>JAPPVO010000003.1:118600393-119060393 GCA_030407325.1 Camellia japonica
TGAAATACCAGGTGTTATCAGGTTGGTTATTCCCCCAATCTTCGTCAGTGTGAGCAAGACATAAGTCCTCATCTTCCCACCACATTCCATCAGCGGCCGACAGACACCTATCCGGCTCTGGTATGACTGTTCTTGCGCTCGCAGCACCTTCCATCCACATGCCTGCAGTATTCTCGGTTCCTGTGCACACAGCAATTTCAGCTCCCACATGGGCCTTCGCCTTCCTGATTCTCTCGGAATCTTCAAACTTTGCTTGTTCCGACATAACTGACTGTTCAATAATCCCCGTACTCAAAATACTCCAATCCCGGGCGAAATTCTTAACACCGGCGCTCTCCGGCGATGTACTGTTCTAACTCTGCTTCCCCCTCCCGCCGTTACTGATATTCTCGCCCCTGCTGGGCCCTGCTCTGCCTGAAATTCTCCTACCACATCGGGTTGATCGTCCAACCACCCAATAATTTCTGCTGAATTCTCATAATCGAACCACGCCACTACCTCACTCTCTCCGGGTCTTGGTCACTGTAAAACTGGAGATCGCAAGGTCCTCCCCCACAGCTGTTACATCATCTGCTCCCTGTCCCAGACTATCTCCTTGGATTACACACAGTTCTCCTCCTGCTGGAAGTTCCACAACTGGCGCATCCTGGCCTATCGATAAAATGTAGTCACCCGGACTATACGTTTTCTCAACACAAATTCCAGATCTCCACGACTACTCTGCCAACAATCTCTCTTTTCTCTTTGGGTCTCTCTCTCTCTCTCTGTCTCGGTGGTCACCACTGCTGGCTTAAGTTGGATTATGGAGATGTCCATCATGCACAAGTCGGTGCAATCGGGAAGGAACACCTCTGGCTTGGGCAGGTGGGAAGGTGTTATGATACTAGGATCGTAGGACACAATCTCCAGTTTGGATGATAATTGAGTCTTTTGGTGGTGGAGCTTGGTTATGTGGGGTGAGAGGTCTTGTAGTAACATTGGTTATGTCAGGAGGAGGGTAGTAGGTCAGTTTGGGAAGTCACCCCGTTATCAATGAGATCTTGAATCTCATGACGTAACCGGTAGCACTGATCGGTGTCGTGACCGTGCTGTTGGTGAATGAACAATATTTGGCTGGGTTATGGGTAGGGGGAGTTTCTCTGGTAAGGGCCGCGGCTCTAGGGGCTTCAAGTGCCCTTTTTTGATTAGCACCCCCAAAGCCTTGGACAGGGGCATGTAAAGTGGGGCGAAGGTTCTGGTGTTCTTGGGTGGGTATTTAGCTGTTGGTGGGTTACTTCCGGACGCACCGGAGAATGGTGCAGCTGCCGTATTTCTTGGAGGGGGGTTAGCGGTGACCATGCTCACTTCGGAGGCTCTCGTAGTTGTAGTGCCGCTCGGGCCTGCATTGCTACCACGATTGAAAGTTCGTCGAGGTTGCTCCCGGTCGTTATCAATCAAGCCTTGCTTCAAGGCATCCTCAATCTGTACCCCCATTTCGTGTAGGTCAGAAAAAGTAGGGAAGGGAAGAACGATCATCTTTTGCATCAACTTCGGCTGAAGATTGCGCACAATCATCCGAATCTGGTCTTTGTCCGTAGGCCTCAAGGTCATCATCGAAGCCTTGGCCCTCCATCTGGTTACGAACTCTGAAAAACTCTCCTTAGGCTCTTGCCTAGTCGTCTCGAGATCACGGGTCGTAATCTCAATCTGTGTATTGTATGAGTACTGCGCGATGAAGGCCTCAGCCATTTCGTCCCAATTTCTCTTGACGTCATCTTCTAGCTTGGCATACCATATGGCCGCCACACCTGACAAGGTCCGACCAAATAAAGACAACTTCTGAAGCCTACTGAGGCCCATTGGCCTTAGGATATCTGAAAACAGTCTCAAGTGCACCATGGGGTCCCCGGACCCATCAAATCGATCAATATGAGGCATTTTGAATCTGTCGGGCAGCGTCACAGCTGCATCAGTGTATCCATCTTCAATATCGGGGATAGTCTTGACTCCCTGAGATCTCTTGAACAGCTTTTCAAGCTTGCTTAATTTCAGTGCGGTAGGGTCAGTCTCGAACTCAAAGGGAGAGTCCGGTAGGTTGGTGGGTGTTTTTGATAGCTGAGGTTGGATTTGAGGTAGGATCGGAAGTGGGGTGGTCCTGTGGGAAGTTCTGTATTATTCTGATCATTGGCTGTCTCCCCAAGGTTTGGAACCCCTGGTGGGGGAGGAGCTTGATGCGAAGCAGATGCTCCAGTTTGCTGCTCTAGCCTGGCAATTGTCTCTGCCTGTTCCTTCACAACTGTGGCCTGTTGCCTGGCAAATTCTGCCTGACGGACGGCATCCTGCTGCATTGTTTTCATGCTCTCTTGGAGGTGGCGCACCATCTCCTCCAAACTAGCCATACTATTCTGCTCTGGTTGAATCACCGGTATATATTCTCTCTCTGTTGGTGACACGGAACCCTGATCCCTACTGAACACAGGTGGGGTAGATAAGGCCCTCTGAACTGACTGCTGTGCTGATGTCCTCTGCCTGACTGACCTCCGTCTAGTAACCGGGGGTAGTGAGTAGTACACTGGTTGTCCGTCTACCAGATCCTCAGATCGATGGAGTCGACGACCTCTAATCCAGAGTGCTTGGGGAATATCTACCGGGTCAGAAGCAATTGTGCTCAACTACCTAGTAAAAAGATAAATAAAACGTATAAATAAACAGGCAATCGGACAGCATAACGGCATAAAATAAACATACAACACACGGTTGGATATCATAACACATTGTTAGTGAACTGGATACACTGTTCCTCAAATACTGATCACTGTTTCTGAATCATTGCCCCCAAGTCTGAATCTGGTACCCACAGATAACTGATTCCCCAAAATACTGTTACTGGTGTCCTTAGGCCTGATACCCAATCTTGCAAACTGACATGCGCATTCCTGTAGAGATACACTCTAAAAGCACATAGCACGTAAAAGAGAACCAAAACACCCCTATGTTGGGGTAGGGTTTCCCTGTCCTATTTTGTCAGGAGCTAGGGTTTCACTACGCACGCAGCGGTTTCAAACAACCTATATCGGGTAAGCAACCTGTCCTAGTTTGGAATGGTTACTATGGATTTCGATATGCACTAGGTCAAAAGGTCAAAAGGGTGCCCCGGTAAAACCGGGGTTTGTGTTCCCATACTGGCAGAGCCCGCAACCAGTCAGCCTTATGGTCATGCCTTGACAAGACAAGCCTCCAGCAAACCGCTCAGGAATAGCAGATGGCCAACACGGTGTCCTAGGCGCACCAATGCACATGCAATGCAAAGAGACACATAAATGAAGTCAAAACAGGATATCACGAGTTCGAGTCAAGCTCTCTAAAACTCCCCAGCAGAGTCGCCAGAAACTGTAGACGTCCCCGAACGCCCCGAGAGGATGACTCCCCCTGTTCTGTTCGTTTTTGCGGGTCTACTACAGTTCGGACTCTCATTGTCACGGTTCTAAATCTGAACCAAAGAGTCCAAATCTGGCAAATCGTTTTGAGAAAAACAGATTTTGAAAGAAGTGCCAAACATGGACTGCTTTGCCAGATACAGAGTCGCCACCTAAATATTTTATTAATGGGGAAATTTAGGAAACCCTGACTCGGTGCCAAAGGCCACGTGTCCGTCATCACCAAAGTTGTCTTGGCTCGGGAGCTTGGGTACGATCGGGGAAGGTCAGCTATGAGCACCCCCTTTCGCCCGGTCCGAAGACCGGCCTCTACTAACCGTGATATCTTGTTTTGAAAACGTTATGTGTTCTTGTTCCGGTTATTAGCCTAGATTTACTATGTTATGCGCACAGCAAACAAGTATAGACTAGATCGCCTAATTTGGAAACAAGCATTGCATATTCGTTTGTTTTGAAAATGCTTTGGAATTTGCTACTCGCAAGTAGGCTAAAACACGGATTTCAATGAGTTTTTCCAACTCAAACAATCCAACCTTCACCCACAGGCAATCAGGCAGTTTATCTCATATAAGCATTTAGCCACATGGTAATCATGCTGTCATGTTAACATTCACACGCATGGGAGATGCTAAAGCATAAATACTTACATTGTACTCCATGCCAAAACAATAAACTAGTTAGCAAATATGCATGTCCTAGTTCGTGTTAAGTGGCTAATGCAACACATGCAAGGATGCAGCCTAGACAGGCTCGACTATCCTAAACATGGCATGTGAAATACACAGGTAGCATGTATTCAATTTGGACTTGAAAATACGATGCAGTTAGTATGATGCGCCGAGCCCGGTGCATGTAAACGAATGTATGGATGCACGCATGCTATCATACTGTTATGCTAATTTAAATATGCCCTAATCTACCATCATAAGCAGGTAAATAAAAGGGAGAAAGAAGTGGGGTTGGAAGACATGCACACACTCACCCACACTTATTACACAATTGCGCCCTCACTCGGAGGGACCAAAAGAATATACAGTCCCAAATAGTACAGTCCAAATACAGAATAAATTATTACAAAGATTCTACTTATCAAATTAAATCAATTGTAAAAAGAAGGAGGCCTCAGCCCTGCCTCGGGATGCGCGAATGATGCATGCTTGATCCGTCTTGCCCGGAAAGCCCGTACCATACCACTGCTGCCTCTGTTTTCACCGTCCTGCCTCTCCAAAGACTGCCAAAGTCCCAGGATACCTTATATGCACACTGCTTCACACCATCGGCTGGATGAAATGGCCACCGGCCATGTAAAATATCTGTCGGCTGCTTATGAGGTTGTCGGCCACCAATATATTGCCGGTCGGCACTCTGTACTGCCGGTCGGCAAACAATTCCTGCAGAATCTGGTTTTTGACAGTAACAAGGACCGACAGTGTATGGTATGGAATTTTGGGCACATATAAGCATGGCCATGCCCCCTATCATGTATGGGACTCAAGGAAGCATGGCCCTTGGTCCTTGGGCCACCAATTATGCATTTTGATGCATGATGGTCTAAGGGACCAAGATTGCAATTCAATGTAAAGATGCATGCAACACACAAATGAGGACCAAGACCCTATCATGTCCAAGTCAAGGGCCTTAGTGACATGAGAATTGAGACGTGTTTTGTCACTTAAAGTACAAACACCTCTCATCTCTCACACTTGGTTTGACACCCCAAACCAAGTAATGCAATGCATGTTATGCAAACATGGCTTAACAATGTAACATGATACTAAAATGCAAGGCATGCCAAATGCTATGCAACATCATGCTAAGTATACAAAATGCTAGAGCATACGAGATGCAAATGCAATGCAAACAAGGACAAATCATGTAATAGAACTATCATGCTACCACACTTAATGAAGCAAGTATGCAAAGAACATGAGACAAACATGCAAAAGTGGGCTTAAATCATAAAGGGGCAGACCTCAATCCACCCTAAAACAGTGGCCAAAAGTGCCTAAAATGGACAATTATTCATGCTGACATGCAAACCAAATGGGGCCTAAGACTAAGGCATAAAATGGAGCATTACACCATCACTAACAAGACCGCTCGTAGCATGGAATGAGCAACCAAAAAAAAAAAAGATGTGTAGCATGCAAAAATAAGCCACAAAAACACATGACATGGCGACCCAAATACCTAAACATGCAAGCATGGCCAATGACCACCCTTTAAGGCACAAGATTACAACACTTCAAAGCATGAATGAGATGATAAATGGGGACATATAAACATGGTATAGGGACTGAAATAACATATTAAATGATTCCAAATCATCTAAATAACCTATCCAATGCATATACATGGATCACATCCTCAAGGCTTACAAGCCACAATGCAAAGCAACTACATTAAGCATGCCAAAAATGGTAAAACCAGTGGCCAACAGACCTAAAACATGACAAATCATGACCAAAAGCTTCAATAAGCCAAGCTAAAACATGAGGATATACAAGGCTAAACCCATGGCACATTTCTAGGCAAAGTAGAGCATTACAAAGCAAGTATAAGATGCATGCTAAGGGCTACAAATCCGACCAAAAACAGAGATATAACATGCTCCAAAACATTCAAATAAGCTCTGAAATGAAGGCATATAAGATTAAAAATGCATGTTGCTCTCTAGGCTAAAACAAAGGGGCAAAGAGGGACAAAGGGGAAAGGGGTGTCCCTCCCCTATACAAGACTTCAAACCACCTTCATCACCACTGAAAATCCACTGGATTTCAGTGGTGAGAAGATCAACACAACATCAAAAGCAAGACTTAAGGAAAAGGGACCAAAAGAGGCCAAACAAGGCCTAAGAGGGAGATTTCGACCCCCAACGACAAAACACCCTTAATGAAAGTTCTTAAGCATAAAAATATAAGACTTTTTCATGTTAAACACAAAGCCTAAATCAGCAAGCAAGATAGGTAAAAACTTGTTGCAAAAATGGGGAATCTAAAGTAAAGTGCTCACCCTTGAAGAAGCCTTGAAGAGCAGTTGGTCCAGCCACCCTCTATTGATCAAAATCAGTCCAAATGCTCAAGAAACAACCCTCCAAGCCTCCCAATCTCGAGCTAAGGTGTGATAGTGTGTGTGTGAGTGCAAAAGTAAGGTAAAACTACACTTTTAGGCCTAAAAACACACACACAAGAGGAGAGAGAGGGAAAATCTAGAGAGAGGAGATATATGGCAGATATAGATACACAAGCTCTGGTTTTTTTTGTTCAAAAATGGCCAACCTTCCACCAAGGGAGAGATATGATGCTTATATAGGCAAAAAACAAGCCAAGAAGCTTAGTGGCTAAGCAAAGGAAAAAGGGTCAAGAGGTGCAAAGGGGTCTTGGCTTCTTGGAGAAGCTAAGACAGCTGGCCAAGCTTCTCCAAGAAGCTTGGCCAAAGGGTTCAACCTTCTAGAAGGTTTGGGGGTTAAAAGGTGCAAATGGG
The DNA here is from genome assembly GCA_030407325.1 of Camellia japonica. Lineage (NCBI taxonomy): Eukaryota > Viridiplantae > Streptophyta > Magnoliopsida > Ericales > Theaceae > Camellia > Camellia japonica. Next base: position 118,607,293 of record JAPPVO010000003.1, read on the forward strand.
TCATCCCCGTGCATGGGGAGTGGTGTGGGTGCATTCCAGCTAGCACAGCTGGCATGCATCATGCTCCAATGGGTGCAGAAAGGTCGCCGGCCAACCAAATAGGTCACCGGCACAATAAAGTGCCGGTCGGCTAAACATAGTGCCGATCGGCCATTGTTTTTAAGAAACCATGGCCGGTGGCACACATATGCAGCCGGTGATGGGAGGGGAGGGCCGGTGGTGTGTGGGGATGGCCAACAAGCCATTCCCTGCCCTCCAAGGTAAAAACACAGGTGTTTGGTGCCAAAACCATACACGAAGCAGTCGAGTCAGGAGGTCTTGAGACGAGGCGCGCTGCCAAGGCCTCCGGGAACTCGAGACGAACACAAACACGGATAATCACCGAGTGTTCAAACGGTGACGTCCAAGTCTTGAGGACGGTCAAAAATGGGGTGTTTACACTAACCGGAAGGGAAGTGGTACCTCCTCCGCGCGTGTTTTCGGTTTTTCACCCCAGACACTCGGGCCAACTTATCAAATTCAACTACACCTCCTAACCGGACTTACCAACGTATTTACCCCTTAGCATTTCCATGATTCTCATTTCAAATATTCATTTCTCAATGTAATCATTTTCCAACTCAATTTAGAATGCAATAAGATCAATTGAGGGAATGTATAATGCAAAAGATGCTCAAAATTTCATAACATCCTACCATTTTTAAATATTTCCAATAACACAATGACAACCCCATATCCCATTTCCCTCCCTTTAACATGAATCAAAATAAAACTACAAGTTTAATTAAATATAACAACATATGATAACCTTCCACATCTTGTATCATCCTCATTACCTTGGCCATTTCAAGGCCATATGCAATATTTTTGAACATTAACCTCTCAAGATTTCAATGTTCATAATTTATGGACCTCAACCAATGGATCAACTCATCACTACACATGCATCAACATTTACCAACAAGTTCAAATATAGTTCCCAATTTGTCATATGTCAAGAAGTCATTATACTACAAACAATCAATATAGAATTCTTACATTTTCAAAAGAAAACCCCCAATTTCTAGGTTTTTACAAAAACCCTAACATTTTCCATCTTCTTTGCAAAATCTCATTTTACTCCTTAATCTCAACCCATGTTGTCCAAAATTTCAAGAAAATCTTTAAAAGAATACAAGATAGAGTTTATTCTACAAAATCATCAATTTCTTGAGCCACAAACCCATTTTTGAAATAACAAAGAAGAGCTCACAAAATCAACCAAAAACTTACATAAACATATATATAACTCAAAGGAAACCCTACCTCAAGCTTGATGAAGAGATTGGTGAAACCCTAGGATCAAGGATGAGAGATCTTTGATTTCCACCACACAATGTGAAGCTCTAGCTTTTGAACTCCAAGATTAGTGAGGGAAGATGACTCTATACCCAAAGGATTGCAAGGAAAATCAAAAAGTTTTAGTGTTTGATGAGGGTTTTTAAAGAGAAGGACAAGGAAAATAATGTTTAGAGTGAGAGGAAAATGTCCAAAATGTGATACACACACGGCCAAAAAGAGAAGAAAAAAAAAATAGAGATTCGGACTGCTAGAATCCCGTACGTGCGGTGCCCTTCCCCGCACATGCAGCTCTCACCCCCGCACGTGCGGTAGTCCTTCCTGCACTTCATTCCACACCTGCCTTTTAGGCAGTGTGCAACCCTCCACAACTTGTCCTAACACGCACGTGCAGCCTCACCCCCCGCACGTGCGGCCTAGAGCCCCCGCACGTGCGGCCTTGGCCCAGCTGTCCAGAATTTTCTTGATTTGCTCCTGAACGTCCCGGACTTGGCCGTGGACCCTCCGAAACAAAAAGAAGGCCAACCCGAAATAAACAAGGATAAGAATTTGAGAAGAGGCCTCCGGACACAACAATCCCAATGAAAACAATAGTGAAGGGATGTATAACGAAACCAATCATCACAAGAATGCTTAATAAGTAATTATGATGAAAACATGTGTTAATTGTGTGTTAGATGTGCTACATGCATTTGTATCTATCGGTCGTAGAAATATCTGTCCGTGTTTCTGTTTCATTAAGCGAATTGAAAGCCTTATCGACGTTCGAACGTGAATTTGCCTAGGTTAACGTGTAATTTGTAACTTTTAGAATTTTATGTTAGGTTTGATTGAAATTCGATTCGAAACCAAATAATTAGAATAAAATAATTGTAATTGATTAGCTTAATCAAGACTTAATTAATTTAGCCTAACCAAGCCTATATAAGGCTAATTTGATGCTAAAACATTCCATTACACCCTCATTTCATCATCTTTGAGGCTAAAAGAAAAAAAGTGAAGAGAGAGAGAGAAGGAGAGGATTGAGATCAATGTAGGAAATTTGGAAGTTCTAGCTTGGAGATTCAAAGAATTGACCCTCTAGACTCTAATTGAAGAATTGAGGTAAGAATTCAACCCATAAGCTATGTGTATGAGTCAATGAGAGCACAAATTCAAGTGAACTAGGTGGTTTAATATAATAATGAAGTTAAGATTAAAGGATTTGAACTCAATATATGCATGCATGCTCATTTCATCATGTTTTGAAGTTGTTTCCAAGGAATTCTTACATACATGTGTTTATTCTAGCATGGTTTTGGAAATTGGTCACATTTCATATCGTTTGACTTTAATTGATCATGTTTTCAAAGTGTAGAATATGAATTGATATGTGCACGACGTATACATACATGTTTCAAGTTTGACTTTGACCAATTGAGATGCTTTTGGGCTTTGATTTTGCGAAATGACTTTCAATCCATGAAGTTTTATGAAATTACAAAAATTTTCGTAAGTTTTGGCCCAAAAGAATGTGTTTTGATGCATTAGAATTGAGTTTTGAAACTTTGAGAGTAATTTGGAAATTCCAGAATTCGCAGGCTTCGCTCGAGCAATGAAAGCTATGCTCGAGCGAAGAATGCAAGCTCCCAGTTGTTTTGTAGAGTTAAGCTCTAGGCTCGAGCGATAGAACTTGTGCTCGAGAGACCACCCTTTTGTTCTGAGTTTAGGCCTGAGCGACCAGAAGTTGCGCTCGAGCATAAATTGAGAGTTCCCAGTACTTTTGCAGACTAAGGGGTCCGCTCGAGCAAACTAACTTGTGCTCGAGCGAACTGCCCTGTTTCTGGAAATTTTGTAAAGTGTTTTCAAGTGCATTTTGGCATCATCTTTGCATCCTAGGCATTCCTAAGCCATGATTAAGCTATAATAATGAGGATAATGAATAGAAACACACCAAGAACAAAAAGAAACAAGTCAAGTGTTTTTACGAACGTGTGTTTCAATATGTATCCGCTATGTGTTTGTGTAGGTCACGCGCCTGTAACAAGCCCGCGAGGGACCTCGCTACAGTTCGGACTCGATTTGTGTCACGGTTCTTAATCTTGAACCAAAGAGTCCAAATCCGGCAAATCGTTTTGAGAAAACAGATTTTTTTGAAAGAAGTGCCAAACATGGACTGCTTTGCCAAATACAGAGTCGCCACCTAAATATTTTTTAATGGGGGAATTTAGGAAACCCTGACTCGGTGCCAAAGGCCACGTGTCTGTCATCACCAAAGTTGCCTCGGCTCGGGAACTTGGGTACGATCGGGGAAGGTCAGCTATGAGCACCCCCTCTCGCCCGGTCCGAAGACCGGCCTCTACTAACCGTGATATCCAATTTTGAAAACGTTATGTGTTCTTATTCCGGTTATTAGCCTAGAATTACTATGTTATGCGCACAGCAAACAAGTATAGACCAAATCGCCTAAGTTGGAATAAGACATTTCATGCTTGTTTTGAAAATGGTTTGCTACTCGCAAGTAGGCTAAAATGCAGGTTTTGCCACCCTCAAGTGGGCTTTAGAAAAGACGGTTTCGCCACTATCTAGTGGGCTTTAAAACTCACAGTTTTAATGCGTTATCCCAATTTAGGCAATTTGACCTCCATCCACAGGCATTCAAGCAGTTATATCACATAAGCACTTAGCCTCATGGTAGTCATGCTATTATGGCAACATACACACGCATGCGATATGCTAAAACATAAAAGCTCACCTAGTACTCCAAGCCAAAACAGAAACTAGTTAGTAATCATATGCATGATCCTAGTTCATGTTAAGTGGCTAATGCAACACATGCAAAGATGTAATCTAGATAGGCTCGGCTATCCTAATCATGGCATATGAAATGTTACAACTATCATGTATTCAATTTGGAATTGAAATACAGATGCAGTTTGAATGATGTACCGAGCCCGGTGCATGTTAGACAAATGTATGGATGCACGCATGCTATCATACTGTATGCTAATTTAAATATGCCCTAATTTACCATCATAAGCAGGTAAATAAAAGGGAAGAAAGAGATGGGGGTTGGAAGACATACACACACCTATACACACTTATTACAATTATACCCTCGCACAGAGGGACCCAAAAGAATAATATAGTCCCAAAATAATACAGTCCAAATACAGAATAAATTAATTATTACAGAAATTTCTAATTATCAAATTAATATTAACATAAAAGAAAGGGGCCCCAGCCCTGCCTCGGGATGTGCGAATGATGCATGCTCGAATCCGACTTGCCCGGAAACCCGCATCATGACACTGTTACCTCTGCTTTTGCTGCCCTGCCTCTCTGGAAAACAGCCAAAGTCTTAGGACATGCTCCCTGAACACTGAGGATTATCATCGGCTGAATAGGATACCCACCGGCCGTGTACAAAAGTCACCGGCCATGAGTGAAGTTATCGGCACAAAATGTTTGCCGGTCGACACAAAATTCCTGCAGAGGACAGTTTGACAGCAACAGCAGGCAGACAGTGCATGATATGGATTTTAGAGTAAATGTAAGCATGGTCAATGCTCCCTATCATGTATAGGACTCAAGGAAGCATGACCCTTGGTTCTTGGGCCATCAATTATGCATCTTGGTGTATGATAGCCTAAGGAACCAAGATTTCATTTTAATGTGAAAATGCATGCAACACACAAATGAGACCAAAACCTTATCATGCATGGATCAAAGGCCTTGGTGACCAAGGGTTGAAACAAGTTGCACCACTTGTAGTGTGAACTCCACTCAACCCTCATGCTTGGCTTGACAACCCCAAACCAAGCTATGAAATGCATGTATGCAACATAGCTCAAATGATGCAACATGAGAATTAGGATGCAAGCACACCAAATGTCATGCAACTACCATGTTAAGCATGCAAAATGCTAGAGTATACAAGATGCAAATGTCATGCAAATATGGGCCATATGTAAGAAGAATCATCATGCTACCACACCTAATGGACCCAACATGCAATAAGCATATGGTAAGTATACAATGATGGACTTAACCACAATGGGGGAGGCCTTGAACCTCCCCAAAACAGTGGCAAAAGATGCCCGAAATGGTGACCAATTACCTATGCAAACATGCAAGTCAAAGGGTCTAAGGTTAAGGCACAAAGGGAGCACTCCTTGCTACCATTAAAATGGCCACTCATGGCATATATTAGACAAGCAAAACAGATTTTTAGCATGCAAAAATACACCCCAAAACCTTGATATGGCAGCCCTAAAATGCATTAAACATGGAAGCATGCAAAAGGCTTATTTCAAGGCATAAAATTGCAACATTTCAAAGCATGAATAAGATGGTAAATGGAAACATATAGGCATGATATAGGGACTGAAATAGCATATGAAAGGACTCCAAATCACTTAAATAGCCTAACCAATGCATGTTCATGGACCATATGCTCAAGACTAACAAGCCATCATGCAAAACAAACATGTCAAGCATGCCAAAGGTGACGAAATCAGTGGCCCACAGCCTCTAAACATGGCAAAATGATGCTAATACCATCATGGAATTAGGCTAAGACATGCAAAGAACATGGACTAGGTGCATGGCACACTTCTAAGCATAAGAGAGCATTACAAAACAAGTATGAGAAGCATGCTAAGGGGTACAAATCCAACCTTGGACAGAGGTTAGATATGACCTAAAACACCCAAGAAAACTCTGAAATGAAGCCAAATGCAAGTATGCATACATGCTACCTTGTGAGCCAAAGACAAAGGCAATGAAGGGACCAAGGGGAGAGGGGTGTCCCTCCCCTATTCATGACTTCAAAATTCCTTCCTCACCACTGAAAACCCACTGGTTTTCAGTGGTGAGAAGACCAAGAACACCAAGTTAAACAAAGCTTCAAAAAAAAGGCACTAAAATGACCAAAACAAGGCCTAAAAGGGTGAGTTGGTACCCAAACCACAAAACACCCTTAATGAATGTTCTTAAGCATGAAAATGTAAGCCTTTTTTATGTTGAACACAAAGCCAAAAACACAAAGCAAGATAGGTAGAAAGCTAGTGCAAGTTTGGGGAAACTAAAGCAACATGCTTACCCTTGAAGACTCCTTGAAGAACAAATGATGTAGCCCTCCTCTAATGATCAAAACCAGTCCAAAACCACCACAAACAACCCTCCAAGTCCTGTAATCTCGGAGCTAGGTGTAATAGTGTGTGTAATGGTGTAAAAGTAAGATAAAACACACTATTTAGATCTAAAACACCCACACAAGGATGAGAGAGATGGAAAATATAGAGAGAGGAAGTGTATCTCAGATATAGAGATATATGAGCTCTGGTTTTTATCTCTCAAATGGCCAACCCTTGACAAAGGGAGATGGATGGTGCTTAAATAGGCAAAATCAAGCCAAGAAGCTTAGAGGCTAAGCAAAGGAAAAGGGTTCAAGGGGTGCAAAGGGGTGCAAGGCTTCTAGAGGAAGCTAAAACAGCTGGCCAAGCTTCTCCAAGAAGCTTGGCCAAAGGTTCAAGCTCCTAGAAGAGAGAGGGGGTCAAAGGAACCAAAGGGGTCACTCCTGTGCACGGGGATGAGTGATGGTGCATTCCAGCTGGCACAGCTGGCATGCACCATGCCTCAGGGGTGCAAAGGGTGCACACCGGCCAGCCAAAGGGATCACCGGCACAAAAAAGTGCCGGTCGGCATAATATAATGCCGACCGGCCAAATATTTTGATAAAACAGTGCCGGCGGCACACAAATGTGGCCGGTGATGGTAGGGAAGGGCCGGTGGTGTGTGGGGATGCCTCAAAAGGCATTCCCTGCCCCTCCAAGGCAAAACACAAGTGTTTGGTGCAAAACCCAAGTGTTTGGTGCAAAACCAGACACGAAACAGTCAAGTTCGGGGATCCTGAGGCAAGGCGCGTAGCCGAGAACTCCGGGAACTCCAAACGAACACGAACATGGATAATCACCGAGTGTTCAAACGGTGACGTCCAAGTCTTGAGAACGGTCAAAAATGGGGTGTCTACAACGCCATAGACTATCTGATCTATCTACTCAGTCTGTTCTACTACTAGAGCTACCTATGAGTAATAACTCTGTAAAGCTATGTTCAACTTTAAGTATTTTCTGAATGATATGATCTATTTTCTAAAATGTTATCTGATGTTTAAATGAATAATTGTCCTACTTTCTGAAATATATTCGTGGCATCCTTAGCATCATGTGATATTTGTTACCTAGTACTAGGGTTGGTTATGCATAACTTTGTATCTGTTTTGTATACGTCCCTTTATGGGTCATCTGGTCGCTTTTATGGGTCATCGAAACGTCTCATGTATTCATGAGCCATCAGATTTATTAGCACTAATGGATGTACCACGTATGATTATCTGTGAGAATCTGATATGAATATGAATCTGTTTCTGATCTAATCTGATTTCTGAATCTGTTATGGACATTATTCATAAAACCTTTACTATGTTATTATTCACTGGGCTCTAGCTCATTGTATTATTTATTTATGTAGGTGAGCAAGTGTGTGACCAGGCTAAGCTGCTGCCTAGAATCTGTTTTGTCGGCCAACCTTTGCGTCTCTCGAGAAGGTTCCTGAAGTGTCGTGGTCGAGAATTATGGATCAAGTTTAAGTCTTACGTTTTTTTTTTTTTTTTTTAAGTTTGATCAAGACTTGTGGTGACGTGTGGATAACATCATAGTTATGTCAATATAAGTTTAAACTTTCATCCCATGTATGTCTGCACAGCTCTATGGATATTATATTCTGATATTTGCTTCTACTAGGCCCTTAATTATGTTTAATCTGTTCAGAGGCCTTCGGTAATCCCAAGATTACTGGCCGGTTATGATGCTAAACCTATAAGGGCGGGTTTGGGTCGTGACAAGAGCTGAGGGAACTTCTCAGAGAAACATAGAAGTCATAAACACTTGCATGTGCAGGTTGCCACCTCAGTTGGTCCCCTCCCCCTAGAATCAATGAAACAATTAGCAAAGGGAATGTGATCTGTTATATGCATGGTTCTAATGAGCACAAGCATCCATTGTCAACTACCTTGAGGTCCCCTACTATGAGCAATGTTAAAGGAAGCCATGAAGCACCAAAGCTCGATGAAACCATCTTAGACAATAAGCAAAGTCTTCTATATAAGCCTCACTCTCTTCACATTGAAGGTATCTCATAACAACTCAACTCACTTAAACACAACAAAATACACTCTTTCTTTTCCTCTCTCTACACTTAGAGAGAGCCCTTCATCTTCTCTAATCACTCATTTCCACGCCGGAGGGGTTTTCTGGCCAACCTCTGCAGGGCAACTCTGATGGTGTTCTGTGTTGCAGGTCCTCAGTTCCTGAATAGTCCATTCAGCTGTGGAGCTTTGATCCACTTTCATCTAGTGGGGGATTCACTACGTACAGTATTCAACCTAACACCACCATTAATTTTAATTATTGCATTTTTTGTGTGTAATTTTTAATGGAAAGCATTTTTGTATTTAATATAATGTATCACCATGATTTTTGTATTCAATTTCCACAATTTTTATAACACCATAATTTCTGAATTCAATCTTAATGAAAAAAGCACACCACCACCATTTCTGTACACAAGGTAATCTTATTTAAAAAAATAGAAATTACACACACACACACACACACACACACACACACACACATATATATATATATATATGTAAATATATACAAATATAATATTAATATATGAAGTTATGTATTTGCGAGTGAACCAGTGGGGTGTTCACGACTGTGTAACCCACTAGTAGGGGAAGCTATATGGTCAAACATTAATTGAATCTTTAATAACACACTAATCTCATATGGGTCTCAACAAAAAGTTATGTTTTTGAACCACCAATCTTCCTCATCTTCACTCTTCCTCTAACGCCCTCTGCTAATCTTTTTTTTCTTTCTCTAAATTTATCTATTCTCTCTCTAGAGTCTACACAAGGGTTGCAGGGGTTGTGAAACGGAGATGCATGAAAACTGTTAAGGATTGTGTTCTTAGTAATGGCTATAATAGATTTTGCTTGCAGAATTTAGAATGGAATTTACTATAGTTGGTAGCTATGGAAGGAAGAAGAAAGAATATATATATATATATATATATATGTTTAATTCATAAGAGAGAGTGAAAGAGAGAGAGAGAGAGAGGGGGGGGGAAGAAGATGAGGGCATAAAGGTCAAAATCTATATTCTGTTAATAGAAGTTAGTATACGTTTTAGTCCACAAATCATGTGGGGGTTATGTAGTCATTTCCTAATGTTAAGGGATAAACTATACATAGCCCAAACTATAAGAAGGTAAAGTGAAGTTGGCCTCTTTATATATTCAGTTGGGTCCATGTGCCACAATAAGCTTTATTATCATGATTTGATCTAGTCATGCCCTTTTATATAGATAATGATTAGTGAAAAAATTAAATTAATGTAATAATTATAATTATATGAATTTATTATATTTATTTTTTTTAAATTGATGGTCTATTTTAAAAATCATAATTGTGTTTCATTTTTATAAAGAATGAACACTTTTAAACAAGTCCAAAACGTAAAAGGAAACCCATTTTATTTTAAGGTCTTGCTAACATGTAGCAATATGAAATTTTTCTTCCACATCGCTCGAGCAATGGTTTGTTCGCTCGAGCGGTCTTGCGAGACATTCAGTTCTTTTGCACGTCTGTGATTTGGAAGTTGTTGAAGTTCGCTCGAGCGGTCTGCCTTGTTTGGTCTAAACTTCTGGGAGTCCGCATTCGTCGCTCGAGCGAAGGTTTCATCGCTTGAGCGGTCTGTTTGAATTCAGCATCTATAAAAGTCACTTCCGGTCACATCTAGATCACTTTTCTCTCTGTTTTCTCTCTCCTTCCGCCATTTTTGAGCTTCCAAGCTCTTCATCCCTTAATTTCATCTATTTCTACACATCTTTGACCCTTAGTTCCTTATACCGAAATGTAGAGCTCAGTGAGGGCTTTTATTTAATCTGAGCTGATTGTTGTTTCATCGCTGGTGATTTTTGGGTTGTCTTCTCTGCGCTTTAAGAGGTAGGGATTTCTTTGTTCATTTTCAATACTTCGTCTATAGATAGATATGTGGTAGATTTTATTGCATAAAAATCATATTTATAATGGATTTTTTTGAAAATCATAAAAGGGGATCTAGGGTTTGAGCATTTGGGGTTCAAATTGTTGAATTGGTTGTTGTTTGATTAATTGGGAAGGGGTTTAACGTTTTATGTTGAGGGGGAGAAAAAACCCTAATTTTAATATTTAAAAGAGATAAAGTTGATACATGGTTATGTTTTGTTTAAATATGGATTGTGTAATTGTGTTAATAACTAAAAGGGAGAATTAACCATGGTATTAAGATTATTTTAGACTAATCATGTTAAGTTGAGTTGGGTTATGGCTTTGATATCCATGTATTTAGTTTTGTGAAATGAAGAGAATGGATTTTGGATAAAGATTGGAGTATGTTAATTTGGAAAATAAGGGAATTGATTTTTGATAAAAGAGGAAATCATAACACTTTATAAATCTATGAATGAACTTGAGGTTGGATCATGAACGTTTTATTTTTTTTCTATTGTTGTGGTTGGACTTAATGTCTCAGGAAAAATTGAATTATTGTATTACATACATTAAGTACATATATTTAGAGGTTTTGTCATTGGTCATTGGTGTAGGATGACACTGTTGTGTTGAATAGATTAGGTGTATGTATTACTCTTGTGTTATTTGTGCATGTAAAATGTTGTGATGGTTGGTAACAAATACTATGCTTCGAATGAGAGGTGTCATTACCTTCCAGCTAGCATCTGGAGAATTTGGCAGAGGTACCATTACCTTCCAGCCGGTGTCTGGTAAATTGGCATTTCGTTATGGAAAGGTGTATCCTTGGCTTACCGTGCTTAAGGCAGGTAAAGCAGAGCTTGTTCATCATTATTGTCTTAGTGTAACTGTGTATGTCATGTGTTATGATGATGGTTATAGTTCAGGAGGGCTGGGTTTTCTTATATGTGAAGTAGATAGTGATTGGGTGTTTGTTGTTTTTATTTTTCATGTTAGATGTTTATGTGTACATTTGGGCATACCAAATTAATTGTTGAAAGTATCTCTTTAACTTTGGGCTTAAGGCCCAGAAATGTGATGAACATGTTGGAGACGGACGTAAGTTATGTATTGAGTTTGTAAGGAACATGAGGATTTTGTGAACATATTTCAAAAGTATAACGATTGTTACATGATATTATTTTAAAATAGAAAATGAGAAGGAAATGTGAACCGTTTGTATTATTGAATAAATTGGATGATTTTGGGATAAGTACTTATGTAAGTATTCTTTGGTTATAAATCGTCACATTATTTATATAGTATGAGATGAAGTATTCATAATCATAATTATCTGTAAGTTGTTGTTGTTTAGGATCATGTTGGGATCCCTACTAAACTTTATGTTCATCCCACGTTGCTAACCCATTTTCAGGTGAACGTCGAGAAGCATTTCAAGATCGAGGATCTTATTTATGTGTTGGCCATGGGGCCTTTTGTATTTGTTGGCGGAACGTCATTGTTATAGAAAGGGTTGAACCTTTCCTTTTATATGTAATGATGTAAGCCTACGTACAACTTGTTTAATTGTTTCTCATGTTGCATTCATTATGTAATTGAATGAGAGAATCTACATTTATTTATCCTTGTTAATGTATAGAACTTTTGTACTTTATCTCTGAAATTGTTTTATAATAATGGATTGGTAATGATATCCATGAAATAAAATGTGGGAAGTTACATAACAAATGCTTAAGCACAAGAGAGACAATAAATAAATAAATAAATAAGATTACCAGACGCTTTTTCACTAGATTCAATATATTTTTTATTGAAATCGATAGATATTTTTAATATTTTCATCAATTCAAGCCATTTTTTTGCAATATTTTTAATATTAAACAATGTTACAGGACGCTTTTTAACTTTCTTTATTTTTTTTTATGGTGCCTAGATAATGGGCTTATTAAAAAATAAATAAAAAAATTCTTAAGATTTCACGTGTTTTTCAATTTAAGTCTCAAGGTTTTAATTTTGACAAATTAAACCCTAGAGTTTCATCCATACTTCAATTTGCCCCCTCTATCCATCTTCATTTATCTCCATTCATCTTTTTCTTTCAGCAGCACACAACTTTCATATCAAAATTCACTTGTTCAGGTCATTGTATCTCCCTCGTCGTAACTCTGTTTCGCCTCATTTTTGCATCATTGGATTCACCCCGGGGTCTAATTTCCATTTCATTTCTTATATGCCTTGTTCTACCTCTTTTTTCATGCCGTCGGAGTTCCGAAAATTGACCAAAAATAATATTTTTCTTCCCGTTTCTGACTTTTCTTCAAGCCATCTTTTAAACTCCATAACTTTCCGAATTTCTAATGGTTTTACTCTGTTCTTTTTTCAATCTCTTCACCTCACTTCCTACTTCATTTTACGTTACCTCGATTTCTTTCTACTCCCCGAAATGGGTGGTTTTGGTATGTTGAAAGTAGCCCAAAAACTAACTTCAAAAATTTCAAAAACTTATCTCTTTTGTTTCTTTTCCTTCCATCTTCCTTCTTCTTCATCTTTACTTATAACATGTTGCGAATGGTGGTTCTAGGTTTTGACAGAGATGGGTGATAGTGATGGTGGTGGTGGTCCAACATTGGTGACAGTAGTAACGATCAACTTCATCATCACCACCTGAACTACCAACCCACCACCATGTAAGCTTCATCATCAGCATCTCTCAACCTCAGTACCACCATTGAACTCCATCACCACCACTTTTAAGCCACGCCATCACCATTCTTGTAATCACCTCTTTAAACCGTGAGCTTCACTACCACCGTCGTCGCCGCCGCCAAACCGCCACTGCTACTGCCACCGCCACCATTGCCCAGCTCTGTCAAAACCTAGAACCATCAATCACAACATGTTATAGGTGAAGATGAAGAAGGAAGATGGAAAAGAAATAAAAGAGATAAGTTTCTGAAATTTTTGAAGTTGGTTTTTAGGATAATTTCGATATACCGAAGCCATCCATTTCGGGAAGGAGTATGAAAGCGACATAGCATAGGACGAAATAGGAAGTGAGGTGAAGAGATTGGCAAAAGAATGGAGTAAAACTGTTAAGAATCAAGAAAATTATGCAATATGAAAGATGGCTCGAAGAAAAGTCAAATACATAAAGAAAAATCTTATTTTTTGGTCAAATTTTGGAACTTCGATGACATGCAAAAAGAGGTGGAACAATGTATGTGAGGAATGGAATGAAAACTAAGTTATGGGATGAATCCAACGACATAAAATGAGGCAAAACGGAGTTGCGACAAGGGAAATACAAAGGCTTAAACAATTGAGTTTGAATATGAAAATTATGTGTGCTGTTGATGGAAGAAAATGAACGGAGATGGATGGAGAGGTATATTGAAACACGGAAAGAGGGTTTAATTTGTCAATATTAAACTTTAGAATTTAAATTGAAAAACAAGCGAAACCTTAGAATTTTTTTTTTTATTTTAATTAACCCCTAAATAATCTACTAGGCTACTACAACATTATTGTCCTGCAAAATAAAAACTGAAAACAAAATACAATATATATATATATATAAAGAAAGGCCACGTAAAAACACAATTGAATTTAGCACATGTAATAAACTTTTTGAACTCCTAAATCGCCCTTAGAGGATGAATGAAATCTTGTGAGAGTTACAAAGATGTTGCATATAAACATTATTATCACTTTGTTTGATTTTGAAATTTAAAAACTATATTTGATTTTTTTTATTTTAATATTTTTTTTGTCTTTAATGTAATTTTTTATATTTAATTATTATTATTATTTTTTACTTTTTACATCCACTTAATTGAGACATACTAATAAGTAAAAAAATTATGAAAAATTTTATATATAAAAAAAATTCAGTAGATATGAAAAAAAGTAAAATTTTGTATTCTTTTGTATAAAAACATTAGAGATCCTAAATGAATTACAAAATATTTAAATAGGTGTGAGTTCTATGCAATGTGGATCTTACAGTCATGTAAATTGTTTTGGGTCCCTAATATCCTCTCTGGTGGCTTTCAGATACCCATACCTATGCAGCAGTTGTTGCTGCTTATCTTTATCTATTGTGAACTGCACGTATTTCTGGTTGTAGCTTCATTCCAACGTCACCATTCCAGGGCCAGCCCTCAGATATTCGGGATTTAAAGTGAATTTTTAAGATTAGACCATTTATAAAAAAATAAAAATAAAATAAAATTACATAAAAAAACTAACATAAAAAAATAAATGAATTGGATTAGTTTTAAGGTAATTCTAACATAAATGTACCTGGGGGCCCTTAAATTTTGTTCAAATTTGGGTGTCCCTCTTAGTGCTAACCTAATTTGGATTAGGTTGGGGTGCTATGATACTATCTTGCTCTTGTGTTTTTCTTTATTGATGGTTTCTGATATGTAATGTATGTTTCATTATCATCAATAAAGTCTTCTTTTGTTGATCAAAAAAGAAAAAAAATGGTTCAAATTTGGAGGACAAGACGACCACCTTGGTCTCCTTACCTCAAGGTTGGCTCTAAGTGTTCGCCTAGCACTCAAGAGAAAGGTTTCACTTATTATATTTTTATTTTACGGAGTGTCTATACGTAAAAGAAATCATGTTTATTCATGCTTTTTCTTTATTTATTGTAATGTTTTATTTATTTAATAAAATATTGCTTTTTTACCGATTAAAAAATAAACTAAAAGAATCTAATTCTCATGAAATACTTATTTCACAACATTTATGTAAGAATTCCTTTTTTTCAGTTAGTAATGTGTAAAAATTTTCTCAATTTTTTTTCACACATTTTGGTTATCGTTAGACAAATTTTCTAGTTTTTCCCTTGGTCACAAGACATCTCTATTGTAGAGGTTTCCTTTGGGATGGGGCTTAAAGGTACAAACCTATGCAGTTAGTTGTTGGATTGTACTATAGTGGACAATATCTCCTGGTGAGGGTTGAGTTATGCATCTAATGATATCAAAGTTAAGATTGTGGATGCAAGGTTTAGGATAAATTCATAAGATTGTTTATTGAATTCGGTCATAACGAATAATACTTTCAAGTGAGGGTTGAGTTCCCTTCATAAATCATTTTTCCAAATTTAAAATTTAAAAATATTCTTAAATGTTCTTGTGGCAACTTATGTGGAAAGACAAGCTCTCAAACCTTGCACTTCTTCTTCAAAAACAATAATAATATGATGATTATATTTGTATATCATAATTTATTTATTATTTTATATGTGATCATTGTATTAGCTTAAAAAATCCGTCACTTGTGTGCATTATCAATAGTTATAATGAATTCAATGACAAATAAACTATGACATTGTGATTATCATGACATTGTTGCTCCATAAAATAAAATTAAAAAAAAAAAAAAAACAATAACAAAATAATAGTAAAGAATAGATTGCACATGTTTCGAACCATACTTGTCTGCATTGCACTTGGAAACGAAAACATCCTAAGCATTGTATACCCACAGCAGGAAGGAGAGAGAGAGAGAGAGAGAGAGCACATGAAATTGGTCTTTCCATTTCCTTTTGATTACACAAGGATCAATGTATTTTCTAAAGCTTTGTAGTGGATGGTCCATATTGTTGTCTTTCCTAGGAAAAAAAGGAAGAAATTTTCTTCCTAAAGTATATTTTGTCCTTAAAGCATTACCCATCACAAAGCAACCAGGGTATCTTTTTCCTTCATATGTAAAACATTATAGCTTCTTCTGGCCATTCTTTGGTATTCTCAAGCATCTCAAGCTCACTTTCCCAAGGATAGAACCAAAAGTAATGTTTGAATATTCCACTAATTTTCAGTAGGACTGGGACCCACTTAAAGAGGGATTGATTTTTCATGAGGGCATCTTTGTTTATTGATTTGGGGTGGGAATTGTATTACTAATTGGTAGATTTTAAAATTATTTATTTTCTTATTTTCATCTCCCAATTCAAATTCAGTGTAAGAGTCTCCTAGGATTGCTAATCTCTTCCTAATCTCTTCAAAAGATGAAATTAGTATTCACATGGGAAGACAACCCATAGTCCCTTCTTTTTTTCCCCCGTGCACATCTAGCCCTACCCCCGCGATCCCCGTTCTCACAGCAACCACGACCCCTTCTTCCTTCCCACTTTCGCGATTTCTCTCTCTTGATTTGCATGGTAGGATTTTGGGAGGATTATTTAGTACTCCCGGAATATGGACACATGTTACTCTATAAGATTTTGATTAGTGGAGATGCATAAGGGCCCATAATTCATGTGAGGATGAGAGAACAATATGAGACTAAGTAATTGGTAATTTGCTTGGAGTATGGCCACGTGGTACTCCGGGAGTATTGAAAAATTTCCCAAGATTTTGAATGACTTAAGGTCATGTTTGATTCACAAGATTAAAAGTGCAGATATTAATAATTCCATTAAATTAGTATAGTATTCACTATCCAATTGGATTAATAGGATAAATTATTCAATTGTCTATTGTTTGATTTACATTGGATAAGAAAACATATAAATGTATGATTACAATTATATTTATCTTATTTTTTAATCTTATCCTCCATTAATGTTTCTTCACAATCTCTACTTTATCAAAATTTCTTCATAAACATAGTTTTGAAAAAAAATTATAAATAAATAAATAAAAGCAAAATAAAAATACAAAGGCCATGTTTAGTTTTTATTTTTAATTTTTTTTAAATAAAAACTAATTTGATAAAAATAAATATCAAAAAATATTTTCAAATTTTAAAAAAATTATTTTTAGCCTTCTAAAATATGAAATTATAAAAAAAAATAATAATAATAAGTGCTTTAATTTTTAGTCAAAGGTAAAAGAGTCTTTTTATTTTATTTTCTAGCTCAGGATATATAATCTCACCTCTATCCCATTACTGATAATCCTACAAATTTGTTGCATTAATTATCTATTGGATTAATAATTCTGAAACAAGATTTCAAAACAAACACAAGATCATTGGGTCCGCGGATTAATAATCTCAATCTCATACTCTAATCATGTCAATCAAACATACCCTAAAAAGATTGTGGAGGGCCAAGAGTAGGGGGTTGTGAGGTGGAGAGAGGCGAAGGCTAGAGTGGCAATTTTGGAAGTGAAAAAGCTCATGATGGAGAAGAAGATGTTAGAGGAGGTTGGTGGTGTAACAAGTGATGGATAGGTGTTAGAGGCCGACATGTGACATAGAATAGGATGAGGAACTGGGAGTGGGGAGTTATGAAATACGGGTGTAGGTACGGATATTAGTACAAGTATATTGTTACGGAAAAACCTAAAAAAAAATAAAATACGGATACGACTAAAATAGGTCAATAAATTTTTTATTTTTTATAATTTATAGTTTGAAATTTAATCTATAAATCAAAGTTCAATACCAAAATTAGAAAGAAAAATTACAAAACCAAAAAGAAATCATAGTTGAATAACACCAATACCAAAGCAAAGTTTATAAGCTATTTTAATACTATTAAATAGGAGAAATTACAAAATAAAATTTTAGTTCAAAAGTTTAAAAAAAAAAAAAAAATCCTTGAAGTTTTAGTTTTTACTTCTATCAACTTCATCATTAAATAATATATCTTTGATCTCTAACACATCAAAGGATTTACAATTTCAAGTAAATAAAAACTCTCTAATAAATTAAGCGTATCTCCATTAATGTCTCATTGCTTGGTGTACTCCCGATGTACCCATGAAGTACCCATGGAATACTCCACTGCTAAAGAATGTATAAAAAATATCCGGTATGTATTTCGAGTATCCGGTACACATGCAGTCCTATCGATACGGGTATTAGTACTCGATAAATACTCAATATGAGTACGATAACATTTTCGAAGTATCCATACTTCACAAGTCGTGAGGAAATGGGAGGGACAGAGAAAGATTTAGGGGGGAGGATGTAAGTAGGGTTAGTGTTTTAGAAGATTAGAGATAATTTTGATATCAAGTAGGATGTCCAAAGAACTTTTATAAAATTTAAAATTAGTTGATTTGGGTCCAAAGATAAAATGTTGGTACTATTAACAAACCCTAATCCAATCCATTGGGATTAAATGGCGAAAGATTACTTTACCTTCACTTTATAAAAACTAATAAAAGAAATTATTTTCTTCATAGATTTGTATGCAGGGCAGTCCTAAGCAAGATGCTTGCCTAAAGTTCCAATTTTTTAAAGGCTTCCAATTTTTATCTATAACATGCTTTAGGGGTACTCGTGCACGTTAAACAGTTCGGACCCTCGGTCTCTATGATCTAATCTCACGAGTGCAATGTGAAACATAGATGAGAGTCTAGATTTTGTAACTTTTAGTGAAAATCCATTTTATTGCAATTTTGTAAAAAATGGACTACGTCATCAGATCTCAAAGTTGCAACCTAATATTTTGGGAAATTAGAAAACCCATGATTCGTGCCAAAGTCACTGTTCGTCATAAAAGTTGTCTCGGTTCGGAACCTTAGGTATAAGAGGGGAAGGTCATTAATTGAGCACCCCCGCTCACCCGATCAAAAGATCGGCCTTTACTAACCATGATATGAATTTTATTTTCTTTATATTTTCATGTTCTGATTATTTAATAAATCCTAAAATTTATTATGTGAAACATACAAGTATAGACTATGTCACCCACTTTGGAACAACTTGATTTCATATAGTTTTGAAAGAGTTTTAAAGATATACAACCCAAATAAATTGAGCTTACAAACATGAAAATCAACATCATTCTAGATTAAGCGACACAACCTCCATCCACTGGCATTCATAGAGTTATATCATATAAGCAAATAGTCTCATGGTAGAATGCTAAACATAGTAAGAAAAACATACACAAATGGGATGTTAAGTATAAAACTTACATGTTTGACGACCCGCAAACAAACTACAAAGCAAAGTTAATAAAATATGCATGATCTTATATGCAAAATCCTAATGCAATTCACTCATAAGATGTAACTAAAGATTCGGCTTCTAAGATATGACATGTAAATCATCTCAAGAACATGAGGTAGCGCACATAATCACATAGGAATTGATTAAATTCACAAATACAAAATTTGCTGAATCAAGATGCATGAAACATAGATGCAAAGCATGGATATAATGAAAGACGAAATATGATGCATATTCACAGATAAAGAAAGCAAGTAAAAGAACGGGATAGAAAGAAGTGGGGCGAGGAATTATTACAACACTTTGAATAAATTATTACAAACCAAATAAAAGAGAGAGAGAATGGAATATTACAACAAAATAAAACCCTCACAAACTTTCAAAATAAAAAAAAATAATAATAATAATAATAAAGAAACTTCATGTGCTTTAAGGATTGTCGGAAAATATTCTGCTTGACGCGGGAAGACTGCTCTGTTCTACCTGGGAAAACTTATTTTGCGGGAGCACTATTCATCCCGGGGCACTATGTATTGCCGATAGTACTATTCATCACGATAATTACTATTTACCCTTTTTGATCGTTATTCATCTTATCGGGCATTTTTCGTTCGTAGTTTCTATTCATCACCGAAGGTACTATTTATCGTCGGGGTTACTATTCACCGCGGGAGGTTACTATTCATCCGATGGGGTAAATTATTTAAAGTAATAAATTATAACAGTTTATATACAATATTTAAATTATAACAAATATGTGGGTGGTGCAGCCTTCTTGTTAAAGCAGTAAAACAGTTATATAAAAATAATAATAATAAATTATAACAGATATATGGGTGGTGCAGCCTTTCCATTATAATGGTAAAACAATTATATATAATAAAAAAAAAATTAATTTACAACAGATATGTGGGTGGTGCAGCCTTCCCATTAAAGCGATAAAAAAAAAAACAGTTATGAAAAGCAGTAAATGAAGTATTTAAACAAATTATATCACATTTTTAAATTAAATGAAAGTTTGCGAAAACTCACCTTTTGGGGAAATGATAAATTTTTTGAGTCACAAACTTTCTTTTGATTACCCTCAAGTCTGCGGAATGTGTTCTCAATTCTCAGTTCAAAATTTGAAATTACAGCTTTAGTGGTTGGTTTTTGAATGGTGTATTGATGAAATGGAAATAAAAATATCAAAGAAAATATTTTATTTTCCCTCTCTCTCTCTCAAAAAATAATTTTCCTTCTTTCTGATTCTTTTTCTCTCAAACTCTCTCGCGCCACTTCTTTTTTTTTTTTTTCTTTCTCTCTCTCTGATTCTCTAATTTAATTCTCTCAGACTTTTCAGAGTAGCCCCCCTTCTAAGCCTCTCCCTTTGATTGCTTTATATAAGCAGAAACTATGAAGAAACAGACAAACAAAATATAATATAATATATATATCCATATGAAATTGAATCCAGGAGGCCAGCCAAACTCTCCCCACAAACAAACCATATACATATAATATCATAAATATCTAATATAATATATATGCATTATGTGCTTGGATTTGGATGTCCACAGCCAAGGGCTGACCGATATAAATTTTTGTATTATTTTTCTTTTATAATATATATAATATAATATATAATAACAAAAATATATAATTTATACCAATTTATATAAAAACACCAAAAATATGAACAAACACATAAAATTACGCAAAATTACAAAATACTAAACTAATAAAATATTTAGTAGTTTAAAACAATTTGGCCATAATGGTGAAGGTTAGGATTAAAGTTCAAATTTCATGTCTCTTACTGAGGATTCTGTGAGAAACACATTCTAATTGTCATCATCAGGTAATCAAAAGAAAGCGCCCAAGTCTTAGGGTCGGTCAAAATTAGAGTGTCTACAGTTGCCCCTCTGTGACAGAGCTCAAAGTGATTTTATGACGCGAGTGAATGTCAAAGCCCGAATCTGTATGTATGGGTTGTGATTTTTGGTTTTGATTTGAATCTCTTTAGGTTTGATTTTTGGTTTTGATTTGTGGGTTTGATTTGTGGTTTTGATTTTTGGGTTTGATTTGTATTGATTTCTCTGTTTGTTTCTTAGGGTACTTTTCTCGGAAAGATTCACATAACAACCCTCATGAATCTATATGTATGGGTTGTGATTGATTTTTGAGCTTCCACTTCACATATTCACATGTTGATGTCAAGGTTTGTGGTTTCTATGGAGAAAGCAAAGTATGCAACTCTAGAACTGGTCTCAGTGGTAATTTTGTGCTTATGCAATGCCTCTGTGCAAGTGCAATGCCAAAAGAGGTCCTCAATTAATCATATCTTCTTTCTTCTTCTTCTACGAGTTATGGGTTTCTTTCTTCTTCTCTCCTCTTCTCTTCCTTCTTCTTCTTCTTCTTCTTCTTCTTCTACAAGTTATGGAAAGGAAGAGGAAAAAAAAAAAAAAAAGCCAAAAACGATGTCGTTTTGAGATTTCAGGCCACTCGAGCCTCTAATTTTTCAAGCTACCTATCGGGGTTGAAATATATATATATATATATATATAATTTTCTTATCCTTTTAAAACAGAATTGCTAAATTTCACAGGAATTTTTTACTCAAAACTTTTTATATATCATATATGCAATTTAACTCACTTTATTGTCTCATATGTATTCATGCAATTAAAATCATATGTATTCATGCAATTAAAATCATATGTATGTGTATGATATACTTTATTTTATTTTATATTTTTCTTTTAAGAAGAAGAAGAAAAAAAATTAGAACTTATCATGCTATATATTAAATTTTCATTTTTTTTATATTTTTTATATTTTAATTTTTTTAAAAAAAATTCACAAATATTATACTTTTTAGACTTATTTAGATTAAGAGTATCTAAAAAATAAAAAAATTGCATAAAATATTTTTTTTAAAAATTCACTAAAAATAAAAACTCAATTTTTTAAAACTAAATATGGTGATTGTTGTTCGACTCCAATAATAAAGGCTGAATATATAAATAATTAAAAAAAAAAAAAAAAAAACCCCACCTCATCTAAAAAGACATAACAAAAATACAAATTCAGTTATCTAAGACAATTTCGAATGGTTACTTAAATCTGTCATCAAATTTGAATTAGATGAAAAATCACTCATTTTCCTGTTCCAACAGTTTCATCAAATAGGTATCAAATTCAGGATTTCACTTTTCTTTCATCAAACTGAGAACCAATGTACTTTTCATCAAATCACTATTCATAGCCGTTTGATTTTCATCACCGGATGTCCCCCCGAATGTCCTCTCGGATAACCACCTCAAAGTAAAAATTTGTGAAAAAATTATACTGACCGGTCATTCTCTCAGTCGTCCACCTGGTCGACCTCTCGGATGACCACCTCAAGGCAAAAATTTGTGAAAAATTTACATTGGCCGATCGACTGGTGTTTTGATGAAACTTTAAAAACTTTGGAACATTTGATATCAAATGAAACTTTTACTCAAATTTAATGAAAATTTTGATGCATCGTTGGAGATACTCTAATAGTCCCTAAGAGTAAGGGTAGTAAATGTGGGAGAGGCTAATATGCATACCTAGTTACGACAACATATGATATGTCTTTCATATTCTTCTTTTTGAACAATGCTACACACATAGAGGGTAGAACACCAAACACATAAACTATTCACTGGACGATTACTTGGACGATCGAAAGATACTATGACAACCACGGTCGACAAGCTTAATAATTGCAGTCGACACCATGACAGTCGCGGTTGACAAGCTCTGTCCAGTCATCCGGACAGTCGCTGGGCAGACAACTGGTGAATACTTTTTGTGTTTAGTTTCCGTGTTCCATCATCTGTACTCCTAGACTTTTTGTTTATTTTTACAAAATTTCGTGACATAAATTATAAAATATTATAAATTTTTTAATCAAAAAATGTCATAACTATTCTCATCATAAAATGTCATAACAAGAATTACAAGTATCGTTACTTTGCTATTCATAATTTTAGGATTGGCGTCATAAATTCAATATTCTTAACCTTATCACAAAGTGATATAATACACTACCAACATTCATAACTTTTTTCACAATATATATATATATCAAAAAGAAAGGTCTCGAATTTTTTTTAGCTATTATACTAGTTGATAAAATAAAAAAAAATAAAATAAAAAAATCTGAATTTGAAAGACTCTTATCAAATTCAGTCAAAATTTAAAATTAATAGATGATTGATGTGGTGAATTATTTAAACTAATGGATAATTGCTTTTATCGGAAAGAACCACAAAGTCAATTGATATTCTGAGTTATCTGAAATTTATGGCGGATTATTTTTTAAATGTATGGATTGAATATGATACAATTAATTATATCAGTTACATTTATTTATGGGAAAATAATCTTTTCAAATTTAAAGTTGATTATTAAATATTATCTTCGGTCAACTATGTCATAAGAAATATTGAATAAATTAATAATTTTATTCATTGAAAATGATTTAGTTGGTAAGTTATTAGATTATGGAAGCTTAATTAACAATTTTGTAATTAAAATGTGAGAATGGTAATATTCAAGTGGTATTTGTTACAATTTTTTCACTTTTTATTTAGTACTTGAGTTCGGATTATTTTGAACATTTTTTTTTTAACTTTGTTATATATTTAAATAAATTTTAATAGTTATATATGGAAGTACTTTTTTATAAGTATTGTCATTAAAAAATAAAAACAATAATAATAATAATAATAATAATAATAATAATAATAATAATAATAATTTTTTTATAACATTTCTTTTTTATATTATTATTATGAACGTCCCATATTAATAAGGGGGATGCACCAATAAATCTCAAATTAATAACTTATACACTGTTTAGTCCTAAAAGTTTTTTTATAGACTGAAAGGTCCCATTACAATGTTTCAAACATCATATTAATGTTTCGAACATTAGATTTCGAACATCAGATTAATGTTTCGAACATTAGATTGATGTGCAAATGGGACTAAATGGAGCATAAGAAAACTTTTAGGACTAAATGGTTCAACTTTTCAGAAATTAGGACTTATAAGTAAATTTTTCTATTAATAATCTGCTTTGGGTCCTGAAAATGTCAAAACTGGCCCTGCATTTTTAGGAGTGACTATTTGGTGGTTTGAGAGTATTGCTTCACATTATTTGACACTAATCAAGTTGTCTCTCAAAATCGTAACAAAAAGTATTAGATCTCACACGTTTAATCAATAAATATTTAGGAACAATTACAAAAAATAAAAAAATAAAAAATTAGGGTTTGAGGCTTATAATAAAACAAACCTTGAGTTTTTAATTTTGTCATCTTAAACTCCAATCTTTTAATTTGTTTTCAATCTAACCATTCACCTATTTTTATTAAGTATAATTTACAAAAAAATATATATTTTTACTATTAAACTTAATGTAAATTTACATAAAATGTATAAATTATAATTTTTTATTAAATTTAATAACTAAAATATTATTTTTTCCGTTAATTTTATTTTTTGGATAAACAGAGTTGAAATATGAGAGAAGGCTCAGAAACCACTGCACGGGTTTACAGAAAGAGCATGGGGTCGGTCACGTGGAGATAGAGATAGGTAGGGGATAGATTCGATGCATCATGTGGGAGAAAGCATTGCGTCAAACGTTCACTACTTCTCAAATTCAACAAAGTCGGTCTGCCTGGAATGGAATATTCTTCATTATTCAATTTCTAAACCCTAAAATAGACCTTAATACTTATTTTTGAAAAAAAAAAAAAAAAAATGTTGGATGAGATTGTTTAGATCCGTAAGACTCATTGTCCTGTTTGGTAGAGTTTATTTCCAGCTTATTTTAGCTTTTAGCTTAATTTAAGTTATTTTGATGTGTTTGGTTCAACTTAACAATACAACTTATAACTTTTTGTAAGTCAAAAATCAACTTATTCTTTAAGTGGGGGAGGAGGAGCTTAATTTATAAGTCAAAAATCAGTTTATATTCACAGCTATAAGTTATAAGCTATAAGTTATAAGTTATAATCATTTTCCCATAATTTTACCAAACGGGGCCATTATGGGTCTCAAATCAACTATAGAAACTATTCGGTAAAAAATTAAGTTAATCTAATGATCATAATCATATTAATTTATTGCACTTATCTTTTGAAAAATAGATAATCTAATTTCAAATAATATTTGTCGACTATTTTTTATTATAAATAAATATTTTAAATTAATATGCCTATGATTATGAGATCAATTTTTTTATTTTATTTTTACAAATGATCTAAACATTAAGGTTTAAAAAAATAATGATTTAGATCATCAAAGTGGGACTTATGACAAACCTAACAGACTCAAACAATACCGTCTAATTGACTGAACAAAAACTTGTCTCTTTAAAAAAAAGATATCAATAAAATATAACAATAACTAGAGTTTTAACTAAATGAATTGAACTAGTTCAATTGACTACTCATGTTTACTGTTAACAAAGAGATTAAGATGATCAATTACAAATAATGGAAATAAAAATAATATAGTGGAACAAACGTATGAAATAATTCAATAATACTAGGGTCTCATTTAATAATGTTTATGATTTACTTTTTTAATTTTCAAAAAATATTAAACATGTTTGTACTTATGTTGGGTAAAAATGAAAATCAAAAAAAATATTTGATATACATCTTTTAAAACCTTCCTTTGAAAATAAATACAGTGATCAATAAAAAGTGATTGTTGACAATTAAAGATGGTGATCGTAGGTAATAGTTGGTCATTGGAGGTGGTTGGTACCTATAAGAGGTAGCAACAGAAAGTGGTTGCCACTGGAGGACAAGTTGAAAGTGATTGTCAATGATCTGAGTTACTATTGAAAATGGTTTCAACAAGAGATGGTGTTTGAAGGTGGGAGGTAGTTAGTGGTTGAAGGAGGAGGTCGTCAATGATAGGGGGAGATGATAGTAATAAGCAATAGGTGGTGAACAAATGGTGATAGAAAGAGAAAGAAATAAAATAATAATAATAATACCTAACAAGTGGAAGTAATTTTTTTATGATTATAAAAATTTAGCAAATTTTGTAAACAATTTGTAATTTTTTTAAAATAAAAATGAAAATGAAATGAATTTTCATCTATAATTTTTTAAAAAAAATGTAAATATCAAATTAAAATAAAAATTTTATCAAACCAAAACTTAAAATAATTATTTCTTTTTAGGGACTCAATGTATTCAACAATTGTAAATGTACATAAAATTTTAAGTAAAAGATTGTAAAAAGAACTAATAATAACAAGTCTTCGCTTGATATGTGAGTTGACTTTTTAATTTTTTAACTATTTTAGACCGGAGCTAAAAAGTCTCATTTGGGATAGACTTTTTGGCTTTTATGACTTTTGTGAGAGAGAAAATAAAATGATTATAGTTTAGATGTGACATTTTGTCTTATTGACTTTTTAACCTATTTTGTTTTTTTGAGGCTATTTTAGCCTAAATTTTTTGTGCCAAACATAGCTTAAGATTCTAAAACATTATTAGAAATAATTGTTTCATGAGATGAAGTTTTTTTTTTTTTTTTTTTGGAGAACATATAAAATAATTATATTAAAATAAAAATAAGCAATATACAGATTAAAAAACAATAACAAGATTCTAAAAGTGCAAACAAATAACCTAACAAAAAGTACAAACTACAAATAAAAGAATTAAGATAAATAGAAACTTAAAATGAGTTGATCACTGCAAAATGTGGGTCCAGGCCAGTCCAAAAGGGAATCAAGAAGGGCCAGTGCATTTAGGGTTTAAATTTGGCCCGGTCCATATTGGGTTTTGTGAGTTCTCGTCAAAATTCAGGCCAGTTTACGGGGCAAAAAATTAGGCTTAGGTCTAGGCGGTATTCAGGCCTCAAGCTGGGCAGGTGGACTTGGGCCTGGGCTCAGATTTGAATAATTTTTTTCTATTTTTTCATCAAAAATGACATTGGACCTCGAACAGGCCGGGTCTCGGACCGAGCTTTGAGTAGGTCTTGAGCAGATCGATGAGCCGGGCCAAGCCGAACTTCAACATGATGGCCTAAACCTAGGACTAGGGTCCTGGGCTGAGCTCGAACCTGGACCTAATCGGGGCGGGCCCATCCCAAACTACGGGCATGTTTCGGGCTGCCCACGAATTGCATGCCATTTTTACACTTCTAAGTGCATTGAAATCACTAAGAAAGTAAATAATTTAGCATAAGAAGACTTATAGAGATTAATAAGCCTAAGGTAATTTAATATTTTAGTTTAAAAATTAAAAAGTTATTAAAAAAATTAAAAAGTCAATAATTTATATCAAAAAGTTATAAATTTCTTTTTCTCTCTATTTTTTGTATATCTTTACATAAAAAATAAAAAATATTTCAAACATATTAATTAAAAAAATTATTAAAATAATATATTTCCAAACAAAACTTAAACTTTAGCATAATGGAGGAGGTTTTGGAGTTACAAATTTAATTCTTTTTAAGGTTTCAAATTCGACTGTTCTCACTAACAAAAATCTCTCTCTCTAAAAAAAAAAAAATCAATCTCTTGAGATTACGAATAGTAAGGTTTAACCCTATTTCTCAATGACTTACCGACTGCCAAAAAAAAAAAAAAAAGGTAGAAAGTACTTCTCCAATACCAACAATAATGGGTCACGGGTATGCTCCGGACTCTTTTAATTAAAAGAATAAAGGTGAAGAATGTTCCTTAGCACCCACATTTAAATAACAATTATTATAGAAATAATTTTCTTATTAAAATATATATATATATATATATTCAGAAAATAAAGGAAACAATTTCAGGGACAAATAATCCTCGCGGATTTCCATGAGATCTAATATCTATTATATTGCTTTGTTGGTTTACCATTTTTTTTTTTTTTATAGAAAATGTTATGAATTTTAAATAATCTACAAAATTTTTTACAAAACTTCTCACATGTGTGTGGGTTCCACACAAACTCACCTATGTGTGAGTTCCACACTCACGTGAGAGGTTTAGTAGAAAATTTGATAAATTTTTTAGGATCCTAGTATAACTCTTTTTTATTTTTATTTTTATTGAGTTGAGTTACCATTTCTTACTAATAGTATGGAGTATAAAAATATTATGGAGCATGGCTGAAATTTTTATTTTTGTTTTTTTTTGTTTTTCATTATCATAAAACTTCTCTAGCATGGGCACACACACACACATCCAGAGAAATCTGGGAATTAGATAGAGCTTAGATTGAAAAAGATGAAGTGAATTAGGTAGAACTCATTCAAAACCCATCCACTATATATGTGTGTGTGTGTCTGTCTGTCTGTGGAATTTTTATTTATTTATTTATTTTTTGAGATATAATGCAAATTTATATTTAATTGTTCAACTTCTCCAAGTAACACA
Source organism: Camellia japonica (assembly GCA_030407325.1). Lineage (NCBI taxonomy): Eukaryota > Viridiplantae > Streptophyta > Magnoliopsida > Ericales > Theaceae > Camellia > Camellia japonica. The sequence goes on from JAPPVO010000003.1 coordinate 118,636,056, forward strand.
AGATTGATAATAGTAGAAAACAAAAAAAAAATGTAAAATGAACATCTTTGTCTCTAGTAATCATGATTTGTGGTTGTAGGTGGCCTTAAACTTCTGAGCTAATTGATCTATTGATCTTCAGGGACTTGATCTACCTAACTAGGAGTCAATCCACTAAACAAGACACCATGCATAGCCTCCATCACTCTCGTTACTATCTCCAGTGCCAGCGGAGCGTTCTGACGCCTCTCATCCTTGAGAAAAGAGATGCAGAAGAATATGGCGACAGCAATAGGGAAAAGCTGTCGACGGCAGTGATGGAGGTGGAGTTCGTTGGAGAGAAAAGAGCAGAGAGAAGGGAAAAGAGAGAGAGACGGGTTTGATTTAAGAGAATCAAATTTCTCTGTGATGTATAGGTGTCAAGGTTGAGGGACCTTACACATCACAAAATAATATTATGGATCTCTTGCATTACTAAAAATGGAAAAGGGACCTTAGACTAATTTTCTGTAAATTTTAAGACAAAGAGGCGGTCGGGATTGATACCAAGCCTTCAGAATTGAGAGGATTTACACTGGTGTTTGGGATTAGCCTTTTGTTTTTTTTTAGGTGAATTATACTAATAGCCCCTATAGTTTGGAGCTTGAGTCACTTTGGTCTTTAACATTTCAATTGTAATATATTGGACCTTAAATTTTGAATCTCGTTCCAAATAAGGACAATTGAAGGCATAGTTGTTCCATTTGCAGGACAAAGTCATCATACAACTTATTTTGTGTTAGTTAACTTATATTTTATTTGAAATATTATGACATTTTTTTAATGAATAATGTTGGAAATTTTTTGGTTATAAAATTATGTTTGGTTTGATTTCGGAATCTATTTTTATAAAAAAAATTTAAGAAATTAAATTTTAAATTGGTGAAAAAAATTAAAAACACATCATTTTTATATAATTTTATCTTTTGAGAGGGTAAAAATAATTTTTTTGATATTTATTTTCGTTAAATTTGTTTTTATTTTTTCAAACGTCAAATATGGTGATAATTTTCATGTCATTATTAAATTAATCCATTAAATAAAAAAATTCAAAACTAAAAACATTTGATATATTAAACATATCGATTATATATTAAAAGTCTAATAACCATCTATTACAAGATAACCATTCAAAAATATCCGTTAACAACAAATACAACAATTTATTACATGATAGCCAACTAAAAATATCAACAAAAACATCCACACATTACATGATCATTATCCAAACACATACTAAAAATTAATTTGGCAAAAAAAATAAAAATGTAAAAAAATTATTATTTTTATATAATTTTATCTTTGGTGAGTAGAAATAATTTTTTGATATTTATTTTTATCAAACTAGTTTATATTTTATCAAATTGACGATTTTGTTTTTAAAATGGAGCAACAATATCTTTAATTGTTCTTATTTGGAACAAAATTTAAAATTCAGAGTCAAATATATCACATTTGAAATATCAGGGATAAAAGTGACATAAGCTCCAAACTACAGGGATCGTTAGTGTAATTCATTCCCTTTTTTTTCAGTGAATTTTTTAAAGAAAATTTAAAAAACTTTACACTTAAGTTTTACTCGAACAGACGAATAAGAAAAGTATACAAAAAAATTAAAATCTTTTATTATCTTGGGTGAACTTTTTTTTTTCGGTTTTTTTTTTTTTTTAAATTTTATTTTGTTTTACTTTAGATCCTTCAACAGTAGACAGAGAAAAAGTAAAAAATACTAATACAAATTTGAAAAATAAAAAATCACTAAAAGTTAAAAAAAATATATAACTGTTTTAGTTAGATCCCAAATCAAAAGTCATCCCCTATCCATTTCTATTTGTGAAGAAATTGATGTGGAAATGTGATGCAATGTGCCAAGTGAAGTAAGAGTGTCAATGTTAAAAGGGCACCAAAGTTGCATAACTTTTTCGTAAATAATATTTTGATCCTTTTGGCCCAATACTTATCACCCCCAATTAGGATTATGTATCATTCATTTCCTTTTTCTTTTTCTTTTTACCATAAATTGGGCTTAGACAACAGTTATATAGTTGCATGGTTGAGGGATTTAATTTGCAGACGATCTTGCATTATATTAATAAATTGAACTTTGAATGGGCTTTTATGCATAAGTTTAACAAAATTGCTATCATTCCCCCATACCAACATTCTCTTTCAAGCTTTTCAACCAATTGATACCAATTTTGAGAGTAATTTTGGCTAAAACTCGAGCAATTTCTCAAAATTCACTACACAAAAAAATAAAAAATTAAAAAAAATAATTATTTCTTCGGTCAAGATTATGTTTTGTTGAAAATGATATTTGTAATTAAAAGATTGTGAGACACCTAAATCTAAATCAGGTTTTCTTTGCGAAGAACTTTGTTGGAATCTTCACAAACTTAAGTTGATATATATTTTTTTAAAATCTTTTGTCTTTCAGTGAATTGATTAAACAATTTGGAGATTCACTGCACACTTTGTTTAAAAAAAACAAATTTATCTTGTTGTACCAATTGTTTTTTTTCCCTTGGGACATGCTCTCACTTGTTATCATTGGTGCCACATGATGGGTTGCATTGAGCAACACATTTAATCAATAATCTAATCATTTTTATTTTCATTTTGTTCAGTGACATTGGGTTGCACACAATAAAATTAATCTTATATTATTTACAAGTGGTTCAACTTTTTTACAAATTGAATGTAACTCGTCAAGTGGTTGTACTGTACTTCTAAATTTTTAGAGAGATATTTGGGATTTGAGCTTATGAAAAAGCATAGAACTTTGTAAAAGACAAAATTAGTTATGAAAGCATCCTATATTTCATTTGTAAAAAAAAGGTCTTGTAATCTAATTACTACAATAATACTATTAAGTTTAGGTGTTACTTGTTTATTCCATCAATAAAGTTTCTTTTTTGCCGATTCAAAACAAAAAAAAAAAAAAAATTAGGTGTTACACGTGGCAATAACACAATTGAATCTGACATTACCATTTATGTGTATCCTGTAAATTCTACACCAATTAATTGTGTTAAATTTATTGTGGTATTGTCACATGTAACATTGAACATTATTCTCAAGTTAAAAACACCGAATGTTAAATTAAAAAAAAAAGTAAATTGAGATTGTGGGTTAGATGTTACCTATCATGAGAAGATCCTAGTGAACATTATTTTTCATCTATTACATGGCTTCTCTTATAGCATGCTAAGTTTTGTTATTTTTTAAATATAGTGTATCTCATATATATATAACAATCGTTGTATGAATACATATAGAATATGAAATGAAAAGAAATACATCCAATAACAAATGTCATTTTTCTTCGTGAACACAAGGTGATTTTTTTGGATGCAAACTAGGTTTCTCACCATGTATATCTGAGGAGTAATTATTCAACATTGTTGGTAACATGACAATGTCACTTTCAATCCCACAAAATTTAAATATCAAGATGTATTTGTTGACGCACAATAGTTTTGGTATCCGAGGCTACAATGTAGGTATCAAAAGAAGTTCCATAAACTTCTATCAGTTCTAGATAAGAATATAATGTCCCTCCTAGTAAACAGAGAAAAAGTTAAATAAAAGGCTTACAATAATGTCCACATATTGTTGTTCTAGAGATCTGCAATTCATAAATAAAAAAATGAAAATGCAAACTAATTTAAGCTTTTTTAGTGCCTAGAGATTTGATCACCCTTATTTCCTTCCCAAATTTTTAATGAAATAAGGCAGTCTTAGAGCCATATATTCTTCTCTCTCTTTTTAAAAAAAAAAAAATTAAGCCAAACTACCTAAGGAATCTCAAACTCCTAACTTGGTTTGTTGGCTTGGTTGCACATTGACTAGTGTCATTAGCTCACTCCAAAGTTATATATATATATATATATATATGAGGTTATTACACTTTATATTTTTGTACTTCTATTAAAATTTTATTTTGATTCATTCATTTTTAATTCTGATAATCAACATCTTATATTTTAGGTTAAATTGAAATATCATTTTTTTATTCATTTGCTATTAATATGATAATTGATCGGTAAATTATTAGTGACATTTTTCTAAGAGGACATGAATATATGCTTCTTAAAGTTAGAAATTAATACCAATTCTCCTAAAACCATTGAAACTAAACACACACACACACACACAAAAAACATGAATTGACAAGATTTCATAAGATTTATTAGTAGAGTCAACTTTATTTTATTTATATATATTTATGTAGATTATATCTCAAATTCTATATTCAATTTATGTATTTCTAAACTTATTTGGGCCTTGTTTGGCAATAAACTAATATAATTAAAAAGTAAAAAAATCATACAAAAAAATTAAAAGATTAATTTCTATTATCTTTACATTTTTATGCATTTTTCATAAAATAAAAAAAAAAATTTTAAAAATCACTTTCCAAACATACCCAACATACAAAAGAGGGAGAGAGAGAAACTTTATTTTAGTGACATGGTCATATGTTCTTGTTTCTTAAAGTTAGAAAATTATAATGAGAGAGAGAGAGAGAGAGAGATGGGATGTGGTAAGAATATATAGGAGCTAACTAGCACATGAAGTGGGAGTCTGAGTCATTAGAAGGTAGGTAAATAATGGCATTCATGGTGGAGAGGAGGAGGAGGAGGAGAAGTGAAGAGATGGTTTTTTGTGCAATGGAATCTGATGAATATTCTGAATCACAAAAGGGATGTGAAGCAGTGGCAGTGGCAGCTGCACCATTTCTGACAAAAACATACGAACTAGTGGATGATCCTCTCACTGATCACATAGTGTGTTGGGGTGAGAATGACAACACTTTTGTTGTCTGGAGACCCCCTGAATTCTCCAGAGACCTCCTTCCCAACTACTTCAAGCACAACAACTTCTCTAGCTTTGTTCGCCAGCTCAACACTTACGTTAGTCTCTCTCTCTCTCTCTCTCTCTCTCTCTCTCATGCTTCAAAATGGTTTTCAGCAAGAGCACAATCTGACTCCAAATTCATTTTAAATGTAAACTTTGTCATATAACAATTGAATTTGGATCACTAAATTAAGTTTTATGATAAGTTTCTGCGTACAAATTATGAGAACGCTTATGTCTATTGTAACTTTGAAAGTTATCCATATGACTAGTATGCTTTTTAAAAGATTTTTTAGTTTTTTTTGGGAGTTCGGTTTTTTCACTATGAGGATTTTCATTGATTGATTTTTGATTTTCTAATTTCTCTCTGTATTTTATGGTAATGTTGGTTTATTTGTTTGATGGTATAAAGTATTATATTTCAAGCTTATAAGTTTTAAATCACGTGAACACTTTGGTCTTTGTTTGTTTGTTTTTTTGTATTTTATTGCTTTCCCACCCACAGTTTTAAATTGGGAAAATTATCATTTAGGAGAGATTTTCAAAAATTATTACAAATTAATGAAAAAATTATGATTTTAATTATTATAATATTTATCAATTTCTTGTCATTTTATTTTTAAACCCTCTGATATGTAATTCTCCCTTTTAAATATCAGTTGATATATATATATATATATATATTGATTTTTTTACTTTCTCATATATGGTATGTCGGTGGAAATGAAAATTACACGTATCTCAGTTGATTCTTCATATGTATTAATTTATATCCAGTTCACGATTTAATTCACAATTTATCCAACTAATTTAACAGCTACAAATAAATAAATAAATAAATTTAATGGATGATAATTTTTTTTAAATTTACAATCTCGTTAATCATTTCCCAATACGTAGAGCATATTGATTCTAGAAACTAATAGTAATGTGAATCTTGTTGAAACATGATAAAGTGTTGTTGCTTGCTATTTTCTGCCATGAATTGACAATATATATATATCGCTTGATGTTCTCAGTACCATTACACAACAATCAATCAATACCACTATTTAAAATCTCGTTCACACCAAAACCGATTTTTCCAATCCAATCAATTTAATAAACTGTGGGAATTTCCATGATCACTTTAGTAAGGGTATATCAATATTTTCATTAGCAAGGAGAACAGAACTTCATATATATGCTTCTTCTTTTTTTCTTCTGTCCTTTCAATTTTATGTCAATTATTGCAGGGTTTTAAGAAGATAATGGCAGATAGATGGGAGTTTGCAAATGAGTACTTCAGAAAAGGAGCAAAACACTTGTTATCAGAGATCCACAGGAGAAAAACTTCTCAACAACACCATCACCAACAACACTACCACCACCATGAGCAACAACCACCAGCTCCTCAGTTTTTCCAATCAGATGACCATGATGGTATAAACTGGATTGATTCCCCATTACCATCCCCAAAACCTGGTTTAGACATCCTAACAGCGCTCACTGAAGATAATCAGCGGCTGCGAAGAAGGAACTACATGCTTGTATCAGAACTCACCCACATGAAGAACCTTTACAGTGACATTGTCTACTTCATTCAAAACCATGTTAAGCCAGTACAGAACAGTGATCAAACATCCATTGATGCAGTTCCTAAGCTTGTTGAATTGGGCAGTCTGCATCATCAGACTCAATCTCTTTCCAATTGCCAAACCATGAAAAACTACGGTTCGTGTGATGGCTCCGAAACAAATGGTACTGTAAAGCTATTTGGGGTCCCTCTTTGTGGGTCTCAATAGCGGTTCATAGAGTTTTTGAGAGCTTAGACTAAATGTTAAACGAGATCTTATTTTAGTAAGTCTTTGAAATCTCGGACCTTCGCTAATAAAAATATATCTATATATATTTTAAAGTTTATTAATGAGTCTTAGATGATGAACTGAATGGAAAATGTTAAGCCACATCTTTGGGAAGAAGAGATTGCATGATGCGCCCATAAAAGATTGATGAAGTGGAACTGGCATATGTTGAATCTTGATTGGCTTCTGTGGTAGAGTTTGGTGGTTTTGCATGAATCATTATTGGGAAGTAGAAGATATGGGCTGAGGTTCAATGAAAGTAGAGCTCGAGGGAGAGTGATTCAAGATCATCCTAAACTTTCAGGAAAATTTTCTATTGAATATTTCCATTAAAATTTAAAAAAAATTCAAATTTTTAGATTCTACTTGAATAGCTAGGCAGATTAGAAAAGTACATATATATACATATACATGACGGAAAAAAAGTCCACTAAATACCAAAAACAAAAACAAAAAATTGTTTTTTGGCTTTCTTCTTTTTTTTTTTTCCTTCTTCTTTGATGAACATTTCTGAACTTTTTATTTTTTATTTTTTACTTTTTATTTTTTACTTTTTAGATCTTTCTATATTAAATGGATTAAAAAAGCAAAATATTTTTAACACAAATTTGAAAAAAAAATAAAAAATTTCCTGAAGCCACAAAGAAAATTTTAAAAAATATGACCTTTTAAGTTTGATCCCAAACTCACACTAAAGTCTCGTTTAGGAATAAATTATTTTAATAGTAACTTTTGGTTTTTTGGTTGAAATATAAAGTAAAAAAATTAGTATGTTTGAAATGATTTTTTAATTTTTTACAAAATAATATACAAAAAGTAGAGAGAAAATAAAATCTTTGATATTTTAGTATATGTTGTTGATTTTTTAATTTTTTTTAATAACTTTTTAATTTTTAAACTAAAATAATAAGTTGCCAAATAAGCCCCCACTAATAAAGAAAACTCTATTCATAGATAAAATTTTACAAGGATAATAAAAGAGGAGAAAAGTTAGGGATCATGAAAAAAACTTTCATAAAAAAGATCATGAAAGAATTATGACCTTTAAATTATCTTGATTAGTGTGTGGTACTTTATTTTAAGTATAATCTAAGGATCATAAATTTTTCATGATCATTTTCATGAAATTTTTTTCATGATACCTAGTATTACTCATAAAAGAGTCCCACCATCTTAAAGTACTTCTCATGACTGACCTCATTAATTTGCATAGAGAAAATCAAACACTCTGTTTAGTTTTAGTTTTTAGAATTTATTTTTTAGAAAATTTTAGTTTTTCATTTTTTTTTTCATTAAACTTTTTAATATTTTAAGAAATTCTTTTAATTTTTAGATACACCTAATATAAATACACTTAAAAAGTATAATATTTATGAAAAAATATTTTTAAAAAAAATTGAAAATTTAATGTATTTTTGTATTTTTGTGTATTTATTAATTTTTTAAAATATTTTTTCATAAATACTTTACTATTTAGATACATCTAAGTAAGGTGCATCTAAAAAAGTAAATAAAAAAAAATTGCTTAAAATTTTAAAAATATTCACTAAAAACAAAAAAAATAAAAAAACTCAAATTGAATTCAAAAAACTAAAACCAAATACTGAAGAGTATTTTGAAACAAAAAATTACAGTTGCATAAAATCACTGGTTAACTTTTGGTCCGTAAATTATGTTTTTTGCATTATTTTAGTACCAAATATTTCCATTATATCAATTTATAAAGTTTTTTTTTTATTTTTTATTTTTTATTTTTTATTTTTTATTTTGTTCACGCGTGTAATATTTTGTTCTACAGATACTCCTATTTTACAATGAATATTGATGGCGTTAGTCGTGGGAACTACTTTAAGACACATTAAACATTTTAGAAACAAAATCGATATAATTAAAATGTTGGGATTTCTTCAAATGGTTGGATCCATTCTCCCTTTCAGCCCAAGTTAATGAGTGTTTGGGGTTAGCTCTTTTTGTGACTTTTTTTGTTAACTTTTTTTTTTAAAAATAAAAAACATTAAAAAACTTTACATTTTTGAGTTCTACTTGACTAGACGGACTGAAAAAGTTAAAAAGTTTAGAAAGGACAAAAAAAAAAAAGGGAGCGCTCAGTCAGAAAGTCCAATTTTGAATTTCTTTCGTTAAATAGTCCATGCGCTAATCTGTTCAATACGTAAGGACATGCTACTGCGAAATGACCAAACTATCCATTTTATTTTATTAGTTTAAATTATGATATACACACGCACGAATATATATATATATAGAGAGAGAGAGAGACGAATATATGTTCAATTCATCTAAAGAGAGAAACAAAGACTCCAGAGAGAGAGAGAGATCGCTCTAAACCATGTTTTTGCCCAAACCCTCGTCACCGATGTCTCACTCTCCTAACCACTCCACTACTAGCATCGGAGACGTCGTTGTTACTCAACCTATTTTTGGTGCCTTTGATGGTGTAAAAATCAACTGATTCTCTATCTCTCTCTTGTTTTTTCTTTCTCTAAAACTCTTTCTATCTTCAGCTATGAGGCGAGCCAAAGCACCTAGACAGGCGGTGTCACCATACATGGTGGCCGGAGAAGACAACAGATCTAGATTAAAGACTTATGGAAGAATACTAGGGTTTGGCTCGGTATCTTCAATTCTATCGAGGACGCTGCTTTGCGATCTTACTGGAGATCGACGAACAGTGACGGACATTGGTTGAGAAGTAATGGATTGAGGCCATTGATGAGAGAGAAAAATAGATATACTACTTTATTTTAACAGATAAACATAGAGAGAGAGAGAGAGAGAGAGAGAGAGAGTGTGTGTGTGTGTGTGTGTGTGTGTGTGTGTGTGTGTGTGGCATTGTTTCAACAGATAAACAAAAGTCCTGGGTAGACCTTTTTTCAACAGATAAAAAAATGAAGACTGTGACTACTTTGTTGAATTGTTATTTCAACAGATAAAAATACAAATTTGAATAGAAAAAAAAATTTGAACTCATAGGTTCAACAAATAGAAAAAATAAAAAAATTGAAAAGAAACAATTGAACAGATAGGTTCAACATATAAGAAAAAATAGGCTCGATAAATTTCAATAGAAAAATTAAAATAATTTTCACAAATAGACACAAATTTGAACATATAGGTTCAAAAAATTCAATAGATAAAAAAAGATTTGAACAGATAGGTTAAAAATAAAAGGGCAAAACTAAAAAAAATATCTTTCAAAATAGCAAAATATATTTCTTACCACAATATTTCACACAATGTGTACTTCTCACAAAAACAAAAACAAAAAAATTACAGAGCGGACCCAATGCGTCAAGCAATCCTCTGATTAGATTTATCGCCAATTTTTTCCAAAAATATATTTTTTTTTTGACATTTTTAAAATTTTAATTTTTTTTTAACTTTAAAATTTGTGTACACAAGGCGGATTTGATAAGTTAATTTTTTTACATAATTTAAAACAAAAAATTACTAAACACCAAAAAAAAAAATTACATACTTTTTTAGCTGGATCCAAGAATGCTTTTAGAAAAGAAACTGTTGGTTGGTTTCGCATGTGTTCAATGTCAACTTCTTTTTATTGTCTTTGTAAATTTCTCGAGAAACAAACATAATTTAATTTTTAAAAATTAAAAAAGAAGAAAGGGTAATATGAGAGTTTGGCAATCAAAATCATTTTGATGCTTTTATGTTTTTATGTTAACATCGATCTAGAACCTCTAAAATTTTCTTTTTCTGCTATTCTAAAAAGAAGTAAAGAGAGGCCATGAAAAGAGGAGATACATTCAAAAAAAAAAAAAAGTGAAAAAGAAAAACAAAAGGAGAGTTAAGGTAAAAAGATTCTTGCTTGGCTTCGGGATTGTGATGTAATGCGCTTCCTTGTCATTCCTCCATTTTATGTCTCTTCTTTTTCTTGTCAAAATTTTCATGGGCTCCTACCACTGCATAAAATTTGAAAAAAGTTTATCAGGTGGTTATAAACATGTAAAACACTCAAGTCACAATTTCACAAATTCATCGCATTCGTTGCACTATTTGGAAGAGATTTCCTAATTCGATTCAAGACAACTGTCAAGTCCCTTGAATCAATTTTTTAAGAGAATAATTAGGAAATTATTATTTTTTACAAGAATATCCAAAGATTGTAATCATATCATTCGAAATTAATAAAATTATATTTTGTGACTCTATTTCTATCTTTATTTTGCATTAAAAAAAAATTATGTGTAGTGTAGTTTCGAATTTTATTTTCCTTCTCATAAATGAGAAATCTCACAACATATTAGGTGAGTCTCTCAAGTCAGTATTATTCCATCTATAAAATTTCTACTACTTAAATGTGAGCATCACATACATAATAATATGATATGAAACTTCAAAAAAAAAATTGTTTCTTTTCTTGTTTTCATATTAATCGTGAAATTTAAGGTTGTTTCAATCTATAAACATTTTGAATTATTAGGTATTGTGTATGTGGAGGGTGAAAAGAATTGGCCCAAGGCCCAAACATGTTAGGCCCAAAATCCAAAGTCAAATGCATCCTAACAGCCTGAAATCATGGAAAGCCCAAACCACTAATGGGTCTGATGGAGAATGGGACACTGTCACGTAAGGCCAAGTTTGGCATCTACTAAATAATACAAAAAGTCAAAAAGTCACTATCTTATTTGAGTCACATCATCTTATTTAAATCACATCACCTCTCTAACACATTACATCAAACCCAACCTAAACCCAACCCATATAAGCCAATAAGTCAAAAAGTGCACTTTTTTAGAACATCCCAAATCAACCCTAAAGCAATAGTTTCTTAACAAAATATTTACAGATAAAAGATGAGTTTGACGTTAATTTAAATTTCTTCATTAAATTTATATCCTACTTAAAGATATTTCAAAATAAATAAATTAAACTATAAATCTCAAAATCTTACTTCCATGACAATATTAAATTGAGCAAAAAATATAAGAGAACAGAAGAACCTTGTAGATAAATTAAACAGGTGATTTAACCAATTATACAAGATTTTTCTTATGTGAAAAGAAACACATATTTGAAATCTCATATATAGTTTTTTGCTCTATTTTTTCTTTTGTACATTTTTTTTGTTTGTTTTAGTTTTAGTTTATTTGATGTATTTAATTTTTTTTCTTCATAATCTAACTTTGTTGTTAAAATTATAATAAAGTAGTAGATGCGCTTATGCCTCCAAAATTTATTATTCATTTTTTAAAAATTTTACAACTACAACGTACATGAAAAAAGTAACAATGGCAACGAAGGGTTAAAAGATCAACACAAAGAGTAATGTTTTGTGATACAGTTGGAATTCATCCATTTTTTAAAGAAAAATTGTACTAATCGAGAAGAGTATTTAGAACATATTCACGAGTTTGAAAGAAGTTTTTATTCAATGTCATTTATTTTTTATTATATTTTGTTCTTCAATTATTTTAATTTATGTGATCGATTTTGTTGTAATATATAAGGAGGGCACTCAATTTAAATCCAGATGTAACTAAGCTTAATTATGTAGTAGCTCTAAAATATTTTTGCTCATATTTTTATTTTTTTTATTTGAGATCTTCATAAGTTTAAATTTGTTTCTTTGCATATATGTAATGATGAGTACACTAATTAAGTAGGATTAAGTTTTTAAATGATGAGTTTCTCTTTTGCAATAAAAAGTCCTCTACACAAAGGAACATTTGAAGCACAAGATTGGATCTCAAAATCCTTAATTAATATACAAATAAACTACTTTGTTTTTAACTCATAAGACTCTTTATACATATATATAGTCACGCCCTGGATTTATAACGTCTGGCCCACGTGAATAAATCACCCAATAGTAAGTATAGATAATAATAGTAATAAGCAAAATAACAACTCTCATGCAGATGAATATAAATAAGTCACACATTACATGTGTTCAATTGATTCCATACATCCTATAGACAACATCTAAGTCAAATGGATGTTATTTCATAAAGATATGCAATGGTTTGCCCGTTGGCTTACATTATATATAAGGGTGTAACTCTTATAAGAATAGCACGCGGCCTAATAAATAAACAAATGGCCCAAGGCCTACAAATAATGGAACCACCCTACTCAGCTCCTCCAATGTCTATACACGCAATATACTTGAAAAACATTTTCAGCCACATAGGGTGAGCATAAAGCTCAGTAAAGAATATTTCAAAAACTAATTATGTTCCACCACCATAATGATCATGATGCAGTACATATATATAATATGCTCAATGCACTTTTGAAATCTATTTGATTTTCTTAACAAAATCCTTCTGTTCCATTCATAAAACCATTCATTTATTCAAAACATTTTCCAAGTTTTAAACATCTGTTTGGATAAAATCAATTTCCAAAACAAATCCGGTATATCACAATACCAACCAGCAAATACATTGCTAAAACGTTTCCTTATTCTCAAATCACAAACATTTTTCTTTAAAACTGAAAACAGGGTGGTAAACACAGGCATTGGAATCCCTAGGCAAGTGTATCGAACCAATATTTCATGGATATTTCGTCCGCGGGAAACCGTAGGTCGGCACCCATGTAAACGTAGGCTATACAAGTACTACTATTGCCATTTTACGGATATTTCGTCTGCGGGAATCAGCACCTATGTATACACGCGGGTTTCTAGACCTTCACTATGGACACATAGGCCAATTTAATTTCAACATAACCACACCTCCTATCTAGATTCCACCCGGTATTTACCCCTTTTAACAAAACAATATAATTGTTTCAAAACAACCTTTTCTAAAACACATGGTTTTGAGTTCCAAATATCCATGACATGCTAGATGAAATTTATGATTTCAGTTTGCCTAATCCACATGCAATTTCTAAAACACGGCAATACTATCATTTATCGATAGCCAAGACAGTTATCTCTAATGTAATAATTAAAAGATAAAAATCTGGATATACAATCCAATATTCCAAAATATATCCCAATAACCCAATGTTTTTCAAAAGAGTAAGAATACTCATTATTTCCAAAATCTTATAACATTTCCTTTCCAATCAAATCATTTTTTCACAAATCCATCCAACTCCCAAAATCCACATCATTTAGGGGTTTTTTTTTACAAATTGGGGCTTTTCACTTTTATAAACCCACATGCAATTTTATATATCAAAAATAGATTTTATAGCAAAATCATAACTAAACAACCCCCAATTTGGAACAAACTCCCAACCCGACATCAATTTCAAAATCAACCAAATAATCACAGATCTATGTATTAAAATACGTCACAAATACACTACTGAACTAATATCAAGTTGAGGAAATATACCCTACCTCTTGAAGCAAAGAGAAGACAAGCCGAAAGAATGGCCAACGACGAAAAAAGATGATTCGCTCAAATTAAACTAAAACTCCTGCTGAGCTCTACATTTTGGTGTATAGAAGGTTCCAAAAACCACTCAAACTAGATGAAACCCATAACCAAAGATCTTGGAAGCTCGGCCATGGAAAATGAGAAAGAGAGCAAGAGAGAGAGAGTGGAGAAATAATCTCAAAAACTAACTTTTTCTTCGCATTGATGACTTATATAGACGCACCATCGCCGCTGCAATCGAAAACCTTGCGGGCACCGACTAACTAGCTCATAAGGTCGCAGGCACGATCCTAGACACTGTGGGAATGACTAGCCAGCCAACATGGTCGTGGGCGTTACCCTCTCTTTCATGGGTGCAAATGGCCTATCCGCGGCCTGACACCACGGCCCCTTGCAGCCCACGCACTTCTGCCCCAGGCCATGGGACCTAAGAGCCACTCTTGGTTGCAGCCTGGTCGCGGCCCATGCGAGCACGACCTCTAGCCAAGCCCATCACGGGTGCAACTAGTCCAGCCCAACATCACTGAGCTGCTACATGGCCGCCAGCCCAAAGCTCTTCCACGACCCAAACTGCTCAACTAGGTCCCCATCACTCAGGACAACCCCGTGTCCCAACCAAAAAGAAAATGGGTCAGGTTAAACTAACCTGGGCAACTACAATCTCCCCTATTTAGGAAATTTCGTTCTCGAAATTGAAGACACACCCAACCAAAAGGTCACCCAACTATATTGACGAACACGACACTAACACACACCTAGATCCATTTGAGATAAGTTCCTGGAACCCGATTCAATACCTCGAGGCCCTAAGTACACTCGAACACCAAGAATACTGAGAAAATCTCATGGATGCCTTTCTAACCCATATAACTTGTAGGGGTCTAATAGACACGAAACAACAACCACAATAACAATAACAAAAACCACTCGCATGAAAAGCTCCCGGTCAACCTCACCGAAGAGAAAACCCAACACATAACACGATCTCGAGACAATGAAATCGGCATAACAACTCCAACAAATTCTAAACTCCGTACAAAGGAAACATATAGCATGTAACAAGCAACCTAGGCTAGATCACAACACAACTCCGCAATACCATGGAGAATACCTCACAATACCTCATAATAAATTTAGGTTAAATAAAATTTATCTTTTCTCTTTTCTTAAAATGCTTTTCTTTCTCAAATGGTGCTCAACCTTGCATCGCCACAACCAAATACATTTTTGACCGTCCACAACAAAGAGCTCAAACCCATTTTTCAAAAACCATAAGTGTTATTCATAACACAAACCCCCCCTCCAAATTTTTTTTTTTTTTTTTATTTGTTAGATTGAGCTTTTTCATTAAACAGAAAACTTATATTTCTGATTAATGCCAAAATAGTTTCAATTCAATACGACCATCCAAGGCCACCCTACCAAAAGAAAGTTGATGCTTTTTCCAAATTCATTTTCTTAGCATTTTACCGGTGAACCACAAGACGGTCACCCAACAACATCCATCACACCCACGGTGATGTCACAACGCTAACACACAAAAATAAATAAATAAATAAAATTCTACGATAATAATCCCTAGAAATTTTCCAAAATGCCAATAGAAAAATTAAACACGGAAAATGAAATTGCACAACTACTAATCACATAATGGCGCAAAAGTGCCCACAAAAACCAAGTTCCTACCTGTAACTCCAAACCAGTTACCCCGAACACACAACAGTTTTGCATTTGTCTACACAAGACTTAACACTTACAGTCCACACTATGGCACTGTTGAACCACACAATCCTTAGATGCCACTCTAATCTACACCCGAGGTGACTACATGTCAACCAACCTGGATATCGACTAACCAAGATAACACCACCACCTCACACCAGCCACCAAATACCAACATGCCACTTAACTCCACCTAACTCATCAACACCAACATGTTGCCCAATTAAACTAACTCTGAGTTGCAGTTCCTCACACAATACCACATATTCGTTGAATCACACTAGATTCCTCAAGGTCAACTCACATAATCCATCACACATATGCCTATATAGCAAGCATATCCTCACTGCATATATGCGTCCAAGCTAGACTCCTAAGGGCCAAAATACACAACTCACACCCTCAAATTAACTCATGCATACACCTGTGGCAACCAAATACCTCACAGTCAATGACCGATAAGGTCAAAAACAAACCTGACATAACACACCAACCGGTCCGTACAACCCCACGATATCACTTAGAGTTCTTCCCCAAACCGAAGTCACAAGAAGAATTGTCTCACTACGAGAGATTCCACACAAAATCGCTAAACAACAAATACACACACCCAAGTGACTAAGCACTAACGAACATTAGACCACTCGATCAATACATCAAACACACTATTGCCACACCAAGGCAACCTCCCGGAATAGTCCCCTGACCAATCCCCTTCTATGCATTGCCTAATAACACACAAACATACCATGTTACATACCACGCAAAACAAAATCCCAGTATTTGCGACACAAAATCTCACCTTTCACCCCAAGTGGGTTATTCCAACACAAATTTCTCATTCTGCCAATGTACTCATAACCCAACAAACCTCACAACACCCAACTACACATATTTGCCCTTTCGCACTACACCAACTCACAAGAGCCCACCGCATCACTATGCTACCGCTGCTATGTAGCGACCCAAACCAAACAACACAAACACAACACCTCCACCCCTCAATGGCCGATAAAGTCAACCCTTGATCCACCATTTTATACCATCACCTAGTATACGGGTATAAACAAAATACTAATTCTTCCAGCAAACCTACCGATTCACTAACATTTACCGAACAAATACCCTAAACCAAATCCCAACAAAAAACATCCCATACTTACAAACTTTCCAAGTCACACTATCCCAATTCCGTGGAACAACAAAGAAATATTAAACTGCCTCCACTAGTCAAGGCACAACTCCATACTCCCAACTACCTCCTCAACCAATCTATAATACATCATAAACCAGAAACCACAACTCACCCCCGGAAACAACCACATCCCTAAGCCATCTTAAAACCTCCACCAGTAACATAAAACTACTGTGACACTACACATAGATCACACACCTACCAAGCGTTATATACCCAATCGACCATTTCAAACTTCTCTTATCTCCAATCGACATGAGGTACACACCTCTCGCACTCGGGCACAACAAATAAAACCTTAGAAACCACTCCCCAAAATAGCACACAAGGTGTTCAAAACGCCCTGCTTACTAAATACTAACAACAAACACTACAATAAAGGACTAACATCTCTTCACAAAGAACAACCAAACAACACCACAAAACTTGCTTACCCCAGCTAAACAACAAGGCTACACTCACCTAAACCCAGCTAAACAACAATCGTCCAAAACAAGGCTACACCCAGCTAAACAACAATCTTCCAAAACACAGATAACCCTAAGTCGAGTGAAACAAAAGCCGACACTAAAACTTCTAACCCAAACACCAACAGGGATACTCCATCTTTGGATACATCCCAACACCACACCTACCATGACAGTAGGGCGACCCTACACAAACACACCTCGACAACCTACTACTAAAACACCAATTCATAACCAACCACAATATCCTAGTACATATTCACCCAAAAAACAATATCTTAGCATACCTCATGCCTTACATAATTACTCACATTGACTAAAAACCCTACCAGGTATCCAACCAGCTACGTCATAGAGAAGTAACTCCATCTATTTCAACCAACCACCCATCTCCTACAATGAGAAATCCTTGGCCTAAATAGCCCAACTGACTCCACTAACCCTAAGGAAAGTTAAACCATAACTTTTATCCAAATCAACCACAGTCCGCAACACGAACCATACACCAACACTACCAACACATATGAGTTCAATCCCAACTCTTCATGTCCTAAACTCCAACACCACCTATATCATTTATCGATTTACACATTAGAAACAATTTGCTCCTATTGGGTAACACATCCCACATTACCGCTCATACCTCTGACTGACCAAGGTCATAACTAACTCTAAAATTTCACTAGTCTGCAGACTATCGACTAACACCAGACTTGCACAACATTACCCAAAGAGTATAAAACTCTACCTTTACACACTATCACAAAGGACTCGAAACACTACCGTCTCTCACGATGTACTAACCACCACCAAGTCAACCCATGCTAACTTACAACCAAGCTACTACACAACATATACAGCACACACCAAGATACACACTTCGAGTTCACCACTCATTTCCAAAACATCTATAAAAGAGAAAACACACAATCTATGATACATAACTGTGAGAAGCCAACACGTATTATGCTTAATTATATATGTGATTATGTGTTTGATATAAATTTGTATGTTTAATTATGTGATTTAGGTGATTTTGGAATTATATTTGTTACTTGTAGGAAAATCTATTGCAATTACAACTTTGAATTGAAAATTGAAAGTCTTAGAGGCGTCAAAAACCAAAATCGAGTTCATATCTGTGTTTAGCATGATTTTTAGAGTCTACTGTGAAATTTTATAAAATTACGATTCGTAATGAATTAATTGAGTTTAATTAGCCTAAGTTCTAGATTAAGATAACTTGAGTAGATAAGAAGACTTAAGTTAAGTCTTAAGCTCATTTTATATCAACAAAACTCTAGCTAGAGAGTTAGTGTAATGCCCCAAAATAATTGCTATAAACCATCCACAATATTAATTACATAACAACACATGATGAAGTAATTATTTTTCATTTATTCCAATTACTTGTACAAAAAGGGAACATATGCAGATATACATTCATAAGTCTATCTCTAAATCTATAGCATATGTTACAACAAGAGGTAAGATACAACGGTAAAACAGATAAATGAATGCCCTAAAGGTTTATAACTTTCCAAGACAATGCTTGGTTACAACAAAAGTAGACTTATGTCCAATACAGTTAAAGCTCTTGGTTTGTACAAAAATAAATACAGTAAATACACAAAAGCAGCTCTCGCTCTAAGTCCTCCCAAACTATTGCTTTGGCAGAGACATATCATTAGCACCTGAAATGTTTTTCCCATGTCGGGTAAGCCAAAGCCCAGTAGAAATAATGTAACACGGTATATGAATCTTAACAAAGCTATGAGGTGGATCATATGCATATGCAATGCTTGTGCCAAACACATATTCCAGGATAATAACATAATCCATATGCAATGCCAAAAACATATGCAATGCTTGGCGGAGGCATATCATATGCAATGCTTATGCCAAAAATATTTTTATATCTCTTTCAAAATCATGCAATGCCAGGATAATATCATAATCCATGAACCACTTCCTTTACAATAGAAGACAGGGCAGTGAATCACATTTTGAAAATCTCAAAACCAAAACAATCTTTCACGAAAATTTCGTCTGCTGGAAATCGTGAGCCGCCACCCATGTAAACGTAGACTATACAAGTACTACTATTGCTATTTTATGAATATTTCATCCACGGGATCAGCACCCATGTATATGCGCGGTTTTCAAGACTTTCACCCTGGACACACAGGCCAACTTATTTGATGTAACAACAACTCCTTCCCAAATTCACCTCTTTTCTCAAAACGGTAACATTTCCAATGTATAAGAGTGAGATGATGCTCAATGCAAGTGAATGGTAAAGTGGTTTCAATTCTCCTTTACCGATAGCCCAAAACAAGTATTTCTAAATAGATAAACAATTATCATTAAAGATAAATTCTCCAAATTTTCCAAAAGTGAGTGATAATACATATTTAACTCCATCATCCTCATCAATATGATTCCAATTTCATAATTTCAATATCAATCTCATAAATTACATAAAATCAACATTTGAGGCATTTAGGGCAAAATCCTTTTTCTTTCCAAAATCAATTCCAAATATCAAAATCAACCATATATTCCCAACTCAACATTATTTTCCACATCAAAATCATTTTCAAGGATCCCTTTGAAAACCCCTCTTTTGATTTTTATCCAAAATCCTAGATTTGTTCCAAATCTTTCAAAATCTCAATATTGCTTAGAAATAATGAATAACTAAGTTAAAACTCATAAAAGTGTGGAGAGATCCCTACCTCAAGCTAGAACACGAGAAAGTGTGTAGAAAACTCAAAGACACCAAAAACCAACTTTGCTCTGATTAGAACGAAACCCTCGTCGAGCTCTATCTTTTTAACAAAGGCACACGGGTAAAAAGATGGATGAATCTAGGGATATTTAAGGGAAATAGATGAGTTTTAAAGAGAGAGTGAGAGAAAATAGAGTTTTAAAATGTTTAGAGAGAGATGAAAAAGTGACTCAAAAATGGTTGTTTACAAACTGATATACGCACAGCTCGCTTGAGCGCAAGAAGCTTAGCTTGAGCGAAGAATACAACCTCCCAGTAGTTTTGCAGACTTGTAAAAGTACTGAGAGTTCACAACGATCGCTCGAGCGCAAGAAGTGAAGCTCGAGTGAAGAAGCAAAATTCTGGACAACAATTGTTTAAAAAAAAACAAAAAAAAAACTACTAACTTGTTCCAAACGCAACCTACATAACTCAAAAGCCAAACTCAAAGACAAATAAGGGAAAACAAGACAAGAACACTGTAGACGTCCCCGAACGCCCCGGGAGGATGAGTTCCGTTCCGTTCATTTTGGGCTCACTATAGTTCAGGACTCAAATTGTCACGGTTCTTAATCTGAACCAAAGAGTCCAAATCCGGCAAATCGTTTTGAGAAAACAGATTTTTTAAAGAAGTGCCAAACATGGACTGCTTTGCCAGATACAGAGTCGCCACCTAAATATTTTATTTTTGGGAAATTTAGGAAACCCTGACTCGTTGCCTAAGGCCACGTGTCCATCATCACCAAAGTTGCCTCGACTTGGGAACTTGGGTACGATTGGGGAAGGTCACTTCGTGAGCACCCCTGCTCGCCCGATCAAAGATCGGCCTCTACTAACCATGATATCAAGTTTTGAAAACATTATTTGTTCTTATTCAGGTTATTAGCCTAGATTTACTACGTGATGCGCACAACATACAAGTATAGACTGGATCGCCTGAATTGGAACAAAACATTTCATGTTTGTTTTTGAAAGATGGTTTGCTACTCGCAAGTAGGCTTAAAATGCAGATTTTGCCACCCTTAGGTGGGCTTAGAAAAGATGGTTTTGCCACTATCTAGTGGGCTTAAAACTCACAGTCAATGCATTGTTCCAATCCAAATAACCCAACCTTCACCCACAGGCATTCAGGTAGTTATATCACATAAGCAAATAGCCTTATGGCAAGCATGCTATCATGGCAGTCACTCACACTCATGCAAGGATGCTAAAGCATAAAAACTTACCGAGTACTCCAAGCCAAAACAGAAGCTATGTTAGAAATCCATGCATGATCCTAACTATACAGAAATGCCTAATGCAACACATGCAAAATGCAATTAAGATAGGCTCGACTATTCTAAACATGGCATATGGAATGCTACAACTAACATGTATTCAACTTATAATTGAAATACAAATGCAGTTAGTATGATGCGCCGAGCCCGGTGCATGCAAAACAGATGAATGAATGCAAACATGCTATCATACTGTATGCTAATTGAAACATGCCCTAATCTAACCATCATAAGCTGGTAAATAAAAGGGAGAAAGACGTGGGGTTGGAAGACATACATCACACGCACACACACTTATTACAACATTGCCCTCGCTTGGAGGGTCCGAATAAATAATACAGTCCAAAATGAATAATACAGTCCGAATAAGTACAAAACCCTAATTAATTAACAAATTAATCCAGGAAAGCAGTAATTTTAGCATGCAAGCTATGGACTGCCTCAACTCTGCTCCGGATGATGAATGATGCATGCTCAGGTTGCCTTGCACGGAAATCCATTGCGATGCCCCAATTAGCCTCTGTTTACAATTAAGCTCGGAATATTGCACGGAGCTCCAAAACATTGCCGGTTTTTGATTTGCTGCAACAGAGAACAAAAAAGGAGCATGGCAATGTATTTTCACACATATATGCATACCTCGATCCTCATGCCACCAATCACGCATCTTGATGCATAATGGCCGAGGAGTCGAATTGCACGACTCAATGTGAAATGAATGCACATATAAACACAACAAGACTGAGACTCCATCATGGATGGTCCGGAGTGTCGGTGACTGGGAATTGAGACACGTTCCGTCATTCGAAGTACGAAACGTCCCTCGTTTCCCGTGCTCGGGCTAACTCCTATCCCAAACACAATGCAATATGCATGGCATGCATTATGCAACTAATATACAACCTAGCATGTACAATACTATGAAATGGCATACACAATGCACGATGTAACATGGCATACTCAATGTTCCAACATGCAACCTAGCATACGCAATGCTATAAAATGAAATGGCATACGCAACGCATGATGGACTTACACCAACATGAGTGGACCTCAGCCACACTCACATCAGTGGCCATAAGATGAAAATGAGACACTCGAGATGCGTGCACACATGCACGCAAATCGAGGACCGATCCTAAGGCACAAATGCCACTCTAACAAGGCATGGCAAGGCATGAAATATGGCATTCAAACATGCAAGTTCTAGCACTGAAATGTGATGCAAAATGACCCCGGAACATGGAAACATGGCACCCGATGCATGGAATGGTCCCGAAACACAAAACTAGGCACATGCATTGGTCTATAGCTATACAAAGCATGCATTATTTGATCATGAAGTCTAAAGACAAAGCCAAGGCAGTCCCAAAACATGAACATTTCTAGTTCAAAGCATGGCCAAAAGATTCTAGCAAGATGGACTAAAATAGCATGCAACTTTGACTAGCAAACATGATTTACATGGCATGTACATGAAGCAAGTGAGAACTCATCAAACCAGCAAAAATCAGTAAATAAAATATGCCAAAACATGCCCAAATAACCTTTGAAATGCAACCAACACTTGCACTAATGATGGGTTCTTTTAGAGGGCATACAAAGGGGTTATTAAGCACATGCATCAAGGATACTTAGCATAGCCAAATAAACTCTGAAAATCAAATATGATAGTCCTAAAACTCACCAAATTGTCCCTGAAATCAGTCAACAAGGCATGCAAGATAGGGCCTCTTTGGAAGGCCAAAAAGACCATCAAACAAAACAAGGTGAGAGGGGGTCACCCCCCTCTGATTTTGAGGCTCAAAAATGCATCAAAGCCACTAAAAATCCACTGGATTTCAGTGGCTAAGAGGCCTAAACAAGGCCAATGCAAATGCTCACATATATGGCCCTAATCATGGAAGAATGAAGCATGCATAGGGGAAGATGACCCCAAACAGAGAATAGACCTTAATCAAACATGAAGATGATGTCAAAAAAAGACTATTTTCAGTTTAGGTCGAGGTCCAAAATGGCTCACAAATAAGGCTAATGTATCATGCAAAAATAGCCTTAAAAGAGAAATTAGAGACAAGGGACAGTATAAGACCTCAAACAGTAAAGAGCCCTTCAACAAAGTTGAATAGGGGCTCAAAACAAGATACTTTACAGTTTATGAAAAAACCCAAATATGCTCACAAGTAAGGCTACAATATGATGCAAAAATGGCCCTAAAAGAGAGATAGAAAGCAAGAGGTAGTAGCTGGCCTCAAACAGTGAAGATCCCTTCAACAAAGTTGAAGAGGGGCTCAAAATAAGGCACTTTACAGTTTGGCTCAAAGCCCATAAATGCTTACAAACGGGGCTAATATATCATGCAAAAATAGGACTACAAAGAGAGATAGGAGACAAGAGGTAGTAGAAGACCTCAAACAGAGAAAATTCCTCAATCAAACATGAAGATGAGCTCAAAATAAGACCATTTATAGTTAGGGTCGGAGCCCAAAAATGTAAGCAAATATGGCTTATAGATGAAGCAAGAAAAGACTAGAAAAGGGGAAAAGGAGACTCACCCTTGAAGAGCAACAAACCAGCAGCTTTTGGACCAAATTTCTGAGCTTCTAACCTTTGCAAATGGCTTCCAAAGTGCTGAAATGGATGATGGTGGTGTGGTGCTATGGGTTGTAGTGCAAATGGTGCAAGAAGCTTAGGGTTTTGGAGCTTGGAAGAGAGGGAGAGGGAGGATTGTATGCAAAGGCTCTAAACAATTTTTGTAACCCTTGAAAATGAAGCTTGAGTGCTGATTTTATAGAGGGAGAGAGGCAAAAAAAAAGGAGGGGAAAAACCAATTCAAATTTCCCCCCAAAAAGGGAGACCCTCGGACAGTGGGTCAAGTGGAAAATAGCTGGCACAGCTGGAATACACTCACGGAGACAAAAATGGCCGACCAGGTGCAAAAGGGCCAGGTGGTCGGCCGGCCACCTCCCTTGGTCGGCCGGCCACCTCCCTTGGTCGACCGGCCAGTTCAAAAGGTTCAGGTGGCCGGCCGGCCACTTTACCCGGTCGGCCGACCAAGTCAAAAAGGTCAAAGGTGGCCGGCCACTCCCTAGAATGAAGCCCCAGAAGTTAGCTTTCCAATTCCGCAAACCTTTCATTAAAATTCCTCCTGTGGAAAAAGTTATGCCAGTTTTGGTGAAGCCGCGCAGATTCGGTCCAACCGGATTGATCCCCTACTTCAACCGATCATATCTCCCCCGCCTGGACTTGTCCTTAGGAGATTCTTGAGTGTAAAATGAAGCCCCGGAAGTAAGCTTTCCAACGGTGGTGGCCTCATATCTTAATTCCTTTTGTGCAAAGAGTTATGCCCGTTTCGGTGAAGCCGCGCAGATGTTTTCCTCCTTCCCGGATTCATGCTGAACCACTTTTGACCAAAAAAACTGATTTTTTAGAAAAATTGCTGGCCTCCCACCCTCCTACAAGCTTTCTAACAATGAAAATAAGGTCCCTGTCAAAAATGGACCAAGACGGATGCAAAACGAAGGTTCGGGGGCCAAAACACGCAGTTCGAGGTCCCGAAAACAGGCTGTTAGGCACCGGAAGTGGCGTTCGACCACGAAGGCGGTCTCCCGGGCCATAGTGTCTCTCAAAAGAGAGGAAACAAGGTGTGTGCCAAAAACCGGAGCAAACAGAGGTGGTTAAGCGGTCCCGAACCGGGGCACACAGCCGACGGCTCCGAAAAATCGAAAACGGGGCTCCAAACGGGAAAAATGGCCTACGACCACGAAACGTAGCCTACGGCCACTGAGAGATGGTCTACGAGACCTCTCCCTCCCTTCGGGAAGAGAAAACAAAGAAAACAGGGCCTGGTTCGCAAACTGAGGCAAGGCACAAAAGAGTCCGGAAGTCCGGAGGCAAGGCTCGCGGCCGAGACTCCGCAATCTCAGAACGAGCACAATATGCAACATCACCAAGCGCTCAATTAGTGACGCCTGAGTCTTAAGGTCGGTCAAAAATGGGGTGTCTACAAACACCCATATACAACAATAAAATCTGGATCCAAAATATCAAATGGGTCAAGTCTAAACCAGAATCACTATAGATTAGAGAGAGAGAGAGAAGAGAGTCCAAGAATTAAGAATAGAATCAAGGGTGATTGCTAGATGCAAGGGAAAAACTCAAGATTCAAGCTAAGGTATGAAAATGCCTCTAGAATCCTTGTGATAATTCATCTTTTGTTTGAAATCAAAAAGGAATTTGAAAATTTAACACCCAAATGAGTTAGGGTTTTGGGTTAAGAGTGTCTTTGAGCTAAATTCAAGAAATTAAGCTTTGATTTCGTTAACTTTGTATGTTTTGAGTTCAATCTTGAGAATAATTCATGAGATAAGCTCTAGGTTGTTCCTACAATAAGGATTTGTGTAAAATCATCCATGTATTATATGTATTATGAACTTTATCATGAGATTCTTGCATATATAGAAAAGATGAGACCTTAACTTTGACATTGATGCAAGATTGATGTGTTTGAGTTGAAATTACACTTGAATCATGTTAGTATATCATGTTTTTGAGTTAGTTTTGCATGATTTTGGGCTTGAAATTGAGTTTGGAAACTTGGGGTTTGAAGCTCATTTTCAAATTGTTTGGTTTTGCCCAGACCGCTTGTGCGGCTGTGAGCTTCGCACGAGCGGAGCATGAACCAAAATGGGGGGAGAGCATTCTGCTTGCTTGAGCGGCCACCACTTCTGCACGAGCGGAACCTGACCGCTCGAGCGGTGAGGCCTGCCACATGTGCGACTAATAGGGAAAAATTCTGCTTACTTTCGTGGACCTCTCCGACCTTCTGAATGCATTCTCGACCGTATTTAGATGCTACGAGAATTGAATTGATGAATAGAAACACATTAAAAAAGGATGTGAATCATTAAAAGAAAAGTGTACAAAATGGAACGAATTATTTATCGAATGTGTTTGTGTGAAATGTTGTATAGGTCATGTACCTAAGGAGACAGCGCAAGACCAAATGCATTGTGAATAATAGTATTGTAAAGACATGTTCTTAATTAATTATTTTGATCCATGAATGGTGACTTATTCTGTAATTGTGTTTTGATCGAAATAAATGAGTTTCATGAACGTTATAAGACATGTGCAATATGGACCTAAGGTTGTTCCGATTATGCTATGATGTGCTTGGGCCCAAGGCCGTTGTGTTACTATGTGGGCCCGAGGCCATTGTGTTACTGTGTGGGCTTGAGGCTGTTGTGTTAATATGTGGGCTTGAGGCTGTTTTTTCATATGTGGGCCCGAGACCGTTTTGTTAGACGTTAGGCCTGAGACCGTTCTGTTATACGTTGGCCCTAAGGTCGTTCTGTTATATGTTGGGCCTGAGGCCGCTCCGTAATATGTTGGGCCCAAGGCCATTCTGTAAATGTAATTATATATAATGTCATGAAGAATGTGATTTCAAAAAAGTATTGTGTTCACATATTATGCTTTCTTTTAATTCAAGATTATTTATGTGATTCTCTTTACTTTACTATTATTCATTGAGTGTTGCTCACTCCCTATGTTGTATTTATGTAGGTGATCAGCATGGAGGTCAACCTTAGAGTCAGCCTCAGGAAATTGCTTATGAGGACCTGTCATGTCGAAACTCCAAGATGGAGCTGTTGTCTTTTGACTTTATGTCTACGTTAAGACTTTTGTCCGGTATTTGTTATGTTGGTCTTGTGGATGTGTAACTTAATAAATTGACTCTTATGTATATAAGTATTTTATTTTGACCTAAGCATCGCTTAATGGACGTTATTTCTTAATTTGCTTCTACTTCAAGCCCCATAAATATTTTGTGTACTGTACGAGGCCATAGGTAGTCGAGTGATTACTGGTCGGTTATGATCCAAAATTTTAGGAACGGGTTTCGGTCATGACAATAACACTAATACCCTTCCCTAAAATACTAACACATCTCAGTCAAGTCATAGAACCACTTACTCAACCAAGCACGTTGAGACTCTATTCAAATCAACATCTACCACAAAACACTAAATACATGATCGAGCTAAGTATACAAAGATAATTATTTGTTCCAGTACTCTCTTAGAATTCCCATTAGAAACAACGTCGATCAAGCACGTTTCCAATAAGACCGTCAAGTTAGTCAACTAGACTCGAAATCATATCTATGAGTCTTAACACCATGCCCACATAAGATACAACACATAATCATGTTATCACTTAGCACATAACATGCAAATGTCCTTACAAAGCATGATAAATCCATTATGGTAAAAACCACCTCCCACAAGCCCTAAGTATTCAACCCGGCTCGCTCTGATACCAAGTTGTCACATCCCAAATTTATAAGGTCTGGCCCACATGAATAAACCACCCACCGGTAAGGAAAGATAATAATAGTAGTAAGAAAAATAACAACTCTCATGCAAATAAATATAAATAAGTCACACATAACATGTGTTCAACCGATTCCATGCATCCTATAGACAGCATCTAAGTCAAATGAATGTTATTTCATAAATATATGTAATGGTTTGCCCGCAAGCTTACATCATGTACAAGGGTTTAACCCTTACAAGAATGGCACGTAGCCTAATAAATAAACAAATGGCCCAAGGCCTACAAATGATGGAACTACCCTACATAGCTTCTCCAATGTCCGTATACACAGCACACCTAAAAAACATTTTCAGTCACGTAGGGTAAGCATAAAGCCCAGTAAAGAATATTTCAAAAACTAAATATGTTCCACCAGCATAAATGTTCATGATGCAATACATATATACAATATGCCCAATGCACTTTCAAAATCCATCTGATTTTCTTAACAAAATCCTTTCGTTCTATTCATAAACCATTCGTTTATTCAAAACATTTTTCAAGTTTAAACATCTGTTTGGATAAAATCCATTTGCAAAACAAATCCGATATATCACGATACCAATCAACAAATACATTGCTAAATTGCTTCCTTATTCTCAAATCACAAACATTTTCCTTTAAAATTGAAAACAGGGCGGTAAATACAAACACTAGAATCCTTAGGCGAGTGTATGGAACCAACATTTCACGGATATTTCATCTGCAGGAAACCGTAAATTGGCACCCATGTAAACGTAGGTTATGCAAGTACTACTATTGCCATTTTACGAATATTTTGTCTGCGAGAATTGGCATCCATGTATATGCACGAATTTCTAGACCTTCACTATGGACACACAGGCCAACTTAATTTCAACATAACCACACTCTTACCCAGATTCCACCGGGTATTTATCCCATTGAACAAAACAATATAATTGTTTCAAAACAACCTTTCCAAAACACATGGTTTTGAGTTCCAAATATCCATGACATGCTAGATGAATGTATAATTTCAATTTGCCTAATCCACATGCAATTCCTAACACACGGCAATGCTATCATCTACCGATAGCTAAGACAGTTATCTCTAATGTAAGAATTAAAAGATAACAATACAGATATACGATTCAATATTCCAAAATATATCCCAATAACCCAATGTTTTTTCAAAAGAGTAACAATACTAGTTATTTCCAAAATCTTATAACATTTCCTTTCCAATCAAATCCTTCTTCTAAAAATCCATTCAACTCCCAAAATTGACATCATTTAGGGTTTTTCACAAATTGGAGATTTTCACTTGTATAAATCCACATGCAATTTTATATATTGAAAATAGATTATCTAGCAAAATCATAACCAAACAACCCCTAATTTGGAACAAACCCCCAACTCAACATCAATTTCAAAATCAACCGAATAATCACAAATCTATGTATTAAAATACATCACAAATACACTACCGAACTAATATCGACTTAAGGAAATAGACCCTACCTCTTGAAGTGAATAGGAGCCATCTAAAAAAACGGCCGACAACGAAAAGACGATCCGCTCAAATTAAACTGAAGCTCTCGCCGAGCTCTACATTTTGGTGTATCAAATGGTCTAAAAACCACTCAAACTAGATGAAACCCATGGCCAAAGAGCTTGGAAGCTCGGCCATGGAAGATGAGAGAGAGAGAGAGAGAGAAGAGAAAATATCTTGAAAGCTGACTTTTTCGGTGCACTAACGACGTATATAGATGCACCATCGCGGTCGCGGTCGAAAACCTTGCCACAGGTAGCAGGCAGGACCTTGGACACTGTGGGAGCAACTAGTTAGCCAACATGGTTGCGGGTGCTACCCTCTCCTTCGCGGGTGCAAATGACCTATCCGCGGCTTGACACCGCCCCTCATGGCCCACGCACTCCTACCCCAGGCCAAGGGACCTGAGAGTCACTCTTGGTCACGGCCTAGTCATGGCCCACTCGCGTGCGTGACCTCCAACGAAGCCCATCATGGGCGCAGTTCCACTAGTCGCGGGTGCGACTAGTCTAGCCCAACATCACTAGGCTGTCGTCTGGTAGCTAGCCCAAAGTTCTCCCAAGGCCCAAACTGCTCAACTAGGTCCCCGTCACTCGGGACAACCCCATGTCCTAACCAAAAATAAAACGAGTCGAGTTAAACTGACTCGGGCGACTACACATATATAACGAAAACCAATTGTTGACAGGGTCATTTGGATCCATTCGACGAACAAAAACTCAATATACATGTTTTTTACTTAATTATTATTTAATAGTTAATTTCAATTACATTATTGAATGTCATGTAATTTTTAAACATATTAGATTCAATACATAAATACCTCAATAAAAGTTTGGTTAATTTCTTATAAATAAAATTATTATTCAACTATGTTTGTGTTGAAATTATAAACACATTACATATTAATAATCAAAATTTTAAAACTTAATTTAAATAAATATGTTTTATTTATTTAGAAAAAAAATCATAGGTAAGAAATTTTTTTCTATGATTATTGAATTTTATATTCACGTGTCACTATTAGAGAAATATTTATACCATACGCATTCTATGCTTAAGATTTTATTATTTGAAATGAATGATTATATTATCATGTAACATAAAGTAAAAATAAATCTAATTAAGATGTTAAAAAAAAAAAAGTGATGCTATTGTTTTTTTTTTTTTTTTAGTGGCTTCAAAATACAAAAGTTGTTGAAATTTATAGGTTATAGACACAAAACAAATTTTTTTTTTTTACAAAAAAAAAAAAAAGGTGATCCTTGAATTATTATTATTATTATTATTATTATTATTATTATTATTATTATTATTATTATTATTATTATTATTATTGTAATTAAATAGCTTTAGAATACAAAAATTATTAAAAATTATAGGTAGTAGATGCAAAATAGAGTTAAAATTCGTATAATAAGATAACATAAATGCTTATTTTTTAACCACACAAAATTTAAATTTTAAAAAATTATAGATGGCATATAATTTTTAACTTACTACAGTTCTTATTTTCGATTTTTTTTTTTTACAAATTTTAAAAAATTATAAGTGGCATTTCACTCTTATCTAATTTTTAAACTACTACTCTCTCTAGTTCTTCTATTATTAGAATTATATTAGATTTTGTTTTTCTTATCAAGTTTTTCTTATCTTGTTTTTGAATTTTTAAATTTCAACTTGATTTTTTTTCCAATCTTCATTTGATGTTTACTAAAAATTTCTTTCTACCTCATTTTTTCAGGATTTATCTAAGTTTCTCTTTCTATACTCTTATAATTTATCTTCAAATTTACAATTGATTTTTTTTAATCTTTGTCTTATATTTACAAGATCTACTATTGCTCTTGACTTTCAATTAAGTTTATTCTTTTTCTAGGATTTATCTTATTTTCACTTTTTATATTCTTATAGTTTATCTTCAAATTCAAACTTAATTTATTTTTATTTTTGTCTTATATTTATAGAATTTCACTCTTGTCCTTCATTTTTAGTTGAGATCAATCAAATTTATTATTCAAGTACCTATCTAAAGTAATATCATATTATTTAGTTATTAATTTTTAACATATTTAGCATTATTTACCACATTTTATTACATGCATAACATGGATTACCACTAATATTATATAAGAAAAAGGAAATTTCTAATCCATAAGGCCTCCAATAGCTCCAAATTCACAATCAAAATTTCATAATTTCTTGATTTTTAAAAAAAAAAAAAAATACTCTATTTTTCAACTCCCGCCCACCCTTTTTTTGGCTTTTTGAATTTTGAAAAACCCTACTACACTACTAAAGCTCCGTTTGGAAAGTTGGTTTGTGGATTTTTTTGGCTGAAATAGTCACAAAAAACAAAATAGGCTTTTTAATCCAATAAGATAAAACATCACATTCAATCCATAATCATTACATTCTTTCTCTCACAAAAAATTCAAAAAAACTAAAAAAGCCAAAAGCCCTTTCCAAACCAGGCTTTTTAGCCCCAGACTAAAATAACCAAAAAAACTAAAAAGCCAAAATGTCAACCTACTTCCCAAACGGAGCTTAACTATCGTGCAGCCACTTTTCTTGCTTCTCTTTACTCATGCTTTGCCTTTAGTTCCCCTTCGTTAACGGTTGCGCAACTGTAAGGTATGTATTATTTTGACTCCCCTTTGAGTTTTCTTTCTTCACGACTACTTTTGTTTGCTTTTATCATCTACTTTTACTACCGTTTTAGTCTATTTATTTTACCTTTTAGATACAACTTTATTACTTGCATTTAAAAAATATAAAAAAATTAATTATTATCTTTGAGTTTTTTATTGTGGATGTTGAATATTTAATAACTTTTACTTTTATCGATCTTTAAATGAAGATTTACACATGTTTGGATCGGAAGGGTCAAATAAAAAAAATGTGGAATCTCATTTAGATGAAAAAAAAAAAAAAAAACAAAGCAAAATAAAAAAACAATGATTGTGTCTCTACCATACTTGGATAGATAAGAAAATAAAGTATATGAGAGGGAGATATGAGTATTTTTTTATTTTTTTTTAGGATACATTTTCATAACCTGCATTTAATATATATATATATATATATATAACATTTTAGAAGTATTACCTGCATTTAAATTAAAAAAAATAAAAAATAAAAAACCACATTTTGGAAGTTACACATTACATGCATCTTTATTATACTCTCACTCTCTCTTCTATGTTACTTTTTGATTGGGTATTTTTTTTTTTTGGGTGTACTATTATCATCGTGAAAATGAAACTTAAATAATCTTTGTGTATGTGATTTTATTCTATGTTCTTAATGTTATTTTTTTTTTTTATTGGGTATACTTTTTTTTTTTCTTCTTCTGTTATATTCAATCAAGTAATCTATCTATTTATCCATATATATATTAAGAAAAATGAGTTTTCTAATGAGAAGGCTTGTGAGAGCTTCAAAGTTCCATTCTAACTAATTGTGATTATGTTTTTTTAACTAAATGTGTTTCTTTACACTCCGTTTTCATCAAACGATAAGAAAAAAATATATATTATAATTTGTGTATTTTGAAAAAAGAAAATAATTGATTGTATTTTTTAACTATCATATTTAGATGGATGACAAAATAAAGCATGTGAGAGACGGATATGTATAGCGATTCTGGTTTAGACCCGACCCGTTGATGTTCTGGATCTGGGTTTCGTTGTCTTATATGGTTGTTCATGTCTTGTTTCTCCTTATTTTTCATTGAGTTTGGTCATTGGTGTGTCTTGATTGCGTTTGGAATAGGTTGGTGGCTTGCTTTTCAAAACTGTTGTGCCCAGATTTTTGTCTCTCTTCTCGAGCGGGGCTTCTTTGAGAACTCTTAGTATATTTGTAGACCTGCAAAACTACTGGGAGGGTGTATTCTTTGCTCGAGTAGTGTTTTCTGCACTGGAGCGATGTTGCGCTTGAGCAGTACTTCTTAAGCTCGAACGATGGTCTTTTGTTTGCAAAACTTCTGGGGTTTGTATTCTACGCTCGAGTGGTCACACTTGTTGTGTCTGGAGGCTCGAGTGTCACTTCTTGCCCTTGAGTGGTCTATCCGAATTCAGAACTATAAAAGTCACTTTTGGTCACATTTGGATCAGTTTTCTCTCTCACCTTTCTATCTCTCTCTCATTCTGCCATTGTTGAGCTTTCAAGCTCTTTCTCCTTGGTTTTCATCTACTTTTATACATCTTTGACCCCTAGTTCCATATACCAAAATGTTGAGCTCAACGAGTGCTTCCATTTAATCTGAGTGGATCGTGTTTTCGTTGAAGTTAAATTTTTCGAGCTTCATTCTTTTCATTGCTTGAGGTAGGGATTTTTTTGCTTCTTTTCAATACTTCGTCTATAGATAGACATGTGGTATATTTTATTGCATAAAAATCACATCTATTGCGGATCTTTTGAAAATCATGAAAATGGATCTAGGGTTGATTGACTAATTGGGGAGTGGTTTAATGTGTTTATGTTAAGAGGAAGAGAAAGTCCTAATTTGATATATTGACCTAACAAATTAATAAGGGGTAAAGTTGATTAAAGATTGTGTTTTGATAGTTTGAGTTGTGTTATTGTGTTGTTAGTATAAAGGATGAATTAATTATGGTATTGGAATTTATTTGGATTAATCATGTTAAGTTGAGTTGGGTTAAGCTTTGGAATTCATGGATGTGGTGTTATCGAAAATGTGGAAATTTGGTCTTTTTGAAATAAAAGGATTTGGGCAATGTGACTTGGAGAACCAAAGGGTTGATTTTGAAAAGTGAACGAAACCTTGATGTATTGCAAAATATAAAATTTGAACTTGAGGTTGGATTTTTAAATCGTTGATTTTGGTTGTCATTATTATTGTCGTTGGACTTAAAGTCAATAGAGTATCGGGTTATCGTATTACATATCTTTAAATACTCATGCTTAGAGGTTTTGTCCTTGGTTTTTAGTGGAGAATGTCATTGTGATGTTGAATAGTTTATGTGTTTGTAGTACACTTGGAATTATTTATATTGGTTGAACAGATTGTGTATGTAATACACTCGGATTATGTAATGGTAGGAAATATGCACGCGCTGAGAATAAAGGGTACCATTACCTTCTAACTAGAGCCTAGAGAATTGGTTGCGCTAAGAATGCTGGGTGCCAGTACCTTCCAGCTAACGCCTAGAGAACTTGGCAGAGGTACCATTACCTTCTAACTGGTGACTGGTAAATTGGTGTGAGTATTGGAAAGGTGTATCCTTGGCTCACCGTGCTTAAGGCAGGTAGAGCATTGATGAGTTTCTCTTTATCATTTCGGTTCTATTCATGTGTACCATGCATAGTGATAATTATTTTTTGAAGGATGTTAGTTGTCTTATGTGGTTATGAAAGAAACCTCATATATGTACTATCCTAGTGTACATTTGGGGATGTCATTATTTGGGAATGTAAGTGAAATTGGTGTATATTCGGTAATGAAGAGAAAACGTAATTGGGTTATTTGAATTCGTTTCAAAAACCGGTTGTTATTGTCGGGCAAATTTAAAATAGAGAGGTAATATGAAGGAAGAAAAGCAAATGGTTTGTGTTGTTGAATAAATTGAATAATTTGAGAAAGGTACTTATATATATATATATATATATCTTCAGCTATAAACAGGCAATTATGTATATGATATGATATAGAGCATTCATGATCATAGCTATCTATATG
This sequence comes from Camellia japonica, assembly GCA_030407325.1. Classification (NCBI taxonomy): domain Eukaryota; kingdom Viridiplantae; phylum Streptophyta; class Magnoliopsida; order Ericales; family Theaceae; genus Camellia; species Camellia japonica. The sequence continues at coordinate 118,671,180 of JAPPVO010000003.1, forward strand.
TTGTTATTGTTTAGGATCATGTTGGGATCCCTATTAGACTTTATATTCATTTCACGTTGGTAATCCTTTTTCAGATGAATGTCAAGAGGTGGTTCAAGATCAAGGATCTTCATTAGTTGTTGGGCCTTTTATTTGTTGGCTGAATGTCGTTGTTGTAAAAATTAAAAAAAAAAGGATTAAACCTTTTCTTTGAAGTAATGATGTAAGCCTGAGGACAATTTACTGCAATTATGTCTCATGTTACATTCGCTATGTATTCAAATGAGAGAACCTTTACTTAATTGTCTTTATTGATGTATTGAGGTTCCATAGGTTACCTCTGAAATGGTATTATAATAACAGATTTGGTAATGCTACCTGAGTAATTAAAAAGTGGGGCGTGACAACATTGGTATTAGAGCGAGCTGGGTTTGAATACTTTGGGCTCGTGGGGAGTGGTTTTTATCACATCGGATTTGCTATGCTTGGTGACGATGTTGCATATAGTTAGGATAAGTGTTAGAATTTATATGTTGCATTTGAGTGAGCATGGGATTAAGTTCTTGGATAGTGTTTGTAGTCGGTGAACTTGCTTTGAGGTCTTATCGAAAACACATCTGATCAACGTGGTTTCTGGTGATAATTCCTTGCGAGTTCCGAGATGAGTAGTTATCCTTGTGGACTTAATTCAATTATGTGACTAAGTGTTTAAATGTTTATATGTAGTAGAACTGTGTGTTTGGGAGTTAGTTTGTCTTGTAGCCTAGAAGTGGTGAGTGTATGTGCCTTAGGGAAGGGTTGTGATGTTGTGCACTAAGTTGTTCTTGTTTTGATTTTATAGGATGTCTACACGAGGGAATAGAGGACGAGTTAGGAATAGGAGTGCCAGTAGGGGCACAACGGTTCCTTTAGTACCTACCGTCGTAACATCGGCTATCGACGAGGAAATTACACGCGAGATTGTGATAGCAGTGCAGGATGCTCGAGCTCGCAATGAGGGTGACAATGGGTGTGCCCTCAAGATTACTAAGGAGTTTCTTCGTTCTAATCGACTGGAGTTTATGGGGAAGGCTAAACCATTGGAAGTAGAGAATTGGTTGGAGCAGATTACCAAGACTCTTGATATGCTCAAAGTCGAGGATAAGGAGTTGAGGATTTCTTTGGCAGGTTTTCAGTTGAGGGGTGATGTAGGGTATTGGTGGAAATTTGCTAATAACACCATAGATAACACGTGGATTGTTTTTACCGAGGCCTTTTTGGCCAAGTACTTCCCTCTTTCTGCTCAAGAAAGGTTAAGGGAACAGTTTGTTGAGTTATGCCAATATACTACTCCTTTGGCACAGTTTGAGATGCGATTTACGAGTTTGTCAAGGTTTACTCCAGAGTTGGTGGCAACAGAGGAACGTTGTTGTTATGAATTCGAGAGGCAGTTTTGTAATGATATCCGGGAGACGGTAGCTAGATCTCTGTGGAAGAATTACTATGCCCTTGTTAAGGCGGCAGCCCATATAGAGGCTATGATTTTGAGTGTTGGTCGAGTTAGAGAGGAGGCCACTTCGGTGACTCCTACGATTCATAAGCGATCTAGGCTCAATAAGAGGTGGAGGCGAGCGCATGCTCAATCTCAGGCTCAATCTTTGTCTTTATTGAGGGTTTCAGACTCGTCAGTTAGGAGGCCTAGTGAGGTTCAGGCTTCAAGCTAGTCTTGGAGTAAAAGGTCTACTGTTTGTTTTGATTGTGGTCATCTAGGCCATGTTAAACGTTTCTGCCCTTTGCGTATGAATTCTTCGGGTGTTTCAGAACCTAGTCGGACTCAGTCTCTTCAGTCCAGTTAGGGACGGTACCGATACCAGACCCATGTAGGCCAAGCTTTGAGAGCTTAGCGAGGGTCGACTTTCCAGTCGTCACAGTAGTATTATCCCCGAAAGGGGCTTTTGTATTAGAGACTAGTGGTTAATGTCTGAGATTTTGTTGTCGACTGATTTGTATCCCGAGTTAGTGAGAGTGGTACTTATGCGTTGTTTGGTAATTCAATTTTATTGGTCAATGAGTCCGTGGTAGTCCTATTGATTGTGAGAAGGGCGGTGTGTGTTGAGGTATTATTAGTTATGGGATGGAGTTTTGAAAGACAGGAGAATTTAATGGCTAACAGTTTGAGACATTTCTTGGAAGAAAGAATGGTGGTGTTCTTGGATAATAAGTGTGGCATTGGTAATGATTCTTTCGTGTCCAAAATGGTGTGATTGTAATTGACCACATCGATCTTGCGTTCAAAGCGTAAAAGGTAATTGCCATATAGGCATGTGAGGGGTGACTTCTTTGGGAAACAATAGTGGTATGGCCAAATCTTGAGGAATCCAGGGTGATTCAAGGGGTATCGGAAATTTGTGTACAGAGCTCCATTAGAAATGTAGTGTTGGGTGATGTGTCGGTGCTTTGTACCGAGTGTCTAATTTTATCAGGTTGGTTAAACGGTTAGTTAATGTTAGAATATGGTTGATGAATAATCCCACTGGGTCTAGCTTGAGATTTGGTAAAGAGGGTTGTAACCTTGTAAGTGTCTTAGGATGGTTTAGTGAGAGTGAAGCCTCGTATTTGTGGTATGGAAGCTTGAGTGGAGCTGTAGCAAAATAGTGGAACTCCTCAGGTTGGAGTAGTGCGTGAGGTCATTGTTTTATGTGTGCATTGCGCCTCGTGTGGGTGATAGCTTGTGATGATGTTTATGATAAAAGAGAATTTCAAGATAATGAACTTTCTTGTGTTTTGTTGCATTGATAACGCGGTTGTTATTTTATTAAAGATTGTTATATGAATGTGGCATATGTATTTGTTGTGGCACTACAGTAAGAGTAATGAACGTTGTGAGATGATGGTTATTGAACTTGATTTGGAAAATGAATTTTTCTTGGAATTATAGCCTTGGATGGCCTTGTTTAATGGAAATGTTGTGGAGCTAATCTAAATTGTAATGAGGAATTTCATTGTATGGTCCAGTGTAATTAACTTGCAGATGATTATATATTTTGATTTACATCCTTGTTTTCAAGAATATTTATAAAACTTTGAGTTTTGCTTGAAAAGTAGAAAATGTGTTTTAACTTTGATTGGTGTGAGTTTTGGATCATATGAGAAATGTTTTGCATTCGGTAAGATGATTTTCAAAGAATTGAGAAAATGAAAAAAGAAATTTTATAACAAGTTCTGTTATCATTTGTTTTACCTGAAAAGGTGGATGATGTGTAATGACTTAGCTTGAATTGCTAATTTGGGGTTTGGGTGTTAATTTTGAGGAGTGTTTGGCATTGTTGAGGCTTGTCATGCCGGGGTATTATCTTTTGACCAAGTTTTGTTATAAGTTCTTTCTTATGTATGTGATGACCGAAAATTTTATTATGAGGATTTTTCTTTTGTATTCGGGTGTTGAACACTCAGGGGTGGTATGCGCGTTGTGGTGGTTGTCACACAGTTGTGCTTCTGGTTATGATTGAGTTGCTTCTGTTTTAGGCCTTATCTTCAATTTCGAGGGCGAAATTCTTTAAGGGGAAGAGGTTATAGCGATTCTGGTTTAGACCCGACCTGTTAATGTTCTAGATCTAGGATTCATTGTCTTATATGGTTGTTCATGTCTTGTTTCCCCTTATTTCTCATTGAGTTTGGTTATTGGTGTGTCTTGATTTTGTTTGGAATAGGTTAGTGGCTTACTTTTCAAAACTGTTGTGCCCAGATTTTTGTCTCTCCACTCGAGCAAGGCTTCTTGCGCTCGAGCAGTCTTTGAGAACTCTCAGTACTTTTGTAGACTTGCAAAACTACTAGGAGGGCGCTCGAGCAGTGTTTCCTGCGCTCGAGCGGTGTTGCGCTTAAGCAGTATTTCTTGAGCTCAAGCGATGGTCTTCTATCTACAAAACTTCTGGGAGTTTGTATTCTACGCTTGAGCAGTCACACTTGTTATATCTGGATGCTCAAACGTCACTTCTTGCGCTCGAGCAGTCTGTCCGAATTCAACAACTATAGAAGTTATTTTTGGTCACATCTGGATCACTTTTCTCTCTCACCTCTCTCTCTCCTTCCGCATTGTTGAGCTTTCAAGCTCTTTCTCCTTGGTTTTCATCTACTTTTATACATCTTTGACCCTTAGTTCCATATACCAAAACGTTGAGCTTGACGAGGGCTTTCATTTAATCTGAGCAGATCGTGTTAGTTGGATTTTTCGGGCTTTATTCTCTTCATTGCTTGAGGTAGCGATTTCTATGCTCCTTTTCAATACTTTATCTATAGATAGACAACTGGTAGATTTTATTGCATAAAAATCACATCTATTACGGATCTTTTGAAAATCATGGACAGGGATCTAAGGTTTGATCATTGGGAGTCAAATTGATTAAATTGGTTGTTGATTGACTAATTAGGAAGTGGTTTAATGTGTTTATGTTAAGAGGAGGAGAAAGCCCTAATTTGATATATTGACCTAACAAATTAATAAGGGGTAAAGTTGATTAAAGATTGTGTTTTGATAGTTTGAGTTGTGTCATTGTGTTGTTAGTATAAAGGATGAATTAATTATAATATTAGAATTTATTTTGGATTAATCATGTTAAGTTGAGTTGGATTAAAGTTTGGAATCCATGGATGTGGTTTTATCTAAAATGTAGAAATTTGGTCTTTTTGAAAAAAAATGATTTGGCCAATGTAACTTGGAGAACAAAAGGGTTGATTTTGAAAAGAGAATGAAACCTTAATGTATTGTAAAATGTAAAATCTGAACTTGAGGTTGGATTTTGAAACCGTTGATTTCGGTTGTCATTATTATTATCGTTGGACTTAAAGTCAAGAGAGTATCGGATTATTGTATTACGTATGTTTAAATACTCACGCTTAGAGGTTTTGTCATTGGTTATCGGTGGAAGATGGCATTGTGATGTTGAATAGTTTATGTGTATGTAGTACACTTGGAATTATTTGTATTGGTTGAACAGATTTTGTGTATGTAATACACTCAAATTCTGCTTGTTTGTTGAACTATATGATGATGGGAAATATGCATGCGCTGAGAATAAAAGGTACCATTAGCTCATAGCTAGCGCCTGGAGAATTGGTTGCGCAGAGAATGCGGGGTGCCAGTACCTTTTAGCTAACGTGTGGAGAACTTGGCAGTTGTACCATTACCTTTCAGCTAGTGACTGGTAAATTGGCGTGAGTATTGGAAAGGTGTATCATTGGCTTACCATGCTTAAGACAGGTAGAGCGTTGATGAGTTTCTCTATATCATTTCAGTTCTATTCATGTGTACCATGCTTAGTGATAATTATTTTCTAAAGGATGTTAGTTGTCTTATGTGGTTATGAAATAAACCTCATATATGTACTATCCTAGTGTAAGTTTGGGGATGTCATTATTTGGGAATGTAAGTGAAATTGGCATACGTTCAGTAATAAAGAGAAAACGTAATTGGGTAATTTGGATTCGTTTCAAAAACTGGTTGTTGTTGTCGGGTGAATTTAAAATAGAGAGGTAATATGAAGGAAAAAAAGCAAATGGTTTGTGTTGTTGAATAAATTGAATGATTTGTGAAAGGTACTTATATATATATACATATATCTTCAGATATAAACCGGCAATTATGTATATGATATGATATAGAGCATTCATTCATGATCGTAGCTATCTATATGTTGTTATGGTTTAGGATCATGTTGGGATCCCTACTGGACTTTATGTTCATCCCACGTTGCTAATCCTTTTTCAGGTGAATGTCAAGAGGTGGTTCAAGATCAAGGATCTTCATTAGTTGTTGGCGATGGGGCCTTTTATTTGTTGGCTGAATGTCGTTATTGTTAAAAAAAAGGGGAGGGGGGTTGAACCTTTTCTTTGATGTAATGATGTAAGCCTGTGGGCAATTTGCTGTAATTATGTCTCATGTTACATTCGCTATGTATTCGAATGAAAGAACCTTTACTTAATTGTCTTTATTGATGTATTAATGTTCCATAGGTTACCTCTGAAATTATATTATAATAACGGATTTGGTAATGATACCCGAGTAATTAAAAAGTGGGTCGTGACAATATGAGTGTGATTTTTTTTTTCCTTTTTGTATTTTAAGTGGCATTCTTAATATTATAAATATTAAAATTATGATTGTGTTTTTTTATACTCCATTTTGATAAGACGGCGAGGAAAACAAATGTGTGATTTCGTTTTTTTAATTGATTGTGTTTTTTGAAAAAAAGAAAATAACTAATTGTATTTTTTAACTACCATGTTTGGATGGATGACAAAATAAAACACGTGAGAGACATTTTTTTGGGTAAACTACCAATAGGTCCTACTTTGGAGACTTATTACCCAATAGGTCCTACTTTGGAGACTTATTACCCATTAACTCCTATTGATAAATTTATTAAGTGATAAAGATAAATTTATCAGTCTTTTATTTTTATGAATAAATTTATAGTGATAAATTTATCAGTCTCTTTGTTTTTATGAATAAATTTTTAGTGATAAATTTATCACTCTCTTATTTTTATAGTGTTAAATTTATTAGTTAGGACCTGTAGGTAAATAAGTCTAGTTAATAGGACTAATTGGTAAGTACCCCTATTTTTTTCTTTTTGTATTTTAAGTGACATTCTTAATATTTGACCATATTGATTGCTTTTGTTTTCATCTATTCTTTTATGGTGTTGAAGATTTACATTTTGTTTTGATCAGACGGAGAGAAAAAATAAATTTGTGATTTCTCATTTAACTAAAAAAAGAAAATAACTGATTATATTTTCTAAATATCATGTTTGGATGGATGGCAAAGTAAACCATGTGAGTAAATATCACGTTTTTTTCTTCTATATACATGGTATAAAACTGTTGATTTATCTAATTATTTTTTTAATTTAAAAATTTATAGATGGAAAATAAAAAATAAAAAATAAAAAACTAACCATGTCTAAATTACATCTTAAAAAAAGAGTCCAAATAAAATTTATTTATTTATAATTTAAAAGTATTGAAATAGAGAATATAAATGAAATTTTTTGCTATATATAATTGAACAAACTTTAACATAGAATGCAATAAAATTGAAAAACTTATAGGACAACATGTATTTTTATTTTATCATAAACTAACATATCACCCGTGCTATGCATGAGCTAAAATATATATATATATATATATATATACATATTCCACTTGTTATGTCATTAATTGTTGATGAGTCGTTACACACATCAAAAATAAACACTAAACTATACCAAATTCTTTTAGAATAATAGCAAGTCCAGGCATCGATCCACAGAGACAAATGTGAAATTAGACTAATTTAATCACTAAATTCTTAAATTAATTTTGATTAAAAGATTGGTTGTTCATAAACTAATATTACGTAAATCAAACAAAGTAATTAAACTAGCAATTATAAATAAAATTGGAATTATTGATTTTTGGGAAAAACCTAGGGTAATGTGTCTACTGTCTACCACTAGTTACATAAATAAGGCTTCAATTTGAGACTTAATTATGTTACGGTTTGAACGGAATAATACTTCGCAACTACAAGTTTGAAACATTTATTAAGAAAATCATCACATTCAATGTACGGGTACGAACCATCTCAAGTAGTACGAATCGTTTGCTCTAAATTAAGGTAGCGACACGACTCGTCCCTCGTAGTATGGTTCGTCTCATACCTTGAATATGAAGGAATAGAAAACTACTGTATAGGAAGCATTCAACAATCACAGAAAACAGAATACTTAAAGAGATAATGAAAAATAAATATTTGAAACTTCATAAACACCATAAAATTTGTTCAAACTTTTACATAATCAAAACGCAAAAAGAAAACCGACTTACATAGCTAAGATTTCATCAAACCCCTAGAAAGGAAGAGCCTAGCCACTCATGGAGGAGTGGGAAAAGGTGGAAGAGATGGACGACCCCATGGAAGTTGGATTGAAAGCTTGAGAATCCTTTTCTCCAAACCCTAGCCTATCTCTCCTTGGAAAAAATATCAAAATCCTAACCCGGCCTCTTTCTTGCCTTTTTATATCTCAACTGTCTTTCAAACAGGTTCAAAACATCGGGCCCGTTTTCCGAGGTACAGCCACACGTGTGGGAAAATCAACGCACGTGCGGGAAAGTCAACGCATGTACGGGAAGCTCTTTTCTCTCCAAATTCTGTATTTTTGTCCATTTTATGCTCCGACTATATACAACCTGATTGACATTAAACAGACATAAAATATATAGTTTGACAAACAAATAAAGTTGAGGGACCCTAATTAACAGCCTCAATGTTACACAATTCGGCCTTAATCAATTGTATATTTTAAACTCTCAATAAGAAATAGATGTGATAATTTAATTGGTAAAGATAGAAAAAATAAAATATTTTATGATAAAATAAAAATACATGTTGTCCTATAAGTTTTGTAATTTTTTCTATTTTTTCTGTTTTTACCAATTAAATTATAACATTTATCTCTTATTGAGAATTTAAAATATACAATTAATGACATAACAACTATAATATATATATACTAGCATATGCCCGTGCCTGAAGGCACGGTATAAATAATATTGGTACACATATTTTACAAAAATCAATTAACATAAATTATTAATATTGGTATCACATCCTTTACAAAAAAATCAATTTAAAATGATAATAATTTCACTGCTATAGAAATCAATTATAATAAATCAGTTCAAGATACAATGGCAGTTCGTTTAAGTTAAAATATAATTTATCAAATTCATTACTAAAATTTTAAGTTAAAATATTAATTTGTATTTGAAATTTTTATTGCACTTTTTATAGAATTTCACCATCTAAAAAAGTATAGTATTTAAAATACTCATTCTCATTCTCTCTCTCTCTCCCTCTCTCTCTCTCTCTCTCTCTCTTTCTAATGTCTCTCTTTCTCATTTTCTCCTCTCATCCTCTCTCATCTCTTAACAAACACTACATCTCCTCTCATAACTCAAATAACAAATCCTTTATTTCCTTTGTTCGATTTTCCTCTCTCTGTATTTTTTTTTCACTCTATTTTATCTTAAATTTGTGATTTGATTTTGTTAAATAAAAAAAAAATCAACACCCATTTCAAAAGCTTTTTTTAAAACCATAAAAAATCAACACTCATTTTCCATTAAGAAATTAAATCCATTTCATAAATCAAACTGAAAAAAAATATATATTTCTAAAATCAAAACCCATTTTATAAAGATCAACTATTATTTCAAACCTAAAACTTTTTAAAAAATTAAATCCAAATCCATAAGCTACATAAAAAAAAAAAAAACAAACAAACAAACAAACAAACAAACAGAACACACATCAAATATGCTACAGATCTTTTAAAAGAGAGAGAGAGAGAGGCTGGAATGAGTGGATTTGAACCTTACACCACTCCTATGAGAGCACCCTCTATCCTCAATGCAGTCCCAACCCGACTTTTTTGGCATTCAGATGTCTTCTTCTTACGGTCTTACCAAGCTACAAAGTTGACTTGTTTAAAGCTAATATAGTCAAAGAAAACTTCCAAACAAATAATTTTTGAACCGTTCATTACATCCACAGGCCATTAAAAAACTTAAATGGAAACAAATTAGCGAAAGTGTATAGTAATTTCATATCAATATCATGGGACTTTTATTACTCCCAAACAGACCTCTATATTAGACCAATTTCTATACACCAAAACTTGCATCAATGTACACTGAAGCAATGACATCAAACACAAATAAATAATTAATCCTATAAAGTTTTACTCATCATCAATTTTGATAACGATAACAATAAAAATTGCAAAACCCAAATCATGCAAAAATCGAGAATAGCTTTTTGAACAAAACCCAAAACCTAATTGCAATTAAACATTGTATCATCGAAATAAAAACTCAAATCTTGCAAAGTAAAACAATCAAAATGAAATGTGGGTTCTGAGACAGAGAGAGAGGACCTCGATGACATTGAACACAAACAGATAATTAATCCTATAAAGTTTTACTCATCATCAATTTCGATAACAACAACAATAAAAATTGCAAAACCCAGATCATGAAAAATCGAGAATAGCTTTTTGAACAAAACCCAAAACCTAATTGCAATTAAACATTGTATCATCGAAATAAAAACTTAGATCTTGCAAAGTAAAACAATCAAAATGAAATGTGGGTTCTGAGACAGAGAGAGAGGACCTCAAGTTAGACAGATTTCATGGCGATGGGGATGCAGATGAGGAAGATACTAGCCATGGCCATGGCAGTGTTGTGCTTCCAGTGCTTGGGTCTGCAGTATGGACCACCAGTCATGCTCCATACTTTGTTTATGAAGTCTCTGCTATGTGCTGCATCTCCGTGGTGTCCGTGATCTCCTCCGCCTCCACCCATCTTCGTTTTCTCTCTCTTTGTGCGGTGGTGATGACTGGAGGAGGTGATGAGCAGCACCATGGCTAGGTCGCGAGAGAGTCGTCGGAAAAAGATGCATGGGTGTTTTGAAATTTGAAAATTGGAAGTGAGATTGAAAGAAAAAAAGATGAGAGTTTATAGAGAGAGGTTGATGAGCGTGGGTCTCTCTTCTGTAGGGAGTGGATGAGTGTGTTTTGAAATTTAAAATATGAAAAGGTAAGGTGCGATAGATGAGGATGGGTGGTTGCAAAGTTTGTGGCTCTTGGGCGAGAAGTTCAGGTAGAGTGAGAGAGAAGATTTTTATCTCAGCTGTCCATCTAAATACATAAATGAATCATGACCATTAAAATGTCTTGTCTCTAGGATAAATTCAAAAACCCTTTTCCCGTATTATATAGATATTCTAATGAAATGGTTACAATTTAAATCAGTCTAAATTATTTTTCTATACGTTTTAAATAAATTTTATATTATTATTTAATTAAAAAAAATTTAACCCGTGTATAATACGGGTGATATGCTAGTATATATATATATTGAAATATGAACTACCAACTCATCTAAAAGCTTAAACTATGAGAGAGAGATACGGACAACCTAATTATTTATAGGGCAAAATTCGCTTTACTCCTTTGTGGTTTCGTCTCAGAACACACCTATAATTCTTCAAATATAAGCTGAGAACCCCTTAGAGTGCAAAGCTAACTTTGTTAATAATAGGGGAAATTCTATTTACACACCACAATTTCTTTCAGTACACACCATCACTTTAGTTATCTCTATTACATTTGTGTCCCTTAATCAAATTATCATTTTAGACATCCTTCTAAACCCTAATCACTCTCAATACACTTTCCCTGCACACCACCATTCACCACCAAAATTCCCTCCATCTTCCGTTGCATGATCTCTACCTCTGACCTTCGTCGCCAACCATAACTGCAACCCTCTCTAGCCACCATCGCAACCACTAGTGACCCCATCTCTCCTCATCCTCATCGCTCCGCTGTCGCTACCATTGTCAGTTTGCCTTACCAACACATCGGTGTCACTGCTATCTCGTAACCACCATCAACGACTATCTCCAACCCCACACCACTATCGCCTCTCTCATCACGTGGAGACCACCACCATCGCAACTCGCCTTCAGTCGGCGACCAACCATGCATAGTCTGTAGAGAGGGAGAGAGATAGAGAAATAGAGTGAGAGAGAGATTTGTAGGGGTTGCAATGGTGGTGGGGCAGTGGTAGTAGGGGCGACGATAAACGTTGCGACGAGGAAAGAGAGGTGGCGGTCAGTGGTTGACGACCCGCAATGGAAAAAGGTTAGGGTTAGGGTTAGGGTTAGGGTTAGGGTTAGGGTGTGTTGGAAAAAATGAAGGTAATTTGGTATTATCTGAAAATTAGTGGTGTGTATTGAGACAAAATCAAAAGTTTTGATTTGTGTATGGTGTGAATTGAACAAATAGTGTGTACTGAGAGAATTTATAGTTTGTAAATAGAATTTCCCTAATAACAATGGCTAAAATAACCTAAATACCCTAAAATAACAATGGCTAAAATAACCTAAATACCCTGATGTCATATTTTCTTTCTCCCTTATAATTTCCTATCTTAATTATATATTTAACAATTTAAATCATAAATTAACTTAAACATCCTAATTTATTACCATAAATCGTGTCTTAATCTAATTTTTTTTTTATTTTCAACCACATTTCTTATTTAATAAGATTTTTAATTAAATATTAGTCAAAAAATTAAAAAAAAATATTACCAAAAAAATAAAAATAAATAACTATTCTTTACTTTTTCTACATATATATTTTTTTTATATAAAATTAAGAATTTTTTTAAAAAAAGGTAAATTACACTCACCTCCCTTGAGGTTTCTGACAAATACAGGGACCTCCCCTATAGTTTCAATAATTTTAGTAACCTCCCCTACTTATAGATTCCCCCTTTTGTTGACTTCCGTTTATTTGTTTCACAGAAAAAGCTGATGTCATCAAAGCTAAACACTAAAGTGTCCATAATGCCCTCAAGTGTCCTCAATCCATCTATATATACCAATGCCAAATGTTCACCGGTCATCTACCCGAACGTTCGGAAAAGTGTTTTTTTTTTTTTTTTTGGGAATTGCAGCCTTTTATTAATAACACAACAACTTCGTGATCATCAAGCACAGACATGCCATAAGCAATGCCTTGAGATTTCCCCCAGCACTAGTTCATGTGGTTCTGTTGCCTCCATTGCCTTTAATAGAAGTACACAAGCATATATTGATTATTGAAGACAAAAGCCACATGTCTATAAATGACTAGAAATGGAAATGAAATAAGATTATGATGATCATCTTATCCATCTTATTAAATTTTGCTCTGTGATACATACATGCTTCATTGAAACAATGTCAAGAAATGTATTTAATGGAGGAGATGACTAACAAGTAAAGTAAATTAAACTAAAGTCATTCATTCATAGCACATGATACCAACTTGTGTCATACATAGTAGAGGGGAATATCACATTGAGAACAATTTTCTTCTAACAAATATATATACATACAAATATATTGACAGATATATGTATATATATACAAATATATAAACATGGAACAATTTGTTTAACAGATGTATGTTTATATCTATACATATATTTTTATATATATACATATACACTTGTTTGGATTTTCAGTAAAGAATTGAAACCCAACAAAGAATAAGAACTTGTTTGGATTTCCAACCTAATAACTCATTGTTTGGATTTCCAATAACTCATTATTTTCTCTTTAAACATTTTCCCAACAACCCTTATACACACACAGACATATACATATATACAAATCAAAAATTAAACATTACAAAGCACATTCTAGATCTACACCAACTAATCTAAAGAAAAAATTTAAACTTTCTTACACTAATTAGCTCAAATACACAATATATATATATATAGAGAGAGAGAGAGAGAGAGAAAGAGGATTGGTACCTTTGAATTTTGAACCTAGTGGTGTTTGGAATCTACACCCAAATGATCTAAAGCAAAATTTTCAACTTTCTGATACTAAATTAGCAAAAAAGAAAAATACAAATACAAATACAAATACACAAATATATATATATATATATATAGAGAGAGAGAGGATTGGTGCCTTTGGATTTTGAACCCAGTGGTGTTTGAAAATACTTACAATTGAGAAACCCAACTCACATTCAGTTTCCTTGTTGTCGTCCAACCCTTCTCTACCTCTATTGCCGCTGTCGCACCACCTCTTTGCTTGTATGAAATCATTGATGGGTCTTCTGCCATCACCATCCACCATCGCTTTCAAAACCATAAATCTATGGCTAGGGTTTCAAAAAAAGATGAAGAAGATGAGGAGGAGAGGAAAAGCGGGCGACGAACGACGGAAGAGAAGGAGTGGAGGAAGAAGAATAGAAGGAGAAGGACAGATGATGGCGGTGGAAGACAAAAGACAGACGGCGGAAAAGAGCGGCACCAGCGAGGAGGAGCTCTCTCTCTCTCTCTCTCTCTCGTGTTTCAATCTAATGAAATAAGAGAGAACAAAAAATAAAAATAAAAATAAAAAAACAAAGTTGAATATTATAATCAAAGGGTATTTTTGTCTTTTCACGCTCAAATAGAAGGATAATATGGTCATTTTGTATACAAAAGTAACATCGTTTGTGTATAATTGACGAATTGGGGGAATCTGTATAATGTTAGGTAAAGTAAGGAAGATTATTGTGATTATTGAAACTATAAAAAAAATTCCTATATTTATCAGAAACCTCAGGAGAGATGAGTATAATTTATCCTTAAAAAAATCAATTCTCAAAACAACCATGTTAAACAATGATTTGCTTTCATAATAAACTTATCGGAGTGTCATCATTTGGAGAGAAGGTTCATGGGTTCTAGCTTGCGTAAACTCTTAGCTCAGATAAGTTGGGCTGACTTAAATAATGCTTAGACCAAGTCTGAACAGGATATTGGAGCCCAGCCCACCTGTTAGCCACTTAGCTGTTGGCTAATTTTTTTTTTTTTTAATTTTAAAAAGAAAATCATGTTGGCCAGTGGATGAGATGGTGCATAATGTCACCTATATGACTCACCAAGCTGCATATCCTGCTCTACATTTAAAATAAAATAAAAAAATACAAATTTAAAATTTGGCTATTGGCCTAACCATTATCCTTCAATTTATGAGCAACAAATTTTTTTTTTTTTTATTTCTTTCTTTCCTTTATTCTTTTTATTATAAATAAAAAAAATAATTTTAAAAAAGGTATGAACTTCAATAAGTTTGTGATCCACATTATGCTCGTTTTAGATGTCCATTGTTTCAAATTGTTGACAAAATGAACAATATTACAAACTAATTTACCTACAAATATCAATATGTTATTTAAATTTATTTTATATTTATGTATGAACCTTATATTAATTAAATCTCAACTGCACTATTTTATTCCAGATAAAATTATTTATAATAGTTCTATCAATTATATATGGCAGAACTTTTCTTCATTTGGCAGTGGGTTGACCCCAACACAACATTCATCCCAATAATTTAAGTAGTTGAGTTGATCATTTATGAATAAATATTTGATTGGTTTGGCAATCAGACATATCATTTCATTAAATTTGTCTTTAAAAATATAAAATATTTTATTTTCAAAATTATATTTATCATTTATTTTTTATAAAATAAATTAATGTGGCTATAATTATTGAATTATTATTATTATTATTTATTATTTATGAATGATGTACATATTAACACCTAAAAACTATATAATTTAAAGGGTTAATTAGCAAAAAGTCCACACCAATGGGCCATATATTATTTGGTCTTAAGTTTAATTGTTTTCGGTAATAAATACACTCATTGAAAAGTCACCAACATCAAAAAAGTTGTCAAAAAATTGTTTGGAGAAGTATTCGAAACACCTACGGACGATAATCAGCGATAGATAACGATGGTGGTTGGTGACGGTGAGGTAGACAAATAGGTGACATTGGATAGATATATGAATAGATAGATGAAATGTGTATATATATGTGACATTTGAATAGATAGTTAGATAGATAGGTAAGCTTTTTTGACAAATTAGTATCCTTTGGCCCAAAAGATTTAAGATTGAGCCAATTGGTCCAAAAATTTTAAAAATGAACCTCTAACCAATATTTTAAAAAACATATCAGACGGACCGGTTGAACCGGTCCAAATAGGCCTAACAACTATTTCAACTTGAAAATCGGCCTCTTTTGGAAAAATTGGATAAACCCATAGCTTAAATCAATAAATTGAAGTAAATCGACCAGACCATTACGCGTGTGCAGGCATGGAAAAAGTGTATCCATTGAGAGTGTAACACAAAATCACCTCAAAGCTTGGAGAAGGTTACTTGTTTCCACTAGGCCGCAAGTCCTCCTTGTGATCATATGGTATATATATATATTAGCGTATGCCCGTGCCTAAAGGCACGGTGTAAATAATTTTAAGATTAAAATGCAGTTATAATTTATACGTATTATGTTGAAATTTATAAAGTTTGTGTCATTTTTTTATAAGGATACTGAAAAAATATAAAGAAATATTTTTCTTCTTAAAGAACTTATAACAATTTTGCTTGTATTACACGCTCTACAAAACTCAAATAAAATAACAACTCTCCCTAATCTTAATGCAAATTAAGAAACAAACATATAAGATTTAAAGTTATATTGCATATCAAAATATAAAAGGCAGTAAAAAAAAGTGTAAACACTAAATAAAAAACAGAAATAAAGTTATACTGTCATACACCAAAAGAGTAGGTTAAAACTTTACAAAAAGTGGGTTAAAGCTTTACAAAAGATGTATGCTTTACAAAAGATGTGTCACTAACATGTCATACACCAAAAATTATATTGTCATACACCAAAAATATGTATGCTTTACAAAAGATGTGTCAATAACATGTCTTCAAATATGCGTTTGCCCAAACTTCCTTCTCATTACTTTCCAAAAAGTCTTTGTATCAACTTTTATGTATCCCCAATGAGGAATATGCACAACAATCTGGTAATTTGTGGAAACAAAAAAAATATAGATTAGTACATTTGTTGGAAATATACATGTCAAAATACTTTCAGATTGAAATTACCTTATTACATCCTCATCGAAGCAAGGTAGTCGTATTTCTCCTTTTAAGCTCCATAGATTTTTCGGTCCAATCCTACAAAAGTCCAAATTTCAAATTATTATTAAATTGAAATTTTTTAAAAAGTTATATAATCAACAGAAATAAATCAACGTGGTTACCTTTTAAAAAAACGTCATTTAATCCGCATAGAATACTACAACAATACTTCAGGATAAACAATATTTGTAGTAGAATCCAAATTATCTTTAGGGAGGAGAATACTTATACAATCAAAGGATGTACATCTAGACAATGCCACATATAATTGCCCATGGCTAAACACTAGTATACGCAAATCAACACCAACAAATTTCACAGATTGTCCTTAAGATTTATTAATGGTCAAAGCATATGCCAATCGGACTGGAAATTGACGTCTTGTCATTTGGAAAGGCATTTCTGAAGAAGATGGTGTCAAAGATATCCTTGGTATGAATGCCAAATTGCCAAACTTTTCTCTAGTTAAAATTTGAGCTTCAATTATGCGAGTGCCGCACCTAGTAACCATCAATCTTGTACCATTACATAGTCCATCTTTCGGTGCAATGTTTCTCAACAATATTATAGGACAACCCACTTTCAACTCTAACTTAAAAGTTGGCAACCCAGGAGGATCCAATGAATTTAAATATTCATTAGGATATCTATTTGTAATGGTAGGATCAATTTCATTATCTTCAGACATTTTATCTGCTGCAAGATAAGTATATAATCTCCCTGGAAAGATATTCAACGCAGTAGTATTAATGTCACTGACATCATCGTTACGCGCAGACAGAATTGTGCGTTCAGTTAAAAATGTTGGGGTTGACGTCTCTATCATATTCAATTGTGGATAAACTGTAGAGAGTAATTCATTCAAATCTTGACATTTGTGTATTGTTGATGGAAGGTTAACGATTTCTTGAGGATTGGTCCCAATCTAAAAAAAAGTGAAATCAATAAAAAAGTAAGTGTAAACACAATTTATTAATTTAAAATAATTATATAATACAGGTTAAAGTAGTGTTACCTCCATCAAGAAATTTGCAAAATTAGCATTTTCATGGCCTTCATGATTCAAGCGCATATTCAAATCCAAAGTCAAGATATATATATGCTTCCATAGAACAGAGTGTCTTAATGATGCATTCACAATTTGCTCACGAACTCCTTTGGGTATAACTGGTAAGATTTGTCGAAAGTCTCCTCCAAGAACAACAGTAATACCCCCAAATGGCTTTTCACTATCACAAATATCCCTCAATGTACGATCAACCGCCTCAACACAATGTCTATGTTGCATAGGAACTTCATCCCAAATTATGAGTTTTGTTTCTCTAAATAACTCAGCTTGTAATGATTGTTTGCTAAACCCACAAAGTGAATTTTCCAATACATCTAACGGAATGGAAAATGTTGAATGTGCAGTGCGACCTCCTACCAGTAACAGTGATGCAATTCCAGACGAAGCCACAGTAACAACGATATGCCCAAGGCTACGACATTTTAA
Organism: Camellia japonica; assembly: GCA_030407325.1. NCBI lineage: Eukaryota > Viridiplantae > Streptophyta > Magnoliopsida > Ericales > Theaceae > Camellia > Camellia japonica. Next base: position 118,689,252 of record JAPPVO010000003.1, read on the forward strand.
TGCAATCGTATTGTATAGAAATGTTTTCCCTGTTCCTGCACCCCCATTCAGAAAGAAAACAGTTCCTTTATTTTGAAAAACTGAAGAAGTGATTGTATTATAAGCATTCCGCTGTCCATTATTGAGACAATCAATAGTAATTTGTGGATCTGCATGTTGTGCCTCACTCTGCAGTTGTTGATGTTCAACTATCAATCGATTACCAACTACTGCACTCCAATTTGCAGTAGGTTGTGGCATGGGTGGGAAGTCAATTAAACTTTTGCCTGATTCATGAAGCATTTGATTCAAAAGATGGAGACCATAATCTTCAATTTGAGCCTCAGTTGGTTTAGAAATGACAAACAATGTACAAATCTTATGTGCAAGATCATCACATATATGCGTTGAAAATTGATTCCATAATGCACATGGATTTAGTGGAAGAACTGGGTGAGAATAATACTAAACAATCTCCTCAATTGATATCCAGTTTTTATGACTGCAGCCTCTTTCAAGCATTGTATCCATTCTTCATCATCTTCTAAAAGCCCCCTTGCAACACATGCTAATTTAAATGTATCATGCACAACATTATCGACCGTGCGTAAAGACTGAAACGACTTTGGTCCTTTGACAACGGTTAGTAACAAACGTAGATAAAATCTTTCACCACAATTAGGGCTAGCAAAGTACATTCTACCAATTGCATATCTCCTTTCTCTTGATTTCCATCTCTTTTCTGACTTGAGCCAAACAAAATGTTGTGGAAATTCTTGATAAGTGAATGGACATTCATCTTCACTGGCAGCACAATATGCAAAGAAGCCAGTAAGAGTTGACATTTGTTGACCAGCTCTAGATTGAATCGTTTGTAATGACTCTTCTGGGTTAAAAACAACACGATGCATTCCAGGTAAATGAAGTGCCAATCGTACAACTGTTGGCATCTCTGCATGCAAAGGATGACCAAATATTCGCCAAGCAGCTTCTGGAGGTCCAATATACCTTGCATCGAGATATTGTTGAATCTCATTTATCATTCCTAACACCATCGTTGTACGATCATAACCCTTATAAATGTACTTATGTATATACTTGACACATCTCATTCCGGCACAAACTTCCACATTTATATGACAGTTGAAAAGTTTTGAAAGATATGCATTGTATGGTACGACATCCCTGTTATCAACTTCTTGCCCTCTCACAGTATGTACTTGACCATTATTGCGACGACGATAGATAGGGTATCCATCTTGATCCATAGTTGTTGTTTCTGTGAAAGCTCGAGGGTATCTCTTAGTGCATCTACCATTTTCCATACATGGTGCTTGCGGATTTCGAGCACCACATGGTCCATGTACCATACAACATTTGATAGTTTCAAAAAGCATAGGATCATCTTTTGGGTCTGGAAATTCTGCACAGACCAATTTGTCTACTTGAGCACATGTCCGAATTTTGTCTGGACCCTTGAGAAATAAAAGTGCATGCATATGAGGGAGGCCTCGTTTTTTAAATTCAATTGTAAAAACATGTGCAACTTTATTTCCAAACACTTTATTTGTTTCTATCTCCTTCATCAAACATTTTCTCTTCAACTCAAAAACACGGGCAATTAAATCAGGACGATCAATAGGTTTTTGATATGGTAATAATGCTGAAGTAATTTCTGGCCAATTGGGATTTGCAGTCATGGTAAGAAAAATATCTGGGTGTTGGTTGTATCGTGTGATAGCCATTGAATCTTGAAAGATTTCAAACATATGTCTAGGACTACCAGTAAATGAAGATGGCAAAACAAACCTTTGACCAATTTGTCCAGGTCGCACATAATCTGGATCCATATCTGACAACTCTTGGTAAAGCTCAGCCCGAAGTTTCCCTTGATTAAGCTTGTAGTATGTCAATCGATTTTGCTCAGTTGCAGCCCAAGCATCTACCAAAAACTCTTGAAATAGTTTCCCACCTCTCAAAATTGTTGAATACTCTGTGGGTCGTTCAAACAAACGATAACTATAAAAATTCATTTGAGTAAGTCGATCAGTTGAAGGTCGATCATACTGAACATTCCACAATTTCAACTCAGGTTCCCATCCAAGCTCACCATATGGAAATAATAGAACATAATGTAATGGCAAGTATGCTGGGTGACATTCATTAATTTGCATCAACTCATTATTTCCTCGGAAATGTAAAATAATATCTCTCATTCCATTTACCTCTGTTCCATCACCTGGTATTACAATTGCAATCTCATCTGTAGTTGGTAGGTTATACCGACGTCGATCAGTTGTTGAACTGTAATGAAGATGAGCAGGTAGATTGTGTCCTGCCGAGTCTAATTGATGTAAAATGGCATGAGCCTGGCGATATTTATCTACAAATGCATTGACTTGCAACAAACTATCCTGAATAGTTTTGAGAACATCCCTTCTCAAGTTAGGATTTCTACGATTACGAATTTCTAAAGCTGAATAAGGGTCATAGATATACAGCTGAGCATAACTCGCATCCTGCCCTGGTTGTGGTTGTAGTGATCCTGTTCGATGTCGCAATTCCCCATGAATTGTGAATGATGTAGGGCCCCTTCCACTGAGTACTCTAGGATCCAATGTAGCACCAAGACTCGTAAAAGCATTGGCATGCATTGTACACTCGAGTATAACTTCGAAAGGATTTTGATTGATCATTATTCCCATCATACAATGCCTGAAGTGGTGGAGGGGTGTAATAAGTAAAGGTAGCCTAATCTTTCCTTCCAAACAGCAAGTTCCGAATAAGGGACGCTTTATAGATGATTTTGTCAATTTTTCATCCATCCAATGTAAGGCTGAACAATAAGGACATAATACATCCATCTTGCCAAGATAATGGCGGCAAGAATCTTTGTGTGCCCGGGCGTCAATTGATATACTCGTAGGCAAATCTTCTAATTCATCATCAGTACATAGATCTTGTTGAAGAAATCGATTTATAGGAGTAGACCTACGAATATTTGTGTATAAATAAGATTTTGTAAAACAAAACGGTATGAGTAAAAGTATGTATTTCAAGATTAGACACAGTAGTTTACCGATTCCTTTGTGAATTTGAAGATGTGCTTGGCATAGAAAACGAACATGTAGAATGATGGGTAACCATTGTTCGTTTTTGTGCCGACTGAGAATCTTCAGTTATTGTTTCCCACTCCAAGTGAGTGCGATCGCGACGAATTGGTGTTAAAGAATGTTGTCTTAGTTGAACACATTCTTCTAATCCCTCTTGCTCTCGTTGCAAGCATTGAAATTCAATTTTTTCACGCTCTCGCCGTGCCCGTTGGGCCAATGCAGCTTTTGATATTACATTATCATTTTGTGCCTAAAAAGAAAATATTTTATCATTGAAGCAAAATGTGAATATTTTGTGCTTAAAATGAAACTATCTTCTTATTTTTTCCCTTTCTCTTAATTTTGTTTTCTATTTTATTTGTTTTATACCTTTAATAGTGTTATCTTTATTTCATTTTTTCTTATTTCTTCCCTTTCTATCTTCTTATTTCTTCCCTTTCCCTTTCTTTGTTTTCTATTTTATATATTAAATAAGAATTAAAAACCTATCTTATTTAGTTTATCCTTTCTTTAAATATTTTTTCTTTATTTCTTCGTTTCTTTTTTCCTATTTTCTTTATATAAGTAGCAACTTATGGATGGTATATTATAAATGCACATGTATCCATGCAAAATAAGAATAAATAAATTTGAAAAACACATACAAATAATAGCAAGTTACAGGAAAACATATTACAATCATTCTACAAAAACAACATAATACAATAAATTCATTTTATACACTCATATATTTTAACTATTCAAAATTTTGATTAGTTTTGCATCATATTTTTAAAAAAGAATATATACCACTTGACATGCATTTGTCATTCTCTTGCCGGAAGGAGCCATCTTTTCTTTTCCTTTAGACATTGGGTTGACCTTTTCTTTATCTTTTGCCTAACAAATATAAATAAAATATTGAAAAGATTAAAAAAATCTTATATAAATAAAATACATACAATGTTTGACTTGATTTTGTACTTACCGCACGAACACGGATAACATTAAGGTCGTGCTCATCACGGATGACCACACCAACATTTCTACATGGAGTTGTAGGAGGAGGCCTACAGAAATAGATTGTGAACAAATTAAAATCTATATAATAAAGTGGTAATAGTAAGAGTAAAAAATTCAAGATTGTCTTGGGTAAAAAATTCTTTTGCTTTTTACCAATTTGGTGTTAAAGAAGGTTGTCTTGGGTTAATACATTCCTTCGATCTTTCTCTTTCTCGTTCTCGTCGCAGGCGTTGTCCCAATTGGTATGCAGAACATGGCTTTTGATTTTTTTCACGTTCTCGCCGTGCACGTTGGGCCAATGCAGCTTTTGATAACACATTATCATTGTGTGCCTAAAATGAGAATATTATATAAGAAGGTGCATAAAATGTGAAGATTAACTAACTTGCTTCCCTTTCATCATGTATTTTTTCTTCCTTTTAACTAACTTTTCCTCTTCACTCGGTTAAGTTGTTACTCATATAAGAACCAATGCATGTATTTATGAAATTTAAAAAGGAAGGGAAAAATAATTTCAAAACACATTAAGCACACAAAACTGCAAACTCACTATGCACGCACTTATTGGTTTTAAGACACTACCCATCTCTTTACAAAATGTACGTTGAAAAGGTAAATATTAGATCATTGGGTACGTAAAATGTGAATATTAGTGTGTAATGTCTTGTTGTTTCTGTTATATTAAAATGCATTTTTGTCTTTTTCTTCTTTCCTTAAGAACTTCTTATAAGAAAAATAAAAATTTAAAAAAATTATATTATGTAGTTTCCTTTTCATCACATATTTGTTCTTTCTTCTTATTTTACTTTTTCGTTTTCTTCTATTATATTTTTATTATGTTATGTTGTAGATGCAACATATTGTACAAATGCAACATATTTTTATCATACAAATAGACAAACATATTAAAAATTCAAATTAATGTTCATACAAATACATTAGCATGTTGTACAAATGCTTACTTTAACATGCTTCAGAAAAACATTTCACATTCAATAAAAAGAATTGAATAAATTTTTGAAAAAGAAACTTTTGAAAAATGAACATAAAAAATAGTATATGACACTACGCAATTCCTAAAAAAATCTATATAATATTCGAAAAAGAAACTTTTAAAAATTGTTGAGAAACCATACCATGGGATGTGCATTTTCCTTTCCTTTGCCATAAGGAATAGCTTTTTTGGTTTCCTTTGATATTGCTTTGTCTTTTTCCTTTGCCTTTGCCCGTAAAAAATAAGTAGAATATATTTATAAATTATTTTTAAAGTGATAAGAAAATACATGTCCAATGTTCAAGTGACTTTTAGGCTTACCTCATGAATGCGAATAGTATTAAGGTCACGTTCATCGCGAATAACAACATTAACATTTCTTTCTTGAAGAAATCGAACCTATACATACAAAAACTTTAGAGTGATAAATAAAACTTTATACACATAAATAAGAAAATTAGTAAAGGGAGGAGATATTACGGTTCGGTGTAAGTCCCCATCCACCTATAAAGTATGAGGAAAAAAAATAATTAGAATAGTGATATTGTCCATAACTGTTGTACTTAAATTTATAAGAGAGGTACTTAAATTTATATGAAGAGAAAAAAGAAGAAAAAAAACTTACTTGACCAAAAATAGTGATATTGTTCATAACTGTTGTACTTCAACCTAAAAATTTTAGACACAAAGAAACAAAAAAATTAGCAATAATAAAAGTTAACATGGATTTCATTGGCAATGAAATGTTATTTCCAAATATGTTGCTTCTAAATCGAATAATAAAATTCAAAATTTTATTTAAATAAATAACTGACATGAATAGAAAATACTTAACGGGTTACAATCAAGAGGAAAAGAAATAAATAAAAATATAAACTTCTTAGAAAAAGAAAAAGGTCAACAGATACCAGAGGCACGTGCCTTCTCTATTTAGAATGGTACAATTTTTTTTTAATAACAAAATGTTAAATACATTTGTTTGGGTTAAGTTAAGTACTCAGTGAATTTGATTCAAAACAAAAATCTTTATGTTAAATACTTGCGTTAAGTTAAATACTTGTAAGTTTAATACTTTTTTTTTTTTCATGAAGACAACTAAAGTAATACGCACACACATAAGGATTGACCAGAATTATATTCCCTTAAAAAGGTGCCAAAAAAAAAAAAAATAGAATGTTAAATGAAAAATAGAATATTACACATAGAATATTCTATGTTGTGTTCATGAAGACAACATAGAATATTATATTCCCTTAAAAAGGTGCAAAAAAAAAAAAAAAAAAAAAAAAAAAAAAAGAAGAACATAAACTCTCTTGCCATATTACACATAAATGTTAAAATGCCAAGTCTTTCAAATTTTTCTTTTAATTAGGAACTCTAGATATTCACAAAAAAAATTAAATGAAAAATATTTATCATCTATACATTAGAATCACACAGCAAATAAATATTACATTTGAATGGTACAACTAAATAAATATATTACGCAGTAAATAAAATGTTAAATAAATTTTTCTGAGTGTGAGTTTAATTTTTTTGTTGTAGGAAGATCAACTAAATAAATCACCCTTACTTTCTTTTTAAATAGCTCCAAACAAACAGTCCATTCCCCCTCCTCCTCTCTCTCTCTCTACATTCTTTGCGAAACCCATAATCAAACTCACATTTTCTGAGTCAAACCAGCATAACAAATAGATGTTTTTTAACAGTCACATTAAAATGATAAATTAAAACTGGAGCACAATAAAATGGTCTAAATTTGAACTTTTCACTTTGTCAACTGACTTCAATTTTATAAAGATGAAATTAAAACCAAAATCACACAACAAATATATTACATTTGAATGGTACAACTAATTAAATATATTACACAGTAAATAAAATGTTAAATAATTTTTTTTGAGTGTGAGTTTAATTTTTTTGTTGCAGGAAGATCAACTAAATAAATCACCCTTAATTTCTTTTTAAATAGCTCCAAACAAACAGTTCATTGCCATAATAACCTATCTCTCTCTCTCTCTCCCTACATTCTTTGAGAAACCCATAATCAACCTCACATTTTCTGAGTCAACCTAGCATTTAGAATAGATGTTTTTTAACAATCACATTAAAATGATAAATTAAAACTCGAGCACAATAACTGTCCGAATTTGAACTTTTCTCTTTCTTAATTGACTTCAATTTTACAGAGATGAAATTAAAACCAAAATTAAAACCCATTATAATCATAAATATTTTGAAGTTCACCATTTATGACTTGGAAAGTCCAAACATAAATTTATGCCAAAAAAAAAAATTCACCACATAAGAAAGCCATTTTATAAGCAATAAAGTAATACACACATATGCATTGACCATAATTTTTGAAATGCAACATAGAATATTATACTCCCTTAAAAAGGTGGGAAAAAAAAAAGGAACATAAACTCTCTTGCCATATTACACATAAATGTTAAAATGCCAAGTCTTTCAAAAAAAAATTAAATGAAAAAAAAACAGTCCCTTTCTTTTTAGAATGGTACAATTTTTTTTTTACATTTAAATGGTACAATTTTTTTTTTTTTTTATAACAAAATGTTAAATACTTGGTGAAGTTAAATACTTGTAGGATATCTATAACGGATTATGTTAAATACTTGTGTTAAGTTAAATACTTGGAAGTTTAATACATTTTTTTTTTCATGAACACAACTAAAGTAATACACACATATATACATTGACCAAATTTTTTTGAAATACAACATAGAATACTATACTCCCTTAAAACGGTGCCAAAAAAAAAAAAAAAACATAAACTCTCTTGCCATATTACACATAAATGTTAAAATGCCAAGTCTTTCAAATTTTTCTTTTAATTAGGAACTCTAGATATTCAAAAAAAAAAAAAAAATGCAAAAAACAGTCCCTTTCTTTTTATAATCACACAACAAATATACTACATTTGAATGGTACAAATTTTGTTACAAAATGTTAAATAGATTTTTAATATATTGTGATATTCTACATTTTTAATATACTACATTTTTTTATAACAAAATGTTAAATACATTTTTGTTGGTTAAGTTAATTACTTGGTGAATTTGATTCAAAGTAAAACGGATTATGTTAAATACTTGCGTTAAGTTAAATACTTGTAAGTTTAATACATTTTTTTTCCCATGAAGATAACTAAAGTAATACACACATATATACATTGACCAGAATTTAATAAAATACAACATAGAATACTATACTCCCTTAAAAAGGTGCCCAAAAAAAAAATTTGGTGATGAGAGACATTTCCTCAATGTTTAATAATTCTGAGAGAAATTTGGTTCACAATAATTCTGCTTAATGTTTAATCAAAATTGACAGAAATTTGGTTCACATAATGTTTTTTTAATTCTTTGATGAAATTTAGTTCAAATAATTGACAATAATTGACAGACCAACTATTATACACAGTTGACAGTAAACACAATGTGTATTAACTTTTTTTTTTTTTTGAACACCAAACCAATTTCTGCTTAATGTTTTTTTTGATTAAAAAAGTTGACAATAATTTTGATTAAAAATTGACAGAAATTTGGTGATGAGAGACACATTTCCTCAATGTTTAATAGTTCTGAGAGAAATTTGGTTCACAATAATTCTGCTCAATGTTTAATCAAAATTGACAGAAGGCACGATGTAAATAATTTTAAGATTAAAATGCAGTTATAAAAGATATATTTAAATTTTTTTTTTCTTAAAGAACTTGTAACATTTTTGCTTGTATTACATGCTCTACAAAACTCAAATAAAATAACAACTCTCCCTAATTTATATATTAAAAATTTAGCAAAATCAACAACCCGCCACCAAGCTAAGATATGCATATACATATATATGATCAATTACATGCCCAAGATGACTACTAAAATGGAGCATATTCAGTTGACAGAGGACTTGAAAAAGTGAAAAAGGAAAAATTACAAACTATTTAAGTCTAATAATAATAAGTTTGGGTTCAACTGTTTGATAATAAGTTTGGGTTCAAAATATATTATTATTAAGTTTGAGCATACAGTTGAACCCAAAATCATTAAACAAAATATAGAAACCGAAATATAGAGTGTTGGCACTTCTATAAGTTTGGGTTCAAAATATAGAAACCCATTAAACATACAGTTGAACCCAAAATATAGAGCCGCAAACATACAAACCGAAATCATACAAATCCGAAATCAAAATGCATAAACTGAAATCAGATGTGCAATGAAATTTACACACTCACTTGTTTCACTTATTGATCTTGAAATTATGGATTTAAATTTAAGAATAGTTATTATGTACAAATTAGGCTGATACCCAAATCCCATCAAAGGATTAAATTTAAAGTTTTTAATGAAATACACAATCTGGGTCTAAGATCAGATGGTCAAGATTAGCAGACATAATTTCTCTCTACCCAAACTGAGAAAAAAAATGTTTTAAAATCTCTCTACCCAGATTGGATAGCTTCGAATCCATGTTTGATAATGGTGTGGAGTGGAATGTAGGTTTGGTGATGGTGGGGACTCATATACCTATTACGTTTCCTCAATGTTTAAATACCAAAATACAGAGATTCGAAAACTTATTTCAAAATCAAAACCGAAATCATACAAACCCATTTCAAAATCAAAACCGAAATCATACAAACCCATTTCAAAATCAAAATTAAAACTAAAACCATGTCGTTGGTATTTATGGTGGATTGATCAGCCAAAATTCTGTAGAATTCATATGCAGAATTCTTGCCGAAATCATATGCAGAATTCACCCGTATATATGAATTGGCTCAATATCAAAGCAAAAGCCAAACGTTACCAAAGCAATAACAAAAGAAAAACAATAAGAATCAAAGTAATAAACTAACCGAGCAGGATGTCGAGCAGCCGAAGTGAATAGTCGAGCAGCCAAAGTGATGAAGGCAAAAGCTCTGATGAAGGCAAAAGCTGAGAGAGGGAAAAAAAAAAATTCAAGAAGAAGAACAATTACCCAAAGAAGAAAAATTCAAGAAGAATACTAAAGTCATGTTTTCAACACTAAATAATAAGTTTTAAATAATGATTGCAAAATATTGTTATTTCATTAAGGTTGAAAGTTGTAATTCTTTTTTCTCATTTTTTTTTTATTTTGTTTAATTTTTTGTCAATACGTGTTACAATATGATTGGTTTACAAATTAATTTTATATTCTTAAAATAAAATTTCAAATTTGAATTTTTACTTAAATTATGTTATTATAATTTGAATGAGATCAATATTCATTCCTTAAATTTTGCATCCTTTATTAAATTATAAAATAAAATTTCAAATTTAATTCTTTAGAATGAGATTAATATTCACATGTGTCATAATGATGTGTCATAATATTATTGGTCTAAATATAATTTGTTCACTGGTTTAATTTGTTCATTGATCAATATTTGCCCCGTTTTTTATTCACTGGTTTAATGGACTTTTTTTTTTAATTATAAACAAATATTATTTTACTCTCTCATAAACAGAGGCATTTATATAATTAAAATTGGAGATGAATGTTTATTTTCAATCCTCTCAAAATAGAGGCATTTATTTTCAAAACAGAGGCATTTTCATTGCATTTATTTTCAAAATTGGAGGCATTTTTTATTTTTTTATTTTGTGTATAAACTCTTTATTAATATTAAATAAGAAGACCGGGTAGCTTTTAAAAAGAAGTTGTAATAATTTTTTAAAAAAGAAACTAAAAAAATAAAAAAAAGTTTGAGATTCAAAGCACGGAGAAAACAAAGTTCAACACACCTCTGAAACAGGGCCAAACTCTTAGGAGAATTGTTTTGCCTAAAAAGTGGGAAAAAGTTGAACAACTAATTAATTTAAGGATAAATTATAAATACATCTCCTGAGATTTGTTTAAAATACGAATTGTCCCTTGTGGTTTAAAAAATTACAAATACCTTCCTGTCAGAATTTTTTATTTAACAAAATTAATTGAAAAAGTAAAATTTCTAACTGTTCATCTATACCATAATAAAATTATCTGAATTATTAATTGAAATAAAATTTTAACATTATTAAAAACTGTTAATTAACTTGAAGATTTATTAATAAAATGAGGGCATAATGTAATTTCTAAAACTACAAGGAGTAATTTATAATTTGAGTAAACCTCAGGGGTGTGCTTGTAATTTACCCTTAATTTAACAAAAAAAATTATTTGGAAACTGGTAATTTATTTAATGTACTTAGAATAACATTATTAAAATGTAAGAAGCATCCTGCTTGAAGAACAGATTTTGAAGGGAAAAAAAAAAAAAGAAAAATTTATAAATGCACAACAGATTTTAAAAAATAAAAATAAATATAAAAACATATCAGGAGCATCCAAGTTTGAGGGATAACAACAAATTGGTTGGGTTGTTTTGCCCAAAAAGTGGGGAAAAAAAATTGAACAACTAATTAATTTAACAAATTATTACATTGTAAGAAGCATCTATGTTTGAAGAACAGATTTTGAAAGAAAAAAATATATATAAATGCACAATAGATTTTGAAAAAAAAAAGAAAAAAAAAAAACATATCAGAACATCCATGTTTGAGGGATAACAACAAATTCTCTGGTTTGTTTTGCCCAAAAAGCGGGAAAATACTTGAACAACAAAATAATTTAACAAAAAATGTATATTAATTTTAATATTTTGTGAAACTGTTAATTTATATTTGTACTCATAACACAATTGTTAATTTATATTTTGTACTCATAACAAAATTATTAACTTGTAAGAAGTATCCATGTTTGAAAAACAGATTTTCAAGAACAGATTTTGAAAAAAAAAAATTAAAATTTTATAAATGCACAACAGATTTTGAACAAATATATATATCTATCTTTCTTTTAGAGTCAACACCATGTATCATTCTTCTAAGGATTTACTATCAAGTTCAATACACGTCCATAAATTTAAGTTTTCTCTTCAAATCAGCAAAACATGAAAGGCATCCCTTGCATTAATGGGAATTCTTCTTCAAAAATATTCCAATTCAACGAAAAGATAACCAAATAGGCACAATGAAATTTTCTCAAGCTTTGGAATTATGCGAAGATTATTAACTCCCATAGAGGAGTGCAAATAAAGGAACAGAATAAAGAAACCTTAGAATGAAAGGCACAACCCAAACAAAACAAAAATCAGATTTGGATATTCTGAAGGCTATTGATGCAGAACAGTGCTCATTATTTAAAAACCCCACACATTATTTTGGATGTAAAGTATTTTACACAGCAAAATATTTATAATGTAAAACTTTTAATGCATACTATATGTCTTTATTTTCTAGTGTTTTGGTTTGGATGCAATCGATGAAACATTTTTGACATGGACCAACACACTGAAAAAACTCATGTCTGACAGCAGGAATTCAAAAAATCTATAGCATGGGCCCAACACACTGAGAGAAAGGAGGAGAGAAAAAAAAACAGAGCCAACTGATTTTTTTGATAAAAAACAGAGTAAACTTGAAAAAAAACTAACACATTTATGATTCTTCTTCTTCAGTCTTAATAGAACAAAAACTAAGCTCTGATGAAGGCAAAGCAATAAACTAACCTAGCCGAGCAGCCGAAGCGATTTTGCTGCCGGAGTGAACAACGGTGAGAGTGGTTAGAGTGATCCACAGTCGAAGTAAGCTCTGATGAAGGCAAAAGCTGAGATAGGAAAAAAAAAATTCAAGAAGAAGAACATATTGAATTAGCAAAAAAACCCAGCAGTTCAATAGAACATATTGAATGTGTTGGTCAGACATGAGATTACAATCGATGAAACATTTGAATGTCAAAAAAACTATGCAGTTGATCCATGTCAAAAATCATTTGAATGTCAAAAATCTCATGTCTGAACTGCTGTGTTGAAACATTCAAAAAAAACCCAGCAGTTCAATAGAGCATTTTTGACATGGATCAACACACTGAACTGCTGGGTTTTTTGGTTTATTGAACATATTGAATTAGCAAAAAAAATTAAAGAAGAAGACCCAACAGTTCAATAGAACATTTTAGAAGAAGAACATATTGAATTAGCAAAATACTTTTCCAACATATTGATACTTTTCCAACAGTAGATACTTCAAAATTCAAAATATATTTCAACACAATAAGATACTTTTCTTCAATAAACCCAGCCGTTAAAAACCCAACAATTCAATTTGAGCAAAGCTCACACTTCAATGATTGTGTCAAATCATTGATGAAGTTATGATTTTCCACTTAAATAAACTCTGCCTTTTAGTAATGGAAACACAGATTTTAACACAAAATTGTTATATATAAAATTGACTGAGAATTTCATGACTATGATTGTGTTAAGATTTTCAAATTTACAGAATGATTGTTAAGATTTTAACACAATGATTGTGTTCCATTGTGTTCAAATTGTTATTATTTTACTTGATGACAACAGGAAGTCAAATTTGATTTCAGAATTTCATGACTACAGGAAGTCAAAATTTCAGAATTTCAGAATTTCAGATTTTGTGATTTCAGAATTTGACTCCAGTTGCGGTTTGATCTCAGGATTTCAGAATTTCAGAATTTCAAAATTTGATTTCAGAATTTGATTTTGTGTTCCATTGTGATTTCAAAATTAAAGAAGTCAAATTGTTATATATATTCCATTGTGATTTCTTTGTCTTTCTCTTAGATTGAGTTATTTTAGCATGAGTTATTAACACTTTCTTTAACAAAACAGTCAACCTGTAAAAAAAAAACAGGAGCCGAAGTGAAAAACAGGAAACAGGAAATCAGTCAACCTGTAAAATAAAAACTAACCCAGTGCCAAAGTGATAAACTAACCCAGCAGCCGAAGTGATGTCGAGCCGGAGTGAACAACGGTGAGAGTGGAACGGTGTAAGCTCTGATGAAGGCTCTGTGTAAGCTCTGATGAAGGCTCTGATGAAGGCAAAAGCTGAGATTTTCAAAAAAAATCAAGAAGAAGAACGGAGAGGAAGAGAGAGATAGAGAGGGTAGGCAGAGAAATAGAGAGGGAAGGTGGGTAGACAGAGGGTAGATGGGGAGGCAAATCATTTGTGATGGGAAGACAGAGGTTAGATACAGAGGTTAGATACTGAGAGAGAAGAGTGGAGAAACAACCATGTTGGGCGGGAAATGTGTAGATATTAGAATTGATCTGAGCCATGGATAGATATTAGAATTCATCTCAGCCATTCAAAGGAAATGTGTCTCTTATACATTTTATACATTTTTAAAAACACTTCTCCCTTATTATATAGATATTATTTATTATTTAAATTTATTTACTCTCAAACACTAGCCTGACGAACAGTTCTACAAATAATATTAAGGCCGCGTTTTGGAACAGACTATTTTAATAATTTTTTGGCTAAACTATGAGATAAAAAAAAAAATAGTATGTTTAGAATGATTTTTTCATTTTTTACGAAAAGATGTGCAAAAAGTAGAGAGAAAATAGAATCTTTTACTTTTTTGTATAAGTTATAGACTTTTAATTCTTTTAATAACTTTTTACCTTTTAAGTTAAAACATGCAGTTCCCAAACGCGGCCGAAAATAAAAATATATGTATAACCATATATATTTGATAAATATATTAATATAAATACAGTGGTATGATAATACAAGGACTATACCAATTTCAGCTTTTGTTTAAATTTGGTAAATATATATATTTATTTCATTTTTTTTTCAAACATCATACATAATTAATATATTTTACAAATAATAAACATAAATGTATATATATAATTATTTATGTATCTTAAAATTTAAATAAATACATTTTAATTCTTATATTATTAATAAGTTTATTTTTAACACGGTTTGATTGTGGTTCGACTCAATGATTAAACCAATACCCATCTAACAGATGTCTTTTTTAATTTGTTCACCGACCTAGTTTTTAGAACATTGCTCTGACCTAGATACCCTAGTTCAAATCATCAATGTGGGTCATGGGGTGGCCTATCAAAGGAAACTATTTGATCCAGTCTTCTCTTCCAACTTCAAAAAGTTGGGCCCATTAAGATATTTTGAATTCCACAACTCTGCTATAAGGTCAAGTTTGGCTAAACAAAATAAGTGTACTTATTTTATCTTTTTATCTTTTTTGAGTTATATCAATCAATATCTCTTCTCTACTTTTTCTACAAATAATATAATAAAAATCAAAAAGTACACTTATATATATATATATATACAAACCACCAACATAATTTGACGAGAGAGTTATGGGTGATTCCCATTACTCAAACTTATTTATATATATATATATATATATATGTTGTTTGATAAAGTTAAAAATTAAAAATTAAAAATTAAGTATTAAAAATTGAATATTGAATTTTTTAATTCGATAAAAATTTAAGTGTTAAATTAAAAATATATTATTTGATATGTATAATCTTAAATTTAAAATTTATTATTTTCAAATTGTATATTTCAATTTTTTATATTGTGATAGTGATGGTGGTGGTGGTGGTCGTCGTCGTCGTGGTTGCGATGGTAGTAGTAAAGATAGTGATGGCAATGGCATGATAGTGGTGGTTGTGGTTGTGGTAGTGGTGGCGACAGTAGCGGTGGTAGTGGTGACAATAATATGGTAGTGATAGTGGTGGTGATAGTAGCGGTAGTAATGGCGCTAGTGGTGGTGGTGACATGATGATGGTGGCGGTGGCAATGGTAACGGTGGTGATGGTGGCAATGATAGTAGTAACGACGGCAATGATGGTGCTAGTAGTGAGTTTATAATAGTGTATACTGATATTTATGTTTAGTATTTTATACATTCGATTAAAATTAAGTAAGTTTCATATGATTTAAAATTTTCTTAAATTTTAGCTTATATTTCAAGAGGCACTTAAATTTTTAAGTGATATCAATTGTAGTTATCAACCAAATTTAATTGATTATCACTTAATACATTCATAAGTATTTAAGTTCATTACACGGACTAACCCTTAATATCTAATTTTAAATTGAGTCGATTTGAAATAGTCTCTTTATTTTGGGATTATTGTAAAAATATTTTACTTTTTTAGGTCTTTTTAGACTAGAATATTCCAAAAAAACAAAAACAAAAAATGGACCAAATTTTAGAAAATAATTCACTAAAAGAATACAAAGAAAACCAAAAAAACAAATTAGTTCTTTTGTCTTTTGTGAACTTTGTTTAAATTATTATTTTTAAATAAAGGTGCTCTAGTTAGATTTTTTTTTTTTTTTAAAAAAAAAAATTGACAACCATTTTACAAATAAATAAATAAAATTGCTAAACAATATTTGTCAAACAATACATCTGAACAATTAACTGTTTAAGTTTTGTTTGATAATTTTAATAAGTTTCAAAATTTATTCAAATTTGATTCATTAAACCTTTGAACCGATCTTAAACGAGTATTTGGCGAGCCAAACTCTGAGTAATTTGATATTTTTATATAATTTTTAGCTTATCGAATCAAACCAAATGAGCAATTGACAATCCACGTTTGATTTAAAAAATTTAATGAGTTTCAAAATATGTTCAAATTTGACTTCTTTGCTTAACGAACTAAACTCGAACCGTTTGGTTCGTCTATCAGGAGTTCATTACTTTTATTAAAAAAATACTATAATGACCATATTTATATGTCATATAAAATCATCTCATGTCATTAATACATTAATCTAACAATAATGTTAAAATAATTATATTTATCTATTATGTTTTATTTATCTTTTCATGTATCACCAGACTAATAATTCATATGAATAGTGAAACTTACTAAATCAATGAAACTTTAATATATGAGATGATAAATAAAAATATATAAATAAATATAATTATTGTTAGTTTAATGAGTACCATCACTCATATATGTTATTAAAGGTGCTTCTACAATACAAACCTTTCAACAAAAAAAAAATAAAATGTGTACTATATACTAGTCATGACATATTGTGGGTTTGATATCACAAAGGATTATAACTAAATCATTTTAAGTATAGCTAAATGGACCACAATAAATCATAACCAAATAGGTATAACTAAAAATATTTTCAATTATAATCTAAATAATAATCACAATAGATCATAACTAATACTACAATATGTCATAATCAAATCATAACCTGCACCATAATGAATCATAACCAAAGACTACTTCAAACATAACTATAGATTTTTTCGATCATAACCAAAATAACAACCACAACAAGTCATAATTAAGTCATAACTAACACTATAATGAATCATAACTAACACCATAATAAATCATAATTAACTATCATAATTAAGATATATGATACATCTCTTTTTTAGAGTGTGTATTATAAAACTTTCCTGTCATTAGTACATGAAATAATAAATATTTTTAAAATACAATAGTGACTAACAAGATGGTAAACAATTTAGGACTGGATTTATCTTTAGATACCGAATTGATCAATTTGAAAATTATAAAATGGGTTGTGAGCCCACAATAGTAAATTTCACAGTAAAGCCCATAACTTCTCATATAATTTTCGGACAGGACCGTTCAATCAACTAAAATAAAAAGATTCATTTAACAAGGAGAAACTCTATTATACGCACGTTTTTTAGATGTTAGTTATGATTTAATTATAATTTAGTTATATATATTATGATATCAATTATGATATTATGATATTAATTATGACATTAGGTGTTTTTATGTTGAGATCTCAATATGACAGAACTTGTGAGACTTATAGGGCCCATCACGAGCCTCGTTTTGATTATCTAAATCTCTTATTTTAGGGCCCACAATATATATTATTCATAAAAAATTTAATTCGATCCGATAATTTTAACTTTTTTCATTTTATTGCATGTGTCCGAAAAAATGGATGACAAATATACTTTTGAAATAGACCATCTATTTTTTAGAGATAAATGCGATAAAATGAAAAGGTTGCGATTATTGAATCATTTAAAAATTTTCATAAATAATATACATTGCGGGCTCTATAAAATAAACGATTCGAATTATCAAAACGAGACCTGTGTTGGGTCTTACAAAGTCCTCAAGTTCTATCATGTTAAAATCCAACATGAGAGAAACTCAACTTATTTTAATTATGATGTTTAGTTATGATTCAATTTTTATTTTTAACTATTACTCAAAAAAAAATTTAATTATAACATTTATCATAATTGACTATACAAATATTATAACTTATACAAGTTACACTCCTTTTAAACATGTATAGTAGGATAACTCCTCAACAAGGATGATTGGACAAGAAGCTAAATAAGTAACTTATTAACTTATTTATATTAATTTATTTCTTTATTTTTTTTTTTTACATATATTTTTATAATAAATCAAAAAAAAAAATAAAAAAATAAGCCATTCACAAACAACCATTACATACGAGATCCTATAGCATTATTATTGTATATATTATATTATTTCTTTATTTTTTAAAATATATTTTTATAATTTAAAAAAAAAAAAAAAAGCCATTCACAAACAACCATTACAGATGAGATCCTATAGCATTATTATTGTATTTTTATTGAGAGAGAGAGAGAGCAAAATAGTGGGGCAGCCCATTTAAAGGTTGATAGTTACGGAGGAAAGAGATGTTTAAACTTTAGGAGACATGCTTTTGAGAGTGTATGGCTTAATGGATGCGTCAAAATGTCAAGTAACCAAAGAGAATATGCTTTCATCCCATTCTACCACATTCATCATCACCGACATCAAAAGTCACTTCTCAGTGTAGCGCAGTTGGCTTAGAAAAAGATCTCAAAGTTACTATTATATATGATATTTAGTGTGGGTTTAACTCCTTTTCATTGTATAAGTTCTGAGTTAAATAGAGTTTATGTTTAGGGATAGATATAAACTCTAATATTATAGTCTTTTGTCCGAAATGAATAATATGATACTTTGGTAATCTCGATATAAGCGCTCCCTTAAACTTGTAGAAGGAGGTGAGGATTTTCCTATTACAAATAAATAAAAAATAAAAAAATAATCAAAAGCCAAATTAATTTAGAAAAAATTACATAAAAGTTTACAAAATATTTATATATTAATATAATTTTTTATTAATTTGAAATTTATTGAAAAACTACATTGATATGTAGTTTATCCTTTAATTTTTATATACACATATTTAATTATTTATTTTTCTTTTTAGAAAAATAAAATAATCTCTGTGCCCAATGTTAATGCTATTTGTTCCATAATCTATGGGAGAAGAGAGATGAGATGAAAAGCAAGTTCCCAAAAAGTGAATGGTACCCACAATGCCAAAGCTCTGTCCTCTCTATATGGGTGAAGAATCAAATAGCCTCTTTTAATTTGTTGAACGGCTATGCTCCAAAACCCCACAACCCCACACCTTCACAGCATTTGTGAGAGGGAGGGGAGGAGAGCGAGAAAAAAAAAAATAAAAAAATTAAAATGAAAAATAAAATGAATAGTCACAAATCAATTATGTTGTGTTTGGTTGGGAGATTTAGAAAGGAAAAGGGAAAAGGTGTGTAAAACTAGGTAAAATGTAGGTATATTTTATTCACATTTCACCTAACTTTTTCCTTTCTCTTTTCAAATCCCTCCTCAAATCCTCCAACTAAACACAGCGTTTTGAGAGTCACAAAAAATAAGGATCTTAAACATTTTTCTTTGTCAAACAAAGCATTTGCAAATAGATAAGATTTCTAGGGTTCACAATGCAAATATGATGCCAAATGGCGACACCTCACGTGGATAAAGATTCATGCCGATTTTTATAAAAACAAAAAATTTATTGATGGCTTTTGGTTATTCTTTGCTCCACTAATAATTTGATAACATTTAGCAATGTTTCAAAAATTCATTTTTAATCAAAATTTGTCAAAACTCTTTCTCTGAATTTGGTCACATATTCTTTGATCTACTAAGAATTTGATAACATTTAGCAATGTTTCAAAAATTCATTTTTTAATCAAAATTTGTGAAAACTCTCTCTCATCTTTCATATAATGGGACATATAATTAAAATTTTAATTTAATATTTTGTACAGAAAAATAAAAGGAAAAGAACATTTACAGTATTATAAAGATTGTCAAATTGTAATTGTTTGGTATTGTATTTGCAAAAAATTAATTGTACTATTGTTATTTTTAACGTCAATTAATAGAGATGCTCTAAACCTAATAATGCCAATGATATTATTGGTTTCTTTGAACAATATGGTGATAATCATATAAAATGTTAATAATATGTGTCAGTCAATAAATGTTAGTTATGATACAATGTGTGTGAAGTTACGATATAATATGTTCGAAATTAAAAGTCAACCATATCATATTGTATTAGATTTATATGTAATTTTGAGCATGTTATGTCGCTATTTTACACATATCTCGCTATAATTAAAAATGATGTGTTTCATATACATCCTTTTAGGATTAAAAATAGAAAAAATTACAATTTAACATAGAAGGTTTTATAAAAAAAATTATAAATAAGTGGAGGTAAGTTTTTAATATTCTTTTGTTTAACATACTAAAAACTTGAACCATAAAGATTTCTGCCCTTTTATAAAAATGTACCTCATTTTCCCCTCACCAATTATTCCTTTAAAATTATCATTTTTCTTTGCGTAATAGTATTATAAATCAACTCAAAGAACTTGGCCTAATAAATGAGGCCTGAGACTCAAAGGTTTCCTCCCTCTAAAGTTATAGGTTTCACTTCTATTGTCAGTACAAAAATGATTTGTGGCACTAATGTCTCTAATTTTCTGTTTTGGTAAGTTTTTTTTTTTTTTTTTTTTTTTTGCTATATATAGAATTTCGGGGCATTAGTGTCCCTTTTTTCGGGGCACTAATCAGGGTTGATTGTCAGTAATAATTTTTGAAGCCACCAACCACATGACTTAAATCTCATTTTGAAAAACGTGTTTAAGTTGTAAAGATTTCGTCTGATGCACGCAACTTGACCCGCGGTACCCTATATAAAAATAGGATACCACTACCTGTAATATTGCAAGTCTAAAAAAATTATCTAAAAATATAAATCTATGATCTAAATTCATTCTGTACATAAGCATCATATATCCATCCATAATATTTTTCTTGAACTTTTTCTAGGACAATAGAATTTTACTCTCTATTATTTTAGATATTTTTACACATTTTTTAATACTCGACATTTTCTTAATATTATTTTTAATTTCTTTGGACAATATGATGATGATAAGATAGAAATGTGCTAATCACATCTAGAATGATAATTTTAGGTGGTGGTGAGTGCTTATTTTGGGGGAGGAGAGGGGGGGACAATTTATGTGCAATTGCAGGGATCATGCCACGTAGTCCCACTATGCCAAACAATAAATTGTTGCTTTTGCACGGCGTCAATGTCAATAGGACATTCTCTGAACTAGTACTACTTTGGTCATAGCCCTATCCACTATACTTCAAGAAAGCTCCATTTTTTTTTCCCATTGGTAGGGTATCTTTTGATTATGTATACTCATCATTCTATATAGCAACAATTATTGAAAGTGTGCTTCAAAATAGAATCTCATATGTTGTCATTTTAGTTTGCCCAAAGCATTTGATAGTGGCATCAATAATTGAGTAATGTGGCTTTTCTTTTGGGTTCCATCTTGATAGATAAATTTTGAATAAATTACATTTACATTTTTTAAAATTTAGATTTAATACATATAATTTCTTGACGTTTAAGAAATTATACTAATTCTCTTATCATTGTAATTATTTAGACGGAATAAAAATATTGAACTCATGCACTCTCTCTTTTCTTACTTTGCTTTACTTCCTCTGTTTTTTGTTTTTTTCCCCTTTCCTTTACTTTTTTTTTTTTTTCCAATGTAATTTTCTCTATTTTTCTACTAGAAGTTGTTGCCAAGGCTATACTTAGCTCGAATGCTGCTAGCAGTATGGACTTGTTGGGTTAGACAGATCAGTGGGCTTGACACTTAATGGTAGACCAAGACTTACAATTTCGTAGGTCAAACTCATGAGGGTTCAAAGGCTGATATGGATAGGCAATTCATAGCAGTTCTATTGGTATGATGCAAAGCCAACAAACAGGGAAGTTATTGGCAGTTGGGCTTGCAAGAAATCATGACAAAGAATGCTAGAATTAAGGAACTGGTCCAAGACAGTTCCAGGCGGTTACCAACAGTTATATTTTGCAACAGCCTTTTTGGTTTGAATTTATCCTAGCAGTTAGGGGTGTCAACTGCTCATAACTGATTTGTAAAATGCCCATAAAATGTTAAGACATAGAGTTTAAACAAATCATGTTATATGTACGGATACTCATATATCCTTGTATTATCCAGTGGTAATAAAGGTTGTGAATGGTTCATGTAATATGTTTATGCATGGTTTCTTGTTTACAAAACTCATAATGGGTAATTCGTGCATGTTTGACAAAGACTACGTGTTGTAACTTAGTGTCAATGCAGGCTAAAAATTTAAAATGAAAATTGACCCCGCACTTAGGTTGGCATGCGGTGGCACCTTGCACCTATGTCAACCGTCCAAGTCTAACATGAGAGAGACATGCCTAAGTCAAGGTAACAACGTGGCAGTGGCAATGCCACAAGACTCAAAGACAAGTGATGCTTAACATGGACAAATGAAAGGTTATACTTAGCCTGAATGCTACTGGCAACATAGACTTGTTAGGTCAGACAGATCAGTGGGCTTGACACTTAATGGTAGACCAAGAGTTACAATTTCATAGGTCAAACTCCGAAGGGTTCAAAGGCTGAGATGGATATACAGTTCATAGCAATTCTATTGGTATGATGCAAAGTTGACAGACAGAGCGGTTATTGGCAGTTAGGCTTGCAAGAAATCATGACAAAGAATGCTAGAATTAAGGAACTAGTCCAAGACAGTTCCAGACGGTTACCAACAGTTATATTCTGCAGCAGCCTTGTTGGTTTGAATTTACCCCAGTAGTTGGGGGTGTCAACTGCTCATAACTGATTTCTAAAATGCCTATAAAATGTTAAGGCGAAGAGAGTTTAAACATATCATGTTATCTGTACGAATACTCATGTATCCTTGTATTATCTGGTGGTAATAAAGGTTGGGAATGGTTCCTGTAATATGTTTGTGCATGCTTGCTTGTTTACAAAACTCATAATGGGTAATTCGTGCATGTTTGGCTAAGATTAATTGCTGTAACTTAGTGCCATTGCAGACTGAAAATTTAAAACAAAAATTGACCCTGTAACAATTAGTATCAGAGCCTGGTTGTGCTCTAATAGTTTCTGGCATGGATGCCTTGAAGGAAAGAATAACGCGGTTGGAGAATCTTGTGGGTGAACCTACTGATGAAAACCGCTGGCTAATGGATCGATTGGATGCTGTGGTTTCTGGATTTCTTGCCCTTGAGACCTCGACAGTAGATCAGTTCAAGGATGTGATGACTGATATGCTCACTATTTTGGATGCTTGGAAGGACAAGTTACAGGAAGTTACGGACGAACTAACCCTTGTAAAGAAGGCTGTCTGTGGGCATACGAATTCTAGGCAGACTCCTTCAAAAATCAAAGTTCCTAACCCTAAAGCTTTCGGTGATAATCGAAGTGCCAAAGAACTTGAGAATTCTCTGTGGGATATGAAGCAGTACGTTAAGGCTGCTCATGTGTAAGAAAGGGAGAAAGTTACCATCACAAACATGTACCTTATTGGTGATACTAAACTTTCGTGGCGTATATGTGTCGGGGATGATGCTCGACTAGAGATCCTAACATGGGAGACTGTTAAGAAGGAAATGAAAGAACAATTTCTTCCTTGCAATACGTCTTGGATTGCAAGAGATGCCTTGAAACGGTTAAAGCATTCCGGATCGATAAAGGAATATGTGAAAGAATTCAATTCATTGATGCTTTACATCAAGAACATGTCTGAGGAAAAAAAACTTTTCAACTTTATATCTGGGTTGCAAAATTAGGCCTAACTGGAACTTCGAAGACTCGGTGTCAAAGATTTGCCTTCTGCCATGGCTGCGGCAGATGGGCTGCTTGACTATAAGTTAAGCAAGGAACCCACATGTGAAACCAGCAATCCAAGAAAAAGGGGAAAGAGAAGATTGGAGAGAAGAAATCTAGTTTCAAGAAGGGTAAGAGTGGTTCCAAGTATAAGCAAAAAGGGGACTCTTCTTAGAATAACGGTAGGAAATCTAACAAAGTGTGTTTCATCTGTGATGGACCCCATAGAGCGAAGGATTGTCCCAAGCATGAAAAACTTAATGCTATGATTGCGGAAGATAACAAAGGGGAGTTGGATTCTGAGGGGCCGATTGTAACAAACCCGCGAGGGGACCTCACTGGGGTTACAGTTCGGACTCGATTGGTTGTCGGTCCTCAATCTTGAACCAAAGAGTCCAAATCCGACAAATTGTTTTGAGAAAACAGATTTTTGAAAGAAGTGCCAAACATGGACTGCTTCGCCAGATACAGAGTCGCCACCTAAATATTTTTTAATGGGAGAATTTAGGAAACCCTGACTCGATGCCAAAGGCCACGTGTCCGTCATCACCAAAGTTGCCTCGGCTCGGGAACTTGGGTACGATTGGGGAAGGTCAGCTATGAGCACCCCCTCTCGCCCGATCCGAAGATCGGCCTCTACTAACCGTGATGCCCAATTTTGAAAACGTTATCTGTTCTTATTCCGGTTATTAACCTAGAATTACTATGTTATGCGCACAGCAAACAAATATAGACCAAATCGCCTAAATTGGAACAAAGCATTGCATATCCGTTTGTTTGGAAAATGTTTTGGAATTTGCTACTCGCAAATAGGCTAAAATACGGATTTCAATGAATTATTCCAATTCAAACAATCCGACCTTCACCCACAGGCATTCAGGCAGTTTACATCACATAAACATCTAGCCACATGGTAAACATACTGTCATGTTAACATTCACACTCATGCGAAATGCTAAAGCATAAAGAGCTCACCTAGTACTCCGCGCCAAAACAAGAACATGTTAGCAATCATGCATGATCCAAGTCCATGTTAAATGGCTAATGCAACGCATACGGAATGTCATTAGAGTAGGCTTGGCTAGTTTAGGAATGACATGTGAAATACTGCAACTAACAAGTACTCAATTTGGAATTGAAATGCGAGTGCAGTTAGCATGATGCGCCGAGCCCGGTGCATACAATACTGATGAATGATGCACGCATGCATAGCATAAGGTATGCTAAATTAAACATGTCCTAATACTAACCATCAAAGCAGGTAAGTAAAAGGGAGAAAGAAGTGGGGGTTGGAAGACATGCACACACGCATCCACACTTATTATAAACTTGCCCTCGCTCGGAGGGACCGAAAGAATAATACAGATTAATTAACCTACAAGCTAATTAATTATTACAAATCAATTAAATTAGCTAAGCAAATTAACTAATTTATTTAAGCAATAAACAACGGCCTCGGGAAGAGGGTCCAATGCATGCGCGCTCGGCTCTGCCCGGAAAGCCACTGCCATGCACAAGTCGCCTCTGCTTTGGCTGTCATCCTTCTCTGAAAACTGAACAAGTCCCAGGGTTGCTTCTCTGAATGCTGTAGAACATCACCGGCTGGAGGGATTGGTCACCGGCCATGTATGATGGTCACCGGCCACAAAATGATCCATCGGCCAACAATGGATGGCCGGTCGGCCAAATCTTCCTGCAGAATCCTGTTTGACAGCAGCAGAGGACAAAGCAAAGCATGGCAGTGCATTTCAAGCTATGTATGCACCAACCACACCCCTTATCATGTGAATGACTCAAAGGAGGATGGGCCTCGATTCTCGGACCACCAATCGCGCATTTACATGCATGATGGCCCAAAGAATCAAGTGTGCGTCTTGATATGGAATGCAATGCACATAAACAAACCAATGGAACTCAACCTCTATCACAAGCATTTCAAGAGGCCAAGTATACATGCTGATGCAATGCAACCCTAAGCATGTTGGCTAGTATGCAACATGGCAATACAAGGAAGCATACAAAGCATGCAACAAGCAAAGGGCATAGACTTAAACTAAATTAGGTAGCCCTCAAACAAGCCTAAAACAGTGGCTAATGCTATGGAAGTGAGGACCAAAACACACACACACACACATGCATGCGAATATGGTCCAATTCCTAAGCATAAAGAGCAACTTCTAAGCACACTTAAGAAGATGCAAACACGGACAATTAGCATGCAATGGAAAGCTCTGAAATCATGCTAAAATGGTGCCAAACCAAATGAACAAGACAAGCCTGGCATGCAATTAAGGTCCAAATATTTGAGGCAAGCCAAGAAGACTTAAACCATGACTAAGTCAACCAACCCTCACAAGGCCAAGAGGACTTAATAGAGGTTCGAGGCAGACCTAGACAATACCAAAGGAACACCTGGATGGCATCTAAGTGACTCAAATCTAAAAGTATGCATAATTGCCCGAAACATGGAGCATACAACACAAGCTTCCAAAGCATCAAAGAGGCATTAAAGGCAAGCATACAAGCATGTTAAATGGACTGAAATGGCATGTTAAGTGGTTCCAAACCACTGAAATGATGCAAGCAATGCATGCTACACACTCACACACTTAAGGCTACAAGCTAGCAATGCAAAGGAGCTATGCAATACATGTTATGATTGACCAAAACAGCCAAGGATAGACCTTAAACATGGCAAAATAAGCATAAAGGCTTCACAAAGCTAGGCCTAAATATGCTTGGATAAGGACTCAAAGCATAAGACATGTTAAGGCTAAAACAAGGCATTACAGGCCATGTATGCTAAGCAAGCATGGTGTACCAAAACCAACATACAACAATGCTATATTATAACATAATAAGCATGAAAAACAGCCAAGGCATGGTCAACATATACTTAAACATGTGCTCCCTCAAGAGGCAAAAATGGTCCTTTTCAAGGACAACAAGGAGAGGGGGTGGCCCTCTCCTTCCTAGGACCTCAAGGCACCATCCTCACCTCTGAAATCCCTCAAGATTTTAGTGGTGAGGAGGCCCAAACACAATGGTCCCGGAGCTTAACCAAAATGGCACAAAACAAGGGCCAAACAAGCCTTAGGAGGGGTCAAACAACCCCAAAGCTTGAAGCAACCTTAACCAACTATTTAGAGGGCTAAAAAACAGAACTTTTTTATGTTATACACTAAGCCCAAAAACAGATGCAAGATGGGCAAATAAGCTATGCAAAAATGGGAAATAAAGGGACAAGTGTCTTACCCTTGTAGACTCCTTCAAGGATGGAGTTCCAGCTGCTTTCCTTAGCTCAAAACCAGCTCAAAACCTCTGAAAATAGCTCCTTAGTACCTCAGTAGCTCAAGGAAGGTGTAACTCTAGGTGTTTGTGTGCAAAAATAAGACTAAAACACCTTAATGCAAAAAAAGGGGGAGATAGAGATAGGAATAGATACAACTATGCTAACCCTAAAAACCAGAGCCCTTCTCTCTATTTTTGCTAACCCTGATCCAAAGAGAAGAGGCTCCCTCTTATAGAGCTCAATCTTGTAAGCTTACAAGACAAGCTAAACAAGAGGGAGATCCCTCCATACACGTGTATGGAGGGGAGCCAAGTGCATGCCAACTGCACAAAAAATATCTGCAAAAACAGATGCACAGTAGTCGGCCAGCCAAAAATGCAATTGACCAAAAGAAAGATAGCCGGCCGGCCGGCCAAACATTTGGCCGATGGCAACAAAACACAGCCGGTGGCCTCAAGCCATGGCCGGTGGAGTGTGGGGATGGCCCACAAGCCATTCCCTGCCCCTCCAAGGCAAAACACAAGTGTTTGGTGCAAAACCAGACACTAAACAGTCGAGTCGAGGGATCCTGAGGCAAGGCGCGTAGTCGAGACCTCCGGGAGCTCAAGACGAACACAAACATGGATAATCACCGAGTGTTCAAGCGGTGACGTCCAAGTCTTGAGGACTGTCAAAAATAGGGTGTCTACAGTTGCCCCTCTTTGACAGAACTCGAAAGTCATAACAATGATGGGAGTGAATGTCAAAGCCTAGAGACGACCCATTTTTGACAAGGCCGAAGACTTAGACAAAGCATGCAAGACAAACAAGATATGCGCCCGAAGGCAGGGGCAAAATGCAAGACAATGCACAGAGCCGGGCATAACTTATGATCATGCAAAGAAAACTGTAACGAAGCACATACAATGCAACAGTTTTAAGCAATCATACACCAAACCACACTACAATGCAGAAAGGATGTAAGAGAATTATGCAATTCTCGATACGTCTCACTCGGAGAATACAATACCTGTCTGGTTCGTTTGGTTGCACCAGCCTCAAATGAACCGTACATACAATATCGTGCCTGAAAAGAAAGCAAACTTAACAAGTACAATATTGTTAGCAACATGCATGACAATGCAAAATGAATGCAAAATGATATGCAATATATACAAAACTATGTATAATAATGCAAATGAAAATGCAATGCGATTGAAATAATGCAAAAGATATGCAATGCAATTGAATCATGATCCAATCATGAGCGGTTCAAAACCACACAAATGTCAAATAGGTTAATGGAAGTAACAAGTTCGTCTACCATAGAAAAGGTGCCGCAACCCTCAAAGCGCGTACACATGCAGAACTATGAGTGATGTAGACGGACGCAAGAACAAGGATTGGGTGGAATGACATAAGTGGGGAAACGACCCGCTGGGGAAAGAACAATGATCCTAATGCTGGATGCAAAAATTACACTACAATGTAATATATACAATGGATATGGCATGCAGCTAAACCAAATCTTGCCTAGGAAGGGCATGCACACATACAAGCCATGTCTAACACAGAAAAGGTGCCGCCACCCTCAAACCAAGTTCATCAAGGAATAGGCGTGTACACATGCAGAACTGTGCTTTAACGTGAAAAGTATGAGCACATACCAAACCAAGCTCAACAAGGAAAGGTGCGGGCCATAGATGGAGGTGATGCAATGAATGCATGCAAGCTACAATGCGATATTTACAATATGCAATGGAATGAATATTTACGATGGATAAGGCACGCAAGCCAAACCGAATCTTGCCTAGGAAAGGCATGCACACATACAAGCCATGTCTAACACAGAAAAGGTGCCGCTACCCTCAAACCAAGTTCATCAAGGAATAGGCGCGTACACATGCAGAACTGTGCTTCAACGTGAAAAGTACAAGCACATACCAAACCAAGCTCAACAAGGAAAGGCGCAAGCCAAAGATGGAGGTGATGCAGTGAATGCATGCAAGCTACAATGCGATATTTACAATATGCAATGGAATGGATATTTACAGCGGAAATGCATGACATATGCACTATATTACAATGAAATGCATGACATATGCATTATTTACAATGTGATGCATGACATATGCATTATATACAATGATGCATGACATATGCATGTGTTTTTTTGTTTTTTTTTTTTGTTTTTTGAAATGCATGACATATGCAGTGCGCGACAACGCAAGTCACTTGAAATGCATGAGCTTTGTTATTTTGAATGCATGATTTTGACAACGCGCGGCTTTTGAGATGCATGACAATGCATGTACTTGAAATGTGCGGCAACGCGCGGCTTTTGAAATGCATGACAATGCGAATGAACTGTGCACACCAATGCACCGAAGGTCTTGCACCTTCCAAGGATTTAAGGTCTCCTAGACCGTCTGCTGGGGAAATGCGTAATAATGCAAGTGAACTTTAGAATGCGTGGCAACGCGTGACTTTGAAATGCATGACAATGCATATGAGTTTGAAATGCATGACAATGCATGAATTTTCTAATGCGCGACGACGCACGGCTTGAAATGTATGACAATGCACGTGAGCAGCATTCACATCAATGCAAGTTGTACGTGTTACGATGCGTGTATGCATGCATAACGATTCGAGGCATGATGAGCGCTACAACATATGCAGACATGCAAGCACCAAAGGTTTTGCACCTTCCGAGGATTTAAGGTCTCCTAGACCGTGTGTGTTTAAGGTCCCGCCCAACCGAGCGTATTTAAGGTCTCGCCAGATCAAAAGGGTGTTGCGCAGGACGGTGTGATGCGCAAAATAGCGCGATGCGTTTAACAGTGCGATTGAATGCATGCAAAATGCAATGAGGTGCGCAAGACAGCGTGATGCGTTGGACAACGCAAGTGCACAAGACAGTGCGATTGAGGTGCGCAAGATAGCGCGATGCGCTAGACAGCGCGATTGAATACATGCTGAATGCAATGAGATGCGCCAAAACAGCGCGATTGAATGCATGCCAAATGCAATGAGATGCGCAAAAACAGCGCGATTAAATGCATGCCAAATGCAATGAGATGCGCCAAAACAGCGCGATTGAATGCATGCCAAATGCAATGAGATGCGCCAAAACAGCGCGATTGAATGCATGCCAAATGCAATGAGATGCGCAAAATAGCGCGATTGAATGCATGCCAAATGCACATGGGGCAACTTTCGAGTTTTGTAAAAGACAAAAGGATACGGAAAGGATACACCTTGCACAAATTCGAGTGCCGCGCACAAAAGACACGGTCCGAGGTCAAAACGGAGGCCGGTCGAGCTTAGGAAATGCCATTTCTTGCCCTATCTTGAACAATAAAGGTGCCAAACCATAGATATGACCCAAACAAGGTTGTAGGAGGCTCACCGGCTGGAAGAGAGAGCCACCGGCCATCCACCGGCCACCAAAAAACATCACCGGCCAAACACTTGGCCGGCCGGCCAAAAATGCCTGGTTCGGGGCAGTTTTGACTTTTCGCCTTGGGTCTTTTAAAATAGGGTTTCAAACCCTATTTTCCTTATTTCCCTTGGCCGAAAATCCATTCCCTCTCTCTCTAGGGCACTTTCCTCTCTTCATTTCTCCGTTTTCTCGCGTTTTACGCCCGTTCCATCGTTTGATTCGCGAAGTTTATCGCGTTTCGAACATTTTCGTCCGAACATTTCTTTGTTTCGGTGTTTCCTTTGCTATTTCCGTTTCTTGGGGTTTGTTTCCCCCAAGTTTCCCTTGATTTTCCCACGTTTTCCATACTCCGGCTTTTCCGACCATTTTCCACCCTCCCGCGGGTTGACTTTTCGTTGACCCTTCGCATTCTAGCTTTGTTTTCCTTTTTTCGGCTATTTTCTCATTAGCCTTGATATGACGGACGGCATCCCACAGGGCGGGACTCCCCCGGATCACGAGATGGATCCCGGGGTCGAGCTTCTCCCCCTGAGTATCCGTCCATTCGACCCGGCGACCTATCGGCCGGCGATTCATGTGCTACCCCCGGATGGACTTCGCCAGTTTCGGAGCTTTGACAGGGCGATGCCTCCGGAGCTTCTTTTGCGTGAGCCTGCATCTCACCTGTCCTTTGGCGCTTCCGAGGTAACATTCCTTCCTCTGTTTTCTTTTCCGCAATGTAGAATATAAAACTGTCATAGCTAATTATATTCTTTAACTGCTTAGCTCAGATACACTGATGCACTGTACACTATAGTTGATCGCAAACACACTTGCAACTGATATCTGTTTGAAACTGACACGTGCACACACACTACACTGACCCTGAACCACTTCAAACACACGACACACACTGTATTTCACTACAAACACACCGGGACCCGATATCTGTTCGAATCTAAAAAAACTTGCATACATGCTATATCTGCACTGAACCACTCAAACATGCTGACACATCACACGTTGTAGTTCACTGTAAGCACACCGGCACCCGGTATCTGTTTGAATCTGAAAAACTTGCATACATGCTATATTTACCTCAATTCTGAATGTCTTTCAAAACTAGTATATTTAGCATTGCTTCGCAATTGTTTGTTTGAAAACAAGGAGATTCCCATACCGTCCGGGGGTATGGGAACATCGTCGCCCGAGACTGGTACGCTGAGCTACCTGATGCGGTCCGCCACATCGTGGACCAGGCCAGTTTTTGGTGCATTCTACAGAGGGTTGTCCAGGCTTACTGCGAGCAGGCCTCTCCTCGCTGCTTTAGCGGAGAGGTGGTGGGACACCACCGACTCGTTCCATCTTTCTACGATGGGAGATATGACGATGACTCCCTATGATTTCTCGATGCTCACAGGCATCGGGGTAGGGGGTGATCCGATCCCCTTCGACACTGATATGGATGAGTGGACTGCCGCTCAGATCTATCTGCTTAGCGAGGTGCCACCTCTCGCCCGTCCAGGCTTCGTTCGATATTCCTGGTTCGAGGTCCAGTTCAGGGTCTAGCCAGCTCTAGTGGAGGAGGCTCCGATGACTCAGGAGGCGGTGGAGCGGTACGCCTGCGGCTTTCTGATGTTCCTGCTAGGGACCACTATTTTCTCCGACTGGGCGAATACCGTGCCCCTTTGTCTACTCAGCGCTTTAGTAGATGTCACTCAGATCCTGCACTACGATTGGGGTGGCGCCGCTCTGGCTACGCTTTATGGATATATGAGCTCGGCTTCCCGTGGCAGCAGACAGTTGCTCGGGGGCTACTGGCGTGCTTGGGAGGTACATTTCTTTTCTACTTTACATTTCTGCTTTCTACTACTGTATTTTGTACACTGCACACACTGCGGTCTGCTTCACGCTGACTGTATATTGCACACACGGCACACATATACTCTGCTTTACACCGACTGTACACTGCTCACACTGTACACTCTACACAATACACTGCCTGCACAATACACTGCATAATACACGGCTCTGTTATTTCTGCTTTATTCTGCATTCTGCTTTATCTGATAAGCATACTGGTATTTGCTCTGCAGTTGTGGGTCTACGCCTACTTTCCCAGACTAGCCCCAGTGCCAGACACGGAGACTCCTCTTGTCGTCCCATTCTCGCGGCGTTTCGACGGGAGGTGCGTGTGGAGGCCCCGGGAGACGTTTAGCTTCTTCCGCCGCTATTTTGACACCATCACTCCCGCTGAGGTACGTTCAACTTTAGAGTTTATTTAAGCTTCGCTTTTCACTGTATGTTTTCGATAATAGTAGATAACAAACTGTATTTCATTTTCAGATCACCTGGCAGCCTTGGGCTCCGTTCCCAGTGACGATTCGGGACCGATTTGCCGGTGCTGAGGAGACCTCGCGTTTCCGGATTCTGCTGGAGGGCCCGGTCTGTCGGGCTTGGTACCTAGGTGAGCGTTTCTTACGCCAGACCCTAGGGTTACCAGAGCAGATAGTTTCGGTTCACCCTCCTGAGGATATGAAGGAGACCGAGAGATTCACTGCCGAGCAGATGGCCGACTATACGATCGGCTGGGACGCAATTCGCTTCCGAGGCATAGGCGACTACAGAGAGTACGTGCAGACGTATATCATGCGGCCTCTGAGCAGTGGCTGTCGGGTTGAGGTAGAGAGGCCCGTGGCACCAGCAGCCAAGGCAGGAGTGGGAGCTGGAGCAGGAGCATCGAGGAGGGCCCGGGTTCGTGGTAGGGGTGGAGCTCAGAGAGGGCGGGGGGCTGGTTGGCCTGCACTGCCTACCTCACTAACATATAGAGGGCAGGGTGGGGCGACCTACCAGGTTCCCTTCGCCCCTCCTCCGGCTGATCACGAGTTGGTCGGTGTCCCCGACTTGCCTCCGGTATGTATTATTGCATTTTGCATCTTGCATTGTCGTTTCATTTCAGTTCATTTGATATTCCACAGAATACTGATGCATCTAATACTTTTGCAGGCTTCTTCTGAGTACACCCGGCAGTCCCTGGAGCTGAATGCCTCCATGATAGGGATGTTGCAGCGGACCTTCGACCTCCTGGCCCTCTACAGTATTCCGGTATGTTCTTCTGACCACGGTCTCAAACCATACATAAACTGCTTCACATGATCCGATGCACAACACAACTTCTGATAAACTGCTCACGGCATTTGATACACTATATTCATACACTGCATTCAACACTGATAAACTGCTCATAGTATTCACACACTATACTCATATACTGCATTCTGCACTGATAAACTGCTCACGACATTCATACACTGTACTCATACACTGCATTCTGCACTGATAAACTGTTCGCGGCATACTGATGCATTTGCCTTTCGTACTTTTCAGCCTCCCTTCCAGATTCCCATTGTAGGAGGTGTTCCAGCCAGGCCTTCTGTTCCTGCCGGAGGAGATGGAGAGGGCAGAGTATTCCCCCGCACCAAGGCGGGGCGCACTCACATCGGGAGTAGCTCGCGGGCTCTAGTCCCTGATGATGATGAGGAGGAGTCCGAGGTGGAGGCAGAGTCGGAGTCATCTGAGGAGGAGACCGGAGGTAGCACTGACTCGGGCTCTGATGATGATGCTGATGACGATGCTCTTGGACCTTCGTCCAGGAAGAAGACGATGACGGACCCCTAGGCCTGAGGCTACTTGACCCAGATTTTTGCTGTTTTTCTTCTCTTTTGTACTTTTTCCTTTTTGTTGGTAGCTAGGATACTTTGTACTGCCGTAGGCAGATTTTTGTTTCCAAAACTTATGTACTTGAAAAGATGAAATGGAACAAACTTTTATCTAAAAAAGTGTTTACTTCTTTATATTTCATATATTGCATTGCATCACACCATATTACACCTCAATGTAAATGAAATTGATTTGTTGCCTGAAAATTGAACACTTGCACTGTAATAATCGGATAACTAACCAGCCAACAGCAAAACAACCCAAGCAACCCACTGCCTGATTCTGAACACACGGCCCTTTCTCCGCTGGGGACTAATATGCATACAGCCGATAACACAATACTCGGTTCATTCTGCACACGGCAAATCTTGAACAAACAGCCCAATCTGACAAGACGGAATACGAAGGTGGAATCGGCTGAGACTGAAACAGACTCAGATGCCCCAAATTCTCCCCTTTCTTCTTTTGCTTCGCATAAATGTAGAGAATGGCACAGCACTCTGAGCATAAGCGATTGTTGAATTTGAAAAAGGGTTTTTCAACCGGGGTATCGAGCCTACAACTGAACACAGCGGAAGAGACTCAAACAAAAGGCACACGACCTAATCACAACTAAACACGCTCGGAAAAGACCCAAAACGAAAGTTGGGCTAAACAAGACAAAAGACACGACACACGGACGTGTTTACAAAACAAGAAACCTCAAATCTCGAGGAGCCAGTTCTTCCGGGTATGTTTCCCACCCGTTCTGATTTGTGATTCTCACCTCACTCGGCCCTCAGGCTTGGTTTTTCTCTCAAAACCCTTTTTTCTTACTTTTCTCTCAACTTACACCTCTCTATTCTTTATTCTCTCATTTTTTTCGTCCCTCCCCAGGGTTATTAATGAATGAATAGGAAGTTGCGGGTTCGCGCCCAACACTATTGGCTCGCGGCTATTTCTTCCGGTGACGTCTAGTCGATGTTCCAGACAGGAAATGGTGTATCTTGATCTGTCCCAATTTGTGCTTCGCACTTGGCTTAATACCTCGTTGTTTGGAGGATATTAAGAGCTTTCACCAATTTTCAGATAGCTTTAGCGGTGCCTTCTTCCGGCGAATAAGGTGCCCTTCTGGAAAGTATATTGATGACGGGGGAAAGACAGGACACCTGACTCGACTGTGCCCCTAGTTCATTACTTTGACCATTTTTGTTTTGGTTTTCTACGAAAACATTTTTGACCAAAATGAGAGTTAGATTAACATGCTTGTTCGATTTTTGATTTGAAAATCATGCAAGTTAGACTATGAGCACTGAAAATTTTCCCGTCTGGGTCTCAGAAATAGTCTAGTTTTGGAAAAATGAAATAGTTTTCGAGAAAATAGTCAACCTCAGTAAAAATTTTCAAAAACTATTTTTGCAAACAGCGAATGCTAAACGAGCATGGAACCTACCCTTGAGATGCGCAATCTCGGATCGGAGGCAATGGAAAATTGCCCCTTGCTTGAAAGGGGTGCATGGCAACGGAAAGTTGCCCCTGGTTCGAATGGCGACTCATGGCAACTTATGGCAACGGAAAGTTGCCCCTTGTTTGGATGACGCCGCAGCATTTGGTAAACAGTCTTTGTCAGTGATGATTGCAAACGAACTCTCGGACACGGAGAAGACGATGATGGTCAAAATCAATATATGGACACAGTCACTGTGAAAGCGTTGGTGGCTGGACTTGAGGATGAAGTTTACTGCATGATTCCGATTACCACAACCGAACTACCGGATTTAGAGGAGGCAAAGGTGATCAAAACCATTACATGGACTGGGACGCTATGAAAGCGTTGGGGGCTGGACTTCAGGATGAAGTTGCCTACGTATCCCAAACATGGGAATCAAGCCTTACGTAGTTCCGGTTAAGGTACACTCAGGTATTTTAACCTTCATTTTTTAGGCTCTAACTTTTGCCAAGGCGCCCGATGCGGGTTTTCGACCTTGCGAGCTTCGTTTTTCTTTTTTTCTTTTCTTTTTTTTGCTTCTTTTTTTTTGCTTTCTTTTTTTTCTTTTCTTTTTTTTTTCTTTTTTTTGCTTTCTTTTTTTCCTTTTTTTCTTTTTTTTGTATATTTTTTCCTTGCTCTAAGTTTTGCCTGGGTCGCCCTTCCGGGTTTTCGGCCCAGCGAGCCTCTCAAAGGGTAAAAGTGTAACAAGTCCATGCCAAATGGTTTCGAGATTGAAGCCCTCTGTATCCAGGAGAGTGGCTGTCGTATTGATCTGCAGAAGGATTCATCACGGTTGCTTCACGAGCTTCTTGCGGTGAGATCCAACCTTCTTGATCTGATTTTGGTGCCTCTTGTTCGAGGGCTGCTTCAAATCTGGCCACACAGGCCTCATATGACGGTTGATCATTGAACATTCTAAATGGGTTCAAGATTCGAAAACAAACGGATTGAGTCTTGAGGCTAAGAGCGATCCTAGGCTGCACAATCTCAAGAGCGATTCCGTACAAGCCTTCACAAGGCCGAGCAAAACATTTTGTTTTTGAAAGTTTTTTAAGAAAGCGACCAATCGCTCGTGCTGAAGATAGTACGGAACCAGTCTGGGTCAAGCTAGGGTCCTTCTCAGTACTCACTCTAACAAACATGATTTCATTCATTAAAGGCTTAGCACGCCTATCTTTCTCTCAATTTGATCAAAGTTTTATAGAACCCGAGGAATTCCTTCCCCTTCGTTTTTATCACCGCAGTGCTAAAAAAGGTTTTGGAAAAACTTAGGTCATTACAACGATTTTCAAGGCACAAGAGAGCAGGTGGAATGTACTGTCGTCCCATTCGAATCCTTTGGCACAACAAGCTCAAGGTAGCAATAAGCACGGAAACATGATAGCCGCAGCTGTTTCATTCGAATTCCCTGATTGTAACTGGCTCCACAGCAGAGACAGACTCAAAAAGAAAGCAAAAGGAGTAATTACAAAACAAAACAGTATTCGAGGCAACAATCCCGGAATCACCTGACATTCTATACAAGGGGACTGACTCGCTACAACAAGACAGACCCTTAAGCAAAAAGGACTGACTCAAGACAATAAGACAGACTCAAAACAAAACAAAAGACTGACTCGACAGCCAAGCCAGAATTTACAAAACTAGCAATCGCAGATGCTCAAAAATGCGTGCCAGACGCCACATCCAAAAATACACCAAACGCCGCCCGCAGGTGGTTCACTCCCTGGTTACATACTCGCAGTATCAGTATCCTCAAAATCTAATAGCTGGGTAGTAACGGACTTGGCTGAGGTGGGCGGGAGGATAACCTCATTGTCAATCAAATCTTGCACCTCATGACGGAGGCGGAAACAATTGTCGGTAGCATGACCAGTTTGCTGGTGGTACGCACAGTACAAAGCAGCATCATGTGTGGGAGGGAGATTCTTCAGGAGAGGCCTGGGTTCCAAGGGTCTAAGGTGCCCTCTTTCGACCAGGATCTGAAGTGCCTTGGACAACGGCATATAAAGAGCGTGAAAGACCCTGCGCCCTCGGGGCAGGTACTTTGAAGTCTGAGTATTCTTGCTAGACGCACTAGCGAACGGGTCGGCAGGCATTGCCTTAACTTTCTGATCTTTCCCGGGTGCAGGGTTGGGAGCAGAAGGAACTGTTCTGGCATGACGGGGCCTATTCCAGTTTTCTGATTGGCTGGTACTGCCTTCAGTTGGAGCGGGGAAAACATCATCCATAGTCTTGGTCAGGATTGTGAATACCTGTTGCTTACTCATCCCCCTGGCTTTCAAAGCCTCGACTGCCCACAGCAGTTGTTCAATGGGATTGGTATCTGCCTTTACTTTGTCTTTACCTCTGGCCTCAGCCTGATCGAGGGTTTGAGTTAATGTTGGCATGTCATTGTTATGGTTGGAGGCCATCTCGGGTTGGCTAAGTTCGATCACAATCCGTCCCAGCAATGGGGGCTCCTGGGGTATAAAATTTCCGGCATATGGTGCGGCTGGTGGCGAAGCTGACATTCCGTAAGCGAGATCTGCTACGGACCTCTGGAGGTCACCTATCATCCCCATCAACTCGAATGTGGTGGGCTCACGAGCCTGATACAACTGCGGGGTCCAAACCGGGTGCGCAGCAGGCGACCTGGGTGGATGTGGCACATCGACATTGGTCTCACTTTGCAGAGTGATTTCTTGATCTAATGCGGCTGTCATAACCACAATCTCTTTCGAATTCTGCGTCATTATAAGTGCTTGCCCCAGCAAAGGGGAGCACTAGCTATTCTGTATCAACTCTCTAAACTGAAAAGAAAGACAAGCAGCATTTCAGCCCAAACAGATCAAACACCGGTGTAGCCGAACAACTATACTCTACTACTGATCACTGTTCCCCAGAATCACTGCCTCGAGATACTGAATCGGATACCCACAGATATAACTGATTCTCACAGATACTGACACTGGTGCCCTCAGGCCTGATACTCATACTTGCAAACTGATATGTGTGTTCCTGTAGAGATACACTCTAAAAGCACATAGCACGTAAAAGAGAGCCAAAACACCCCTATGTTGGGGTAGGGTTTCCCTGTCCTATTTTGTCAGGAGCTAGGGTTTCACTACGCACGCAGCGGTTTCAGACAACCTAACATCGGGTAAGCAACCTGTCCTAGTTTGGAATGGTCACTATGGATTCTGAATATGCACTAGGTCGAATGGTCGAAAAGGGTGCCCCGGTAAAACCGGGGTTTGTGTTCCCATACTGTCAGAGCCCATAACCGGTCAGCCTTATGGTCATGCCTTGACAAGACAAGCCTCCGGCAAACCGTTCAGGAATGGCAGATGGCAAACACGGTGTCCTAGGCGCACCAATGCACATGCAATGCAAAGAGACATATAAATGAAATCAAAACAGGATATCACGAGTTCGAGTCAAGCTCTCTAAAAATCCCCAGCAAAGTCGCCAGAAACTGTAACAAGCCCGTGAGGCAACCTCACTGGGGTTACAGTTCGGACTCGATTGGTTGTCGGTCCTCAATCTTGAACCAAAGAGTCCAAATCCGGCACATTGTTTTGAGAAAACAGATTTTTGAAAAAAGTGTCAAACATGGACTGCTTCGCCAGATACAGAGTCGCCACCTAAATATTTTTTAATGGGGGAATTTAGGAAACCCTGACTCGGTGCCAAAGGCCACGTGTCCGTCATCACCAAAGTTGCCTCGGCTCGGGAACTTGGGTACGATTGGGGAAGGTCAGCTATGAGCACCCCCTCTCGCCCGATCCGAAGATCAGCCTCTACTAACCGTGATGCCCAATTTTGAAAACGTTATGTGTTCTTATTCCGGTTATTAACCTAGAATTACTATGTTATGCGCACAACAAACAAATATAGACCAAATCGCCTAAATTGGAACAAAGCATTGCATATCCGTTTGTTTGGAAAACGTTTTGGAATTTGCTACTCGCAAGTAGGCTAAAATACGAATTTCAATGAATTATTCCAATTCAAACAATCCGACCTTCACCCACAGGCATTCAGGCAGTTTATATCACATAAACATCTAGCCACATGGTAAACATACTGTCATGTTAACATTCACACTTATGCGAAATGCTAAAGCATAAAGAGCTCACCTAGTACTCCGCGCCAAAACAAGAACATGTTAGCAATCATGCATGATCCAAGTCCATGTTAAATGGCTAATGCAACGCATACGGAATGTCATTAGAGTAGGCTCGGCTAGTCTAGGAATGACATGTGAAATGCTGCAACTAACAAGTACTCAATTTGGAATTGAAATGCGAGTGCAGTTAGCATGATGCACCGAGCCCGGTGCATGCAATACTGATGAATGATGCACGCATGCATAGCATAAGGTATGCTAAATTAAACATGTCCTAATACTAACCATCAAAGCAGGTAAGTAAAAGGGAGAAAGAAGTGGGGGTTGGAAGACATGCACATACGCACCCACACTTATTACAAACTTGCCCTCGTTCGGAGGGACCGAAAGAATAATACAGATTAATTAACCTACAAGCTAATTAATTATTACAAATCAATTAAATTAGCTAAGCAAATTAACTAATTTATTTAAGCAATAAACAACGGCCTCGGGAAGAGGGTCCAATGCATGCGCGCTCAGCTCTGCCCGGAAAACCACTGCCATGCACAAGTCACCTCTGCTTTGGCTGTCATCCTTCTCTGAAAACTGAACAAGTCCCAGGGTTGCTTCTCTGAATGCTGTAGAACATCACCGGCTGGAGGGATTGGTCACCGGCCATGTATGATGGTCACTGGCCACAAAATGATCCATCGGCCAACAATGGATGGCCGGTCGGCACTGAAGATGGCCGGCCGGCCAAATCTTCCTGTAGAATCCTGTTTGACAGCAGCAGAGGACAAAGCAAAGCATGGCAGTGCATTTCAAGCTATGTATGCACCAACCACACCCCTTATCATATGAATGACT
Organism: Camellia japonica; assembly: GCA_030407325.1. Lineage (NCBI taxonomy): Eukaryota > Viridiplantae > Streptophyta > Magnoliopsida > Ericales > Theaceae > Camellia > Camellia japonica. Next base: position 118,730,176 of record JAPPVO010000003.1, read on the forward strand.
CAAAGGAGGATGGGCCTCGATTCTCGGACCACCAATCGCGCATTTCCATGCATGATGGCCCAAAGAATCAAGTGTGCGTCTTGATATGGAATGCAATGCACACAAACAAACCAATGGAACTCAACCTCTATCACAAGCATTTCAAGAGGCCAAGTATACATGCTGATGCAATGCAACCCTAAGCATGTTGGCTAGTATGCAACATGGCAATACAAGGAAGCATACAAAGCATGCAACAAGCAAAGGGGGTGGACTTAAACTAAATTAGGCAGCCCTCAAACAAGCCTAAAACAGTGGCCAATGCTATGGAAGTGAGGTCCAAAACACACACACACATGCATGCGAATATGGTCCAATTCCTAAGCATAAAGAGCAACTTCTAAGCACACTTAAGATGATGCAAACACGGACAATTAGCATGCAATGGAAAGCTCTGAAATCATGCTAAAATGGTGCCAAACCAAATGAACAAGACAAGCCTGGCATGCAATTAAGGTCCAAATACTTGAGGCAAGCCAAGAAGACTTAAACCATGACTAAGTCAACCAAGCCTCACAAGGCCAAGAGGACTTAAAATAGGTTCGAGGCAGACCTAGACAATACTAAAGGAACACCTGGATGGCATCTAAGTGACTCAAATCTAAAAGTATGCATAATTGCCCGAAACATGGAGCATACAACACAAGCTTCCAAAGCATCAAAGAGGCATTAAAGGCAAGCATACAAGCATGTTAAATGGACTGAAATGGCATGTTAAGTGGTTCCAAACCACTGAAATGATGCAAGCAATGCATGCTACACACTCACACACTTAAGGCTACAAGCTAGCAATGCAAAGGAGCTATGCAATACATGTTATGATTGACCAAAACAGCCAAGGACAGACCTTAAACATGGCAAAATAAGCTTAAAGGCTTCACAAAGCTAGGCCTAAATATGCTTGGATAAGGACTCAAAGCATAAGACATGTTAAGGCTAAAACAAGGCATTACAAGGCATGTATGCTAAGCAAGCATGGTGTACCAAAACCAACATACAACAATGCTATATTATAACATAATAAGCATGAAAAATAGCCAAGGCATGGTCAACATATACTTAAACATGGTGCTCCCTCAAGAGGCAAAAATGGTCCTTTTCAAGGACAACAAGGAGAGGGGGTGGCCCACTCCTTCCTAGGACCTCAAGGCACCATTCTCACCTCTGAAATCCCTCAAGATTTTAGTGGTGAGGAGGCCCAAACACAATGGTCCCGGAGCTCAACCAAAATGGCACAAAACAAGGGCCAAACAAGCCTTAGGAGGGGTCAAACAACCCCAAATCTTGAAGCAACCTTAACCAACTATTTAGAGGGCTAAAAAATAGAACTTTTTTATGTTATACACTAAGCCCAAAAACAGATGCAAGATGGGAAAATAAGCTATGCAAAAATGGGAAATAAAGGGACAAGTGTCTTACCCTTGTAGACTCCTTCAAGGATGGAGTTCCAGCTACTTTCCTTAGCTCAAAACCTCTGAAAATAGCTCCTTAGTACCTCAGTAGCTCAAGGAATGTGTAACTCTAGGTGTTTGTGTGCAAAAATAAGACTAAAACACCTTAATGCAAAAAGAGGGGGAGATAGAGATAGGAATAGATACAACTATGCTAACCCTAAAAACCAGAGCCCTTCTCTCTATTTTTGCTAACCCTAATCCAAAGAGAAAAGGCTCCCTCTTATAGAGCTCAATCTTGTAAGCTTACAAGACAAGCTAAACAAGAGGGAGATCCCTCCATACACGTGTATGGAGGGGAGCCAAGTGCATGCCAGCTGCGCAAAAAATATCTGCAAAAGCAGATGCACAGTAGCCGGCCGGCTAAAAATGCAATTGACCAAAGAAAGATAACCGGCCGGCCATCTATAGTGCCGGCCGGCCAAACATTTGGCCGGTGGCAACAAAACACAGTCGGTGGCCTCAAGCCATGGCCGGTGGAGTGTGGGGATGGCCTACAAGCCATTCCCTGCCCCTCCAAGGCAAAACACAAGTGTTTGGTGCAAAACCAGACACTAAACAGTCGAGTCGAGGGATCCTGAGGCAAGGCGCGTAGCCGAGACCTCCGGGAGCTCAAGACGAACACAAACATGGATAATCACCGAGTGTTCAAGCGGTGACGTCCAAGTCTTGAGGACGGTCAAAAATGGGGTGTCTACACCGATTAAGGTAAATCCCTTGTAATTGCTCAATGCAATTCACGCGGACAAAGCCCTTATGGCGGGCTTAATGTACATTAAGGTGACATTGGCGGGTATGAACATTGCAACAATGGTAGACACTGGTGCCACGCATAACTTCATGTCGGAAAAGGTTGTCCAGACCCTCGGGTTGCAAGTTACCCAAAGTGCCAGTCGAATCAAGGCGGTAAACTCAGTGGCTACAAGGAATGGCTTCCAAAATACAGATCACAGTGGGAGATTGGATTGGACGAATTAACTTGATAGTAGTTCCTTTGGATGATTTTGATGTCATCCTAGGGAATGATTTCTTTATGAATGCAAAAGTGGCTTTGATGCCATATTTGGGTGGAATACTTATTTCGGATGAAGACAAGACTTGCTTTGTCGCTAGTTGCAGTAAATTAGACAAAGGCAATGGCACAAAGAGGAAGATAGAGACCCTCTCAGTAATTCAAGTGCGCAACAGTTTGAAAAAGGGCACAGAGACTTATCTTGCAGCCTTGGTGGAAATCAAACCCGATCTGTTGGTAGAAATGCCAGATGAAGTAGTAAATGTGTTGAGGGAATTTGAGGATGTGATGCCTCTGGAGTTACCAAGGTCTCTTCCTCCTCGATGTGCCACCGATCACAAAATAGAGTTGGTTCTGAGTGGTAAGCCTCTAGTGAAAGCACCCTACAGAATGTCTCCAATGGAACTCACGGAATTGCGAAGACAATTGACGGACTTATTGGATGCTGGATTGATTCAACCATCCAAGGCCCCTTACAGTACCCTAGTGCTTTTTCAAAAGAAGCAAGATGGAAGCTTGAGCATGTGTGTTGATTATCAGGCTCTCAACAAAGTGACAGTAAAGAACAAATACCCAGTCCCTTTGGTGGCAGACCTATTTGATCGATTGTGTAAGGCCACTTACTTCACAAAATTGGATTTACGTGCTGGCTATTGGCAAGTCTAAGTGCCTGAAGGGGATGAGTCAAAGACCACATGTGTTACGAGGTATGAGTCTTTTGAGTTCCTAGTAATTCCGTTTGGGTTAACTAATGCCCCAGCTACATTTTGTAATCTTATGAATGATGTATTCCACGATTATGTCGATCGGTTTGTTGTTGTTTATTTGGATGACATTGTAATATATAGTAAGTCCTTAAAGGATCGCTTGACCCACCTTCAGATGGGGTTCACTCGATTACGAGAACAACAGTTGTATGTCAAGAAAGAAAAATGTGAGTTTGCCCAGCGGGAAATAAAGCTCTTGGGGCATGTGATTTGCAAAGGCCTTGTGAAAATGGACAACAGAAAAGTGCAAGCAATCATGGATTGGCAAGCACCAAGCAAAGTGGTTGAGTTGCAATCCTTTTTGGGTTTAGCGAATTATTATAGAAAGTTCATTGAGGGATACTCAAAGAAGACAGCACCTCTTACAGATTTACTCAAAAAAGACAAACCATGGAAGTAGGATGAAAGTTGTCAGGCGGCCTTTGACAAATTAAAAGTTGCTATTGCAAGTGAACCTATTTTACGGTTACCTGATTTTGAACTTCCATTTGCATTGGTTTCTAGAGTCGGAAGTTAAATGATGCTGAGAAGAATTATTCTGCCCATGAGAAAGAAATGATAGCGGTTGTGCATTGTCTTCAAATTTAGAGAGTTTACCTATTAAGAACCAAATTCATAGTGTTGTGGCAAATACTTTCTTCAAAACACAAAAGAAGTTGTCTCCAAGGCAAGCCAGATGGCAAGAGTTCCTTGAAAGTATGACTTCAAATGGCGACACAAACCTGGGCATCACAACCAGGTTGTTGATGCTTTGAGTTGGAAGGAAATTGTGGACTATGCCGCTGCGATATCAAACATTGAAACTCAATTGCTAGAAAGGATTCGGGCAACTGTTGCAATTGATTCTGAATATCAAAGGCTGGTTTAACAAGTGAAGGATGGCACTGTGCGTCACTATTGGTTAGAAGACGATCTACTCCACGGCAAAGGAGATAGATTATGTCTCTAGTGTTGGAGGGCTAAGATTGGAGTTGCTTAGAGAAACTCATAATCTGCAATGGGCGGGTCACCCCGGACAACAACGCATGATGGCTTTACTGTCTCGTTGTTATTGTTGGCCAAAGATGAAAGAAGATATAGAAGCCTATGTCAAAACTTGCTTAGTGTGCCAACTAGACAAGACAGAGTGAAAGAAAGCGGCTGGACTGTTGCAACCATTGCCTCAAGCATGCACAAACATATTACAAGAACCATTCCCAACCTTTATTACCACTGAATAATACAAGGATACATTAGTATTCATACAGATAACATCATCTGTTTAAACTCTTTATGCCTTAACATTTTATAGGCATTTTAGAAATTAGTTATAAGCAGTAGACAACCCAACTTCTAGGGTAAATTCAAACCAACAAGGCTGCTGCAGAATATAACTGCTGGTAATTTCCTGGAACTGTCTTGGACCAGTTCCTTAATTCTAGCATTCTTTGTCATGATTTCTTGCAAGCTTAACTGCCAATAACCGCCCTGTCTATAAACTTTGCATCATGCCAATAAAACTGTTATGAACTGCCTATCCATCTCAGCCTTTGAACCCTCCTGAGTTTGACCCACGAAATTATAAGTCTTGGTCTGCCACTTGGCGCTAAGGTTCATGATGAGGCATTCGAGACTCGGACGCTGATTCATGCCTTATTTGAGCAGCATTTTCCATCACTGTCGAATCCAAATCAATAATCTCTGTTCTATTTTCTTTGTTTTATTTCTTTGTTTATTTTTGTTTTGTTTATTTTTTATTTTTCTTTTCCTTTTATACTGTATAGTAAAAAAAACAAAACAAAAACAAAAACAAAAACAAAAACAAAAACAAAAACAAAAACAAAAACAAAAACAAAAACAAAAACAAAAACAAACAACCAAAAAAAAAATGTGCGTGTGGGTGTGTTTGGTTCATCCTTACCTTGCGGGATGTGCGCCTACACCTTATTGTAATATCCTCTCTCTCTCATTTTACTACCTACTTTACCATTGTTTACATTGAGGACAATGTTGTATTCCAGTTGGGGGTGAGGATATTTATAAAAACAATTCATGTTTGTACTTGCTGCACTTAATTGCACCACTTCACTTGATGTTCACTTTTTACCAGTATGGTGATGATACAAGCATATGTTAATTGGGAAACATAGTGGACTTGTATTAAAAGGGTTTGTTGGGTAAATACTCGCATGTGATGTTTGCACTAAGAGAGTTGTTTGTTTTTGTAGTATTAGTACACTTGTCATGAGTATGTCTTGATTCACATAAACACACTTTCATAGCGGTGACCTCTCTATTCTAATCCCTAGTGTACATTATTGATAATTGCTAGTGTTGTAGAAAATAATAAATGAGTAGCCTTGATTCTCACAAAAAAAAAATTTAAAAATAAAAAACTTAACTTGTTTGGATTCGTAGCCTCTTTAACTCGAGTTATTAAGTCTGTAGGGGTGTTTCTACACATAGTGCCCTAAAATCGTCTGGTTTGGGAGTCATTAGCCCAATACTTGCTATATGGGTTAATTAGAAAGCTTAAGGGACCTAGACATTGCACACTTAAGAAAAAATAAAGACTTGTTCGGGTTCGTAGCCTTTTAAGCTCGAGTTATTAAGCCTGTGGGGGTGTCATCACTTCTAGTGCCCTAAAACCATCTGGTTTGGGAGTCATTGGTAGTCATTGGCCCAATGCTTATTACATGGGTTGATTAAAAAGCTTAATAGATCAGGACATTGCAGAGTCTTTCAAAAGAAAAAATGAGAATCTTTGTTGCAAAAGTTTAGTTTTTCTATATATGTTTGGTGTTATTGTGAGTTACACTAGGCTATTATAGTGGACAGTTAACAAGTTAAGGGGAATGCTCTTTACACCAGGGCACTGATGATGTATTTACTAGCATTCACAAGTATAGGGGACTTAACTTTTGTATTAACTAAATTGTGGTTCTTGCTCAACAGATTCCTTCATGCTTGTCCATTGTGCCTTCAATGACTCATCATGCCTTAATATCACATTGTAGTTAGCACATAAGTTAATTGATAGTTAGAGTAGTGTGATTACTTATTGTTGTTGGGCAGATGTAAATATGTTGATGTTTGTGGGTATCATTTCTAGAAACCCTCACGAGACTATACTCGTCCACTTGGGGTAACCTTGTGGTTTAAAGGCTTGTTGCATATGCTAAATGCAATCGTGATCCCCACGAAAGTGGCTTAGAGTATTTTTTTTTTTTTTCTTATTTCTATTGTTTTGCTTAAGGACTAGCAAAATGTAAGTTGGGAGATGTGATGTAGGCCGAAAGGTACCATATTGAGGCCTTACATTTATAGTCTTTGAATTTTGTTTATTTAGTAGAGATGATGTGTTTTGTGCATTTGCACAGATTTGGCAGGCAATACGCAAATCCAAGCAAAAAGTGGCATAAAATCAAATTTTCCATGCGAGTAGTGAAAAGTCCCAGCTTGCCACCTCACCGCACGTACGACCCATATGGGCACTCAAGCAGCCTACCTAGGGTTGCGTGCGTGAAAATTTAAGACTTTTCTGCTGGGAATAAAAAAAAAATAGACTGTAACCAGGTTCGAAAATATTGTAAGGAAAAAGGAGGCTAGGGTTTGAAGAGAGGGATTTTTCAAGCTTCAAGGGCAACTTTCATGGGGGCTTCTTCCTCTTTTCCATGAGTGGCTAGTCTTCCAGTTTTAGAGTTTTGATGAAACCCTAGCCATGTAAAGACATTTTTCTTAGGCTTTGATTGTGAAACGGTTTGAATAAATGTATAGATATTTTAGAAATTTATAATAATTTTCCTTTTTATCTCTTCAAGTATTTTATTGTCTATGATTGTTTAATACTTTCCATACATTAGTTTCTTTGTGTTTGTGTTCAAAGTATGAGATGAGTCATGCTACGAGAGACAGGTCGTGTTGCTACTATAGTTTAGAGCAAACAACTCGTGCTACTTGGGATGATTCATGCTTGTTCGTTGAATGCAACAATCCTCTTGATTAATGTTTCAAACTTATAGTTGTGAAATATTAGGTAGTTCAAACCGAATTACAATTGATGGTCGATGTTAAGTCTTATTTATGCGGTTAGTGGTGAATTATTTGCCCTAGGATTTTTCCAATTTTAATTGTCAATTCAATTTCTCAATTTCATTTAATTCTCGTTTATTCATGATATCCCTCAATCCTTATATCAAAATTAATTTGGGAATTTAACAATTAAACTAGTTTAATTTCTCGTTTGTCCCTGTGGATCGGTACCTGGACTTACCATTATTCTAAGGAATTTGGTATACTTTAGTGTTTATTTTGGTGTGCGAAACGACCCATCTAGCCTCACCAAAAGGGAGTAGGGCTCCTTCTAGAGAAGGAGCATCAAGAACAAAGGAGTCAACAACCTTCCATAATGGGTCGGCGAGCCCCACAAAGTATGGGGCCCTCCTTCATTCAACGCTGGGTGGGACAGCCCTGTCAGCTAAGAATCTGGTGGTGGCCATGAAGAAAAATAAAGAAACGAGAAAAAGACTTTGAAGAGGGAGGCAAGAGAGAGAAGAATATAAGAAGATGGGTTTTGGTAGATGTGGGGGACCAATGGATCTAGAGGAGACCTATTTATAAGGAAATCAGAGAAAGGGTGCCAAGACGCCGCCCCAGGACCATTATGACCCATCAGTCAAACACACTTTTTCAGAGTCATCATGACCCTACAAAAATTCGACGCAACTTCTGACCCAACTGACGCAATCCCAGGCTTACTTGCTGACATCATGCATGTGCGGGAAACAAGGGGCGTGTCCTCCACTCGTGTAGGGGGCAAATGTAAAGGGTTAGAAATTAAGGCCCAAATTATGTATGGACCTAAGTGCTAGGGTCGCCCCTTTTAGGCGACAAAGAATGACTAAAGGAGCATGGGCTAAAGCCCAAGGAAAGTGGGCCAACAGTGGGTCGAAGTAGGTCCGACCCGCCAAAGATCCAAACAAACTCCACGAAGGAAACTGTCTAAATGAAATTGCAGAGGCAACATTTGCAGCGGTCAAGTTGTTGAGGCACTTTGCCTCAATGCCACCATTCCTAGTATTGTTGGTTCCACCGCCATCTGAAGTTGTTGAAGGAAAGAGAAAACCGAAGTAACTAAGTTGCAGAGGCAACACTTGCAATAGTCAAGTTGCTAAGCCATTTTGCCTCAGCGCTACCATTTCCAATATTGTCGGTTCCGCCGCCATCTGAAGTTGCTAAGCAAAAGAGAAAACTGAAACAACTAAGTTGCAGAGGGAACATTTGCAGCGACCAAGTTGTGGAGGTACTTTGTTAGCGCCGCCATCTCTAATATTGTCGGGACTGCCATCTAAACTTGTCGCGGGAAATAACTATCGTAGCAACTACTGTCGCAGCAACTACGACTGCAGCAACTAACTTGCGGAAGGAACACCCCGCCAAGGTAATAGAAGCCTTTGGAAGAAGTTTCCCCTCTACAAGTAGAGGCCAATGCATGACACTGATAGCAGGCCTCGAGGCATTATTGGCCTAGGGTTGATAGCAAGCCCCCCCAAAGTCGTTTCTAGCTCAGCACTAATAGCAGGCCCTGAAGCTCACTAGCTTAGCGCTGACAGCAGGCCCCAAGGCTTACTGGTTGGAGCTGATACCAGGCCCAGAGATACCAGTATGCTACAGTGATCTAGCGAAGATTGGAGCAGGAACTCCCTAATGTAAAGGACTCCCTTTTCATTACCCAGGTCATGGACCTGCCTTAGTCACATAGGCAAGACTAAAGAAGCCCCCTTTGGGCTTGGTACTAAGGCACAGCATGGCTGATAGTAGGCTTGGCTGTGGCTTTCGCCCTAGAAAGTTGAGGAGTTTGTGGTTAGGTGTCTGAGGATGGAGGCTTCGCTGAGCTGAATATGAACATAGCCGATAGCAGGCTATGAAGTCCTAAGAATGCATACACTGGCTAAATAAAACTGAGAATGCAAGTGCAGCAGCAAGGTTTACCGCTGCAAGTCCACTTGTTGAGGTTCGAGCTGAGAAGGCAAGTGTAACGACAAACACTTCTACTGCAACTATACTTGCTAAGGCTCAAAAGGAAGTTACAGTGCCAAATACTCCCGTCACAACTACACTCGCTGAAGCTCAAAAAGGCAGTTGTAGAGGCAAACAGATAATACACAGTACATGAAGAGGGACGCATGGCACCTTCAGCCTGGTGGCTCAAGGCAGAATATTCCATGTGATCCTTGGAGACACCTGTCTTCTCTTTATTTGGCCACTTAAGGAAAAGCCTATAAATAGAATCCAACTTCTCAAGGTCCAGAGAGGATTATTGGGAATTTGGGGGCGATGCTGCCCATTTGTGTACTGTCATCTATTTCTTCTTAAGCTACTGGTTTCACCTCACCTAACTACTCATCCTCCAGTCATTCCACCATTGTTGGACCATTAACATAGTTTTGCCTCTCTAATCACTACTCACATCGGACTCTTCCCTATAGTTGTCACCTAGAATCTTGCACAATAAATAAATTTTTGAATAATGTTATACAGATAGGATTTGATGATATTAGTAAATGTGCGGCCTATGGACTAAACGAGAAAGATATCAACTAGACTTTGAAGATAATGAGATGGGCTTCCTCCTTGTAAGACCTATGTGGTTGTCCTCCTCAAGGGCCTTCCATGGTCAAGTTAGTAAAATGATTGAGAAAAAAGATAATCAGAGAGTTAAAAGTATAGAATAGAATGCATACCTCTTCCATTTGGCAAGATATGTGCATCTATAAGACTTATCTCACACAGTATGGATCCGCATGAGAGAATAATTATGTGAGCCTTTTAACCAAGCTAGGAGTACCTGGTGTATTATTATGATTAGACATGCTTAGGCTATGAGACATGTTTCCTATTAATTAGTGACGGTTGCAAGTGGACGTGATCATTCTATATTGTGCCACATGTCCCAACCATTACAAGTACAAAAAGTGTTACATGCTTTAGATTTGATTAGCCTTTCCTAAGTCCCTCTAGCCCCTGATTAGCCTTCTGATCGAGTGGATCCTTTGAGTTTACTGAGCTGGATCCTAACTCTCACTGTCAAATCTACCCTTTGGCCTCATTGTCAACCAAACATGAGTTATGTAGGGCTCATAGGATTGCTAGTCCAATCCCCTTACCTATGGAACCAAACAAACATGGTATGTTCAAGTTGTGCCTACCGACCAATAGAATTATGGGTATGGGACCTCCTAGACCTAGATTTGGGCTCTCTTGGGCTTTTATTCTGGGTTCTAAGTTCATTTTCTATCTATACACAATATAATTTGTATACAAAAAGTCTATACAAAATGATGTATCATATTTAAAAATCAAAATGTCCATCATTATAGTATAATTGTTTTTTATTAAAGGCTATATCCACTCACAATTTACATCAATTCTCAAATGTAATTTTTTATTGCTTAAAATAATAAAATAATAAGGTTTGTGGTTCTATTGGAGTTCCAAATCTCAGAAGCAGCAAAATTGGATATAGAGTAGTAAATCAACACATTTGCTACCCACTTTAAAATGACTTAGTTTATATTAAAGGACATTACAATTTGGCCCTATCCTTTGTGCTTTGCTGTATGAAAAAACTGTAAGACATAAAAAGTTGAATAAGACATTTTAAATAGTATTAAAATACAATTGCCAGACAAATTTTTCATTCCAATTTTTTTTGTTACTTTTTGTTTCAAGATCAAAAAAGTCAAAAACAGATATAATAGAATTAATTACAGTTAATTAATACCTATGTACTTACATAAATTTAGAAGGGTAGTGCTAGATCCACACAGTGATTCACCCCGACCTTGCCCCTATGACACGACTTGATAATGTCGCGCTGATGTGGAAAATAATTTAAAATATTTTGTGAGAGCGGAATAACTGGATTTCCTAATTGGCAAACAGGGCACATCCAAGCCCATCATTCATGGGCCAAATTCAGCCAAGGCCCATTGGACTTAAGAAATTCGATGTAGAGTGGATCCAAATAGGTGCAAGTATGTGCCGAGGACGAGATGCAGAACTAATTAGTGTTGAGGCCAAGTAGTGGAGTAGGGTCGACATATTAGTCCTCTATAAAGGCCCAAGATGTCCCACTCTGGAGATGTAATAGGAGGATGGGTCCTGACATGACAATGATGATAAACTACAGGGGAAAATATTTGAGGAATGATGACTATAAAAGGAAACTGATAGTAAGAAAGAAGGTAGGCTTTAACTACTTAAACTCTCAAACATATAAAAACTCTTTTTTCTCATCTAAAGACTAACTTGCCCGTCAGAGTGCTAATTTCAACATCCTCGACTGGAGTATTTTCTTATTTCAAGCATCAGAGTTGGGATTTTTCAAGGGCTTGTTTGGAATGAAGGAGTATTGTAAAACCACCCCTCACAATTGGCGCGTCTGTGGGAATACTCAAACTCATCCACGGAAAATCTAATTCAAGATCCTCCAATTGCTGGAGTTGATGACATGGCAGCAGGAGGAACTTTCAGTCCAGAAGAAACCCCAGCATGAAGGTCCTTGAATTTCGACCCACTAACTCCTTCTTTACCATCAACCTTTGCAGATGATGCTATGAAAACCTTGATAAACCAAGAAAAGTGTAATGAACAACACTTAGAGGACATGGCGCCTAAGAATGAAAATCTACTCCAGGATTTGGAAAAGTCCCAGCAAATGTCATCACGCCGTGAACGAGGCCGATTGCCAAAACGGAGAGCAAGGCAGCAATGTCAACCTCAAAAGCATGATGTTAGTAGCAGCACGACAAATTCATCTTGGGAAGAACCCAGAAAATGGAACTGGGATGATGACCTCAATTCATCTGATGAAGGGAATTCCTTACAAGCACGATGCACACGAAAAAATAAGGATAATGATTCCGACTTAGAAGACCGGAAAAATCCTTTCGTCCGATGAATAGCGAAGGCCGTCTTACCTAAGAAGTTTAAGACACCATCATTCACCCTTTAGGATGGAAAATTAGATCCCACTAATCACGTATGTCATTACAAGCAAGCCATGACGTTACATGCAAATGACGAAGAGCTTATGTGCCATATCTTTCCCAACAGCTTAGGACCTCTGGCTATTAGCTGGTATCACAAGCTTGAACTGGCTTCAATCAAGAGCTTCTATCAGCTTCAAAAAATCCTACCGAGCCAAATTCATCACTAATGAAACACCGCCCAAGCAAGCAAATTCTATGTGGGCAATGAAGATTGGAACAAATGAGACCCTACGTGAATACTCGGCGCGTTATTAGGAATGTTTTAATTTGGTGGATAACGATTGCAATGAGTCTATGACAGTTACAGCTTCCAAGATGGGATTGAATCCGGATAGCCCACTTCGAAATTCCTTGACCCAGAGGCCCACGAAGTTAGTTTGGGCTTTGATGAAGAAAGTGGAAAAATACTGTAAAGTCAAGGATAATGCACTTCGAGTTAAGGTTGCACTTCAAATTACAAAATGGGCAACACCAGTCATGGTGTAGTCATTGGTCGTCGTGCCTCCAAGTAAGACCACACTATTGAGAAAAAGCTAGAAATTGAGGAAGTCTAGAAGAGATAACGGCCGAGACTCACGCCAATGTAACGAACAGTATCAACTGGACATCAGGCGTCCACAACAGTCAAATAAGAAGTATACTTAGTTCTCTAAGCCGATTAGTCGAATTCTGCCAAAGATCAAGCATCATACCTTCTTTAAATGGCCGACTAAGATGACTGGGCCCCCAGGTATGAAGAGGAGAGACCAGAGATGTGAATATCACAAAGATCATGGTCACTTGATTGATAAGTGTTATTCCTTGAAGGATCATCTAGAGGACTTGGTTCGGGATGGTCATCTGACTGATTATCTCCCAAAAAGGGCTATGTCGTCTAATGTATTAACCATACAGCCCGAGTCTCCCCCACTTGGCGTGATTCATATGATATATAGCATCCCACCTTTGAATAGGGTAAACAAAGTCCAATCATATCTGACCCCAGAGTCCTCCTAACTTTGTCCCAAATCAAGCATGCAATCAAAACAGTAGCAGATAATGCCGACTAATGAGATCAATTTTTCTGATGCCAATTTAGTGGAGCTAACCCTACCTCACGATGATGCTCTAGTTATTGAATTACAAGTGAATAAGTTTGCCGTTGAACGTATCTTATTTGACCAGGGCAGCACTTTAGAAATTATGTACTACAAGACCTTTGTGGGGATATGGTTTGGAAATACTCTTCAGATCCTGGGGGACGCTCGTAATCTTCAACTAGTCACCTAAAAAAGAATAAACACTCCGGTCAGGGGTGCCGGAATTAGCACTCCGATGGATAAGTCAGTATATACTCTCTTGATTACTTGTATCTTAAGTTAAGTTTACTAGTTCTCACATACCTTTCTCTGACTGAAGATCTTGTATTTATAGTATTATCTTTGGGCCTTAGGGCCTGGCCCGTCCCTGATCCTTTACATATAGTTCTACTCGGCCTTTGTTCTACTGGTTGGAATGCCGGCCATTTTATTCGGCTCTTCAATTGACTAGGATCAATGCCAAATAGAGGTTATGTTCTGGACCGGACTGGTCCATTCGTCTCTATTGATCCAAGTAAATTCGGCTCCCACAATTGCCCCCCAACCACCCCACTAGCATCAGTTAGTCGGCGTGTTTGGCTTCTAGCCTGGGAAGTCAAAAATTCGACGGTTAATCCTTTTCCCAATGCGTGTCAGAACGCGTACATGCTTTTTGGTCATTGTAACGATTTCCCGCCCCTTCGTACACTGCCTCCATTTAATGTGATTTGAAATTGTCTCTTCGAATGAATATTCTGAATACCCAAAGATATATGGCTCGCCTTCTAGTGCAACTCCTTCACTTCGCGGCCTCTGTAACTCCTTGTTTCTCGTTTTTCCCTTCGTCTCCTGTAAGTTTTCTTCTCCTTCATTTTTTATCCCGCTTCCTTGTTTGCTTTTAGTTTTCCATAATCATTGGGTTGGCCAAAATGGCAAAACATCTGAAGGAGCTCCTTTCAGGGGATCGAATCTCCGGCTTTCGATGCCATTTTTCCATCTCCAATGACGTCCATCTATCACTTTTGGCAGACAACACCACTGATATAGAGAGGGATGATGAGAGCACAATTGTCTTTCCTCTCCTATCAATTGCTGAGGGCGGAGTCCACTTTCTCTTTCACCCATTTTTTAGGGTCGTTCTTCGATACTGGGGTCTAATCCCTTCCCAGCCCAACGTGAATTTCTTTCGCATCATAATGGGAATTGTAGAGCTAAATCGGCGTTTTAGGATTAATTTAGGTATACCCGCCATTCGGCACTGTTATGTCCTAGCCAAATCTACTGGCCGGCTAGGACCCTACTTTCTTAGAGCCAAGGATACTGATCATCACTTAATGACTATGCTTGCCAGCTCTGGCAAGCGTGTCGATGACGTGATGGTCGTTGTCCGCGGCAGTTGAGAATTCGGCGAAAGTGAAGATCGCCTAGACCTTGTGCCAAGGCGAAAAGGTGAACCAGGTGGCTGATTAGATCACTTTTGTTTCTGTTATTTCCATATCTGTATTCAGCACTATATATATCTAATCATTTTGTTTATGCAGGCAGCGACTTGAAGAGAGTGTTAGTTTCGGACGACGACATTGTGCTTGCAGAAATTAAAACTGCTCTACAGTTCGTCGACTGTCCAAACCTTCAAAAACAAAGGAGGGCGGCCCACATTCTCCTATAGTACGAGCCGACTTACACGACATTCTCGGCGGCAGACAACATTCCGATCCCGCGAGGCGACAACCATCTTACAGCCCTCATCTTCCCCAGCTTCAAAAACTTGAGACAGATTGGTTTAGAAACATCCGATTCTGAACACGTAGAAGAACAAGCGGCCGAACCAATCGTTGAGGACCCGGACCAGTTGGCAACGGAAGTTGACGAAGCTATTAACTCAGCCTTTGAGGAAGCCGGACTGAACTCATCTGACCCTCCGTCCACATCAGGCCGAGGGAACGCCTTCGAAGATATTTTTACAAATTTGGGAGACCTTCCCGGCGCTTATTCTGAGGGTATGGCTAGGAAAAGTCTTACGCAGTTGGCGCGAAAGAAAAATTCCGAACGCATGGCCGCCCGACGAAAAGCCGAGGCCACCCGTTCTGGACCTGCCCCGAGTGAATCTTCCGAACCCATTATTGTAGAAGAAATGGCTCAAGTTCATGCGGCCGAGACGGAGAAGGATGCCGAGCGTCCGATTACAGAAGAACGGTCGATTTCAGAAGAACGGCCGATTTCAGAAGATCGGGGAGAAAAACGTATTGCCGAGAGCAAGGCCGGCTTTGAGGAGGGCCCCATTGATAAACGGCCACGCTTAGAGGAGTCGGGTGTGGTTGATCCTTTTGTTGTTGAACCAAAGATAAAAAAACATGCCGATCTCCTCTGAAACGTCGGCTTTGAAAAATCCAGCTGTGGCACTGAGCTTGGCTACCTCGGTCTCCTTGTCGGCTGACAAGGCAACCTTTCGTGCCGAGCCGGATTTGGTAGCAATAGCATTAGCTGCCCAGTCGGCTCTTCTGGTATGTGACTTGATCTTAACTCTTTATTTTGTTTGGTTTGCATACGGTATTTCTTGGTATGTGACGATCCCAACTTGTTTTGTAGACGGTTGGAAGGATAGCCGAACTAGGTCGCCGCCAGCATGATGCCATTGAAAGAATTGGCCACTTGAAGTCGGAAGTCAAAGGTGAGAGGAGCAGGGCCGAGTTCGAGGCAACAAGAGCTACAATGGAAAGTGCACGAGCCGAAGCTAAAAATGATAGGGCTCGGACTGCTGACCAGCTCAGATTCGACGCCGAGAAGAGGGCAAATGCGAGCGAGGAATCGCTCAAGTTAGCCAATGAAGCGCTTGCCAAGCTGGAGGCCGAATTGGAAAAGTTGAAGAAGGCTAAGGAAAAAGCCGACTCCGAGGCTTCCGCGGCATTCAAGGCTGGGAAGAGCGCCACCCTTGAAGACTATGGAGAAGAAGTCCCCAAATTCGAGAATCGGGGATTCAAACATAGCTGGCTCAAAGCCCTTGCTGCCGCTGGAGTTACACTGGCCGTGCCAATTCCATATGAGCAAGTGGACGTTGAGCCGCTTGAGTCTAATCCTGAGGCTTGATTTGGGAGACATTTTAGTTTTGTTAGCTATTTTCAATTTCAATGTATGTTTTTGTAAACATGTTTTGTTTTCTTAGTATACAACTATTTGCTTGGGGTAATCTTTATGTATAAAATGATGACTATGCTGTATTCAATTTATGAATGAATATTTCCCTTACCTTGCATTATTTCCTGTATTTAATTGTGGTTATCAATGAAGATTACTATTTTGTTTTTGGTATTTGGGTAAAACTATTGATGTCTGTCGCGCGGTAGACAAACGTTCGTGTTCACTTGCCGATTAGATAACTAAGGGTTAATAAATGTGATCAGATTAATAAATGTGATCTTGCCGAATATCATTAGTTCGTGGGGCTTAGGTATTTGGCCGATCAGATTAATAAATCTATCCTTGTCCCAGCCAATGTATGAACTCCAAAAGTCGAATGTCATTAGTTCATGGAGTGGTTGTGGCACGAATCGGTCGGCATTAGGCTTAGGTATTTGGCCGATCAGATTAATAAATCTGCCCTTGCCCCAGCCAATGTATGAACTCTAAAAGCTGAATATCATTAGTTCATGGAGTGGCTGTGACACGAATCGATAGGCATTAGGCTTAGGTATTCGGCCGATCAGATTAATAAATCTGCCCTTGCCCCAGCCAATGTATGAACTCCAAAAGCCGAATATCATTAGTTCATGGAGTGGCTGCGGCACAAATCGATCGGCATTAGGCTTAAGTATTTGGCCGATCAGATTAATAAATTTGCCCTTGCCCCAGCCAATGTATGAACTCCGAAAGCCGAATATCATTAGTTCATGGAGTGGCTGCAGCACAAATTGGTCGGCATTAGGCTTAGGTATTTGGCCGATCAGATTAATAAATCTGCCCTTGCCCCAGCCAATGTATGAACTCCGAAAGCCGAATAGCACTTCTAGATCGGAATGAATCCATAATGCTGAATATTGGTGGTTGCTGGAGTGTGCGCATTGATGATGTCGCCTCGGGAGTGGGGTGCACTCCTGAGTGATTAAAAAGGGGTTGAGCGATTCTATTTGGGTTTCATAAAGCGACTCGATTTTGCTCGTCTTTCGTGGCCGGAAAAGTGTGAATGTCAACTAGACTTTTCTTTAATAGTAAGGGAGAAGGCAGGACTTTGGCAGAGCTGGACTCATCAATGAATCGAGGTGGCAAGCCTCCCCGTAAGGGAGGTAGGGCATCTGCAGAGCACGAGAGGCGCCACTCTCCGCGTCAACGAAGCAGGTCACCAAGGAAGGAGAAGCGCCAGCGGGGGAGCTCCCCTCGTTCGCGAAGTGAGGCTAGTGGACCACCACGCCCATTGAGCTTTTTTGTTTTCGTTGGGAACAGACCGATGACAGAGGTGGATTCCATCATCCGAGACCCGAACGTGGTGGTCGAATTTGCACGACAGATTTTTCCGCCGAAAGTACAGTAGTCGATGGTTGGTCGACCTGACTTCGAGGTGTTTCGAGAGGGCATTCATGGGGCGGTGAAAGGGCTATACACTGCCTATGAAATCGGCATGCGCCTTCGTGCTGTGCGATGAGAAATAGAGAAGAATGATGAACGCATTCGAAGCTTGGAAGCTCGCACGGAAGCAGCTGAGCACGAGCTAAGGAAGGTCAAGGCCGCTCAGACACAACCAGCCAGACAGGCTAACCCAATCGTGGAAGAAATGGTGACCCAGTGGCTTATCAATACTGCACTTGCCGATCGTGATACGGCGAGCATGTTTGCAATAGAGTTCGCGAAGGGGAAGGCCTATGAAAAAGGCTTCCATGAAGGCCGAAAAGTAGGGATACAGAAGACCACTCGCCGAGGAAGTTTGCCGATATGAAAATCGTGGATTTAAGCACGGTTGGATCAAGGCACTTCAAGTCAAGGAAGCTCTCCGAACAGCGGGCGTTGATTCGGCGTTGCCGCTATACCAACGTGATCACTTCTCCTTTTCCGCCTTCGAAGTCGAGAAGAGTGACGATGAGGGAGACGCCGGACAAAAATAGACATTGTAGTGCTCAAACGTAGACTGCGTGCAAGATTATGTGATTATTGTCTAATTGAATAAAATGTTTTATTTTAAATGTTTGTATTTCATTCTGAATTTTTACATGCTTAATTAGGCATCTCATTTCGAATGTTGGCATGTTTTGATTTGTTCATGCGGTTGGGCCAGCCCAAGTTAACTAAGCATTTCATTTTGAATGTTTATATGCTTTGATGTGTAAATGGTTTTTGCCGGCTCAACTTAACGGAGCATCCCACTTTGATGTGTAAATGTTTTGTTTTGTATGTTTTAACCTTCGTCGTGAAGGGCACTCCGAATTCGAAATATTATTCGACCCATGAGCGTCATGCACCGATAGGGCTCCAAATCCAGAGACTTTGTTTGGCCAGCCGAATCCAGAGGCTTAACCGGCCGAAAGGCGTCATGCGCCGATGGCGCTTCGAATTCGGAGTCTTATTTGGCTCAAAGGCGTCATGCGCCAATCGTGATATCCACAAAGGGCACTCCGAAGGCTTTGTCGGCCTAGAGGCGTCATGCGCCGATAGGGCTCCAAATTCGGAGACTTTATTTGGCCAATCGTGATATCCACGAAGGGCGCTCCGAATCCAAAGGCTTTGTCGGCCCAAAGGCGTCATGTGCTGATGGGGCTCCGAATCCGGAGACTTTATTTGGCTAATCGTGATATCCACGAAGGGCGCTCCGAATCCGGAGGCTTTATCGGCCCAAAGGCGTCATGCGCTGATAGGGCTCCGAATCTGGAGACTGGCCAATCATGATATCCACGAAG
The DNA here is from genome assembly GCA_030407325.1 of Camellia japonica. Lineage (NCBI taxonomy): Eukaryota > Viridiplantae > Streptophyta > Magnoliopsida > Ericales > Theaceae > Camellia > Camellia japonica. The sequence goes on from JAPPVO010000003.1 coordinate 118,749,417, forward strand.
GGCACTCCGAATCCGAAGGCTTTATCGGCCCAAAGGCGTCATGCGCTGATGGGGCTCCAAATCCGGAGACTTTATTTGGCCAATCGTGATACCACGAAGGGCGCTCTGAATCCGGAGGCTTTATCGGCCCAAAGGCGTCATGCGCTAATGGGGCTCTAAATCCAGAGACTTTATTTGGCCAATCATGATATCCACGAAGGGCGCTCCGAATCCGGAGGCTTTAATCGGAACACCTTTGAACTGAATTTCGCAGTGAGTAAACAAGAATCTTTGCATTACAAAACTGGAATGTGTACATGGTGAGCCATTCAAAACTAGTATCATTCCCCACAGGTCGGGTTTAATGATAGAATTTACGCAAGTGCGTTGAATTCCAAGGCCGTGGCAGACTCCTTCCAGACATGTCTTTGAGCCGATATGCCCCTACTCCCGCGATCGAATTGACCTGATAGGGGTCGTCCCAGTTAGGACCCATTTTTCCATCAGCCGGTTTCCTGGCAGCTGGGAGTACTTTCTTCATAACCAACTCTCCTGGTGTGTAGCAGCGCAGCTGAACACGTTGATTATATGACTTAGCAAGCTGCTGCTGATACTGCGCCATGGATGCAAAGGCACGGTCTCTTCGTTCTTCAATCAGAATCAAATCCAAGGCCAACATCATGTCGTTTTGGCCCATATCAAAAACTTTCGATTTCAAGGTTGGAAGGCCGATCTCCAAGGGTATGATTGCCTGGGTTCCAAAGCATAAAGCAAATGGCGTTTCCCTAGTAGATCACCTCGGCGTAGTTCGATGAGCCCACAACATACTCGGCAATTCTTCGACCCATTTGCCTTTAAGTTTCTCCAGCCTTTTCTTGACGCCGTCTAAGATGGATTTGTTAGAGGCTTCAGCTTGACCATTGCTTTGTGGATAAGCCGGCATGGAAAAGTAAGGCCGAATACCATACTTGCTGCATAACTCTCGGTAGATGCCACAATCAAACTGGGTGCCGTTGTTTGAAATAAGTGCTCTTGGAATGCCGAATCATGTTATGATATTTCTCCAAATGAAACGCTTCACATCAGCATCTCGGATGTGCGTTAGTGCCTCCGCTTCTATCCATTTTGTAAAATAATCTGTCGCGACAATCAAAAATCGCTTGTTACCCGGGGCATGAGGTAGTAGTCTGACGATGACAAGTCCCCTTTGGGCGAATGGCCAAGGACTGGTTATGGAGCTTAACTCTTCAGCAGGCAGGTGGGTCAAATGAGAGAACTTCTGGCACTGTTCATACTTTTTCACGTAACATTCGGCATCGACTCTCATTGTTAGCCAGTAATACCCCTGTGTCACGGCTCAATGAGCCAAAGAGCGCCCGCCAGAATGGGCGCCACAACTGCCTTCATGTATTTCAGTCAGAAGTTCTTCGACTTTGTCCGGATGCACGCATTCCAAGTATGGACCAGAAATGGATTTTTTGTAAAGCTTTCCTTGCGGATCCAAGTACTATCACAGGGCTTTGTTTCGTAGCTTGTGCGCTTCTTTCTTGTCCTCTGGAAGCTGTTCGGAAGACAGGAATGCAGCAATGGGATCCATCCAACTCGGTCCAAATTCTATAACATTGACCTAGACTTCCTCGAAAGGGCCAATGCTCGGCTCCAGGATGAAACCTACTTTGATGGTCCGTTTAATTTCTAAGTTAATGGCGAAGGCTAGGCAAGCTAGGGCATCTACATGTGTGTTCTGATCACGTGTTATCTGATTCAATTCATGATGGTCAAATTTTGCCAGCAAGGAGTTAGTCGTTTTCATGTAAACCGCCATACGGTCATTTCTTGCCGCGTACTCCCCCTTTAGCTGATTGATCACCAGTTTTGAATCGCAAAATACAAGCAAACGCCGAGCACCCAGAAGATGTGCATTACGCAAACCGGTTAGAAGGGCTTCGTATTCGGCTTCGTTATTTGATGCTTCGAAGCCGAGCTTGACGGCCTGCTCAATTATTGCGCCATCGGGAGCCATGATTACTACTCCGGCTCCACTGCCCCGTTGATTGGATGATCCATCACAGTACAACTGCCAAATGTCCCCAACATAAATTCTCCAATTCGGCTTAGGTCGAATTTCATCAGACTTGAAGTCAGTAAGACCCCCTGTGAATTCGGCAACAAAGTCGGCAAGCACCTGTCCCTTGATTGAGGTTCTAGGTAGAAACTGAATATCGTACTGGCTGAGTTCAAGAGCCCACTTTGAAATGCGTCCTGATGCTTCTGCACTTCGTAGTACTGATCGAAGGGGGTAATCTGTTAGCAACCCGATGCTATGCCCCTGGAAGTAATGCATCAATTTTCTTGCTGCCATGACAAAGGCCAGAATGAGTTTTTCCAACGGAAAGTAGCGTGTTTCGGCGTCAACCATTGCCTTGCTCACATAATACACTGGTCGTTGCTCCCCCAGTTCTTTCTTTATCAGTATGGCGCTAACGGCCCAGTCGGAAACTGCCAGATACAAAATGAGCGGATCACCAGCCGAAGGTGTTGTCAAGAGTGGAACTGATCAGAGGTAGGTCTTGAGGCCGTTAAAAGCAGTTTCGCACTCGGCGGACCATTCAAAAGCCTTGCCCTGTCGTAGTGTATAAAAGAATTGTCAGCAACGGTCCGTGGAACGACTGATGAACCTGTTGAGTGCGACGGCCGTCCCCATTAACTTTTGAACTTCCTTGACCGATCGAGGGGAGCCAAGTTCTAGGATTGCTGTGATTTGCCTTGGGTTGGCTTCGATTCCTCGATGGTTGACAATGTAACCCAAGAATTTGCCAGAGCCGATCCCAAACGCACATTTGGAAGCGTTCAGCTTCATTCTATATTTACGTAGAATGTCGAATGTCTCTTCCAGATCGGCTATATAATTATGCTCTTCCTTGGACTTGACCACCATATCGTCAATGTACACTTCCATAGTGTGGCCGAGTTGCTCATTGAACATGGCAGTGACCAGTCTTTGGTAAGTTACCACTGCATTCTTCAGCCCAAAAGGCATAACCTTACAGCAGTAGGTTCATCTTGGGGTGAGGAATGCAGTTTTGTCTTAGTCCTCTGGATGCATGGCGATTTGATGGTAGCCTCTGTAAGCATCGAGGAAGCTCATATGCTGATGGTGTGTCGTCGCATCTACAAGTTGGTCAATTCTGGATAGGGGAAAACAATCCTTAGGGTAAGCTTTGTTTAGGTCCGTGAAATCGACGCACACTCGCCAAGTCCCATTTTTCTTCTTCACAACCACTGTATTAGAGAGCCATGTAGGGTAGGTCACTTCCCTGATTGCCCCGGTGTCAAGCAACCTGTCAACCTCCTCGACAATGGCGGCAGTGTGCTCTGCGGCTGACCGCCGGCTTTTCTGAATGATCGACTTTTATTTAGGGTCAACATTCAAACAGTGCTGTGAAACGGACGGATCTATACCCGGCATCTCGTATGGAGTCCACGCAAAGACATCAAGGTTGCTGATTAGGAAAGAAATTAGCTGTTGTCTGTCGGCTTGATTCAGGGAGACACCGACTATGAAGAACTTGTCTGGGCTTCCGTCGATTTCAACTCGATCTAGGGCTTCCGTGGCCTTTTCACTTGGGATCCGCCCAACATCGTCGAGGCTCTCCCGATCCGGCACCTTAATGGAATTCACTTGTAACTCTTTTGACGTCTTTCCAGCTAGTAGATAACATGCTTGTGCTGATTTCTGGGAGCCACGGATTTGCTCAATGCCGCGTTCTGTCGGGAAGCGTAACAGCTGATGATACGTACTCGGCACGGCCTGCATGGTGTGCAACCAGGTTCACCCCATAATGAGATTATACGGCGACGGTAGCTTGACGACCAAGAATTCCACTTCCACTGTTCGGGAGCCTGCTCAAACGGGTAGTGTGATTTTCCCAACGAGTATTCTGGATTGGCGTTGAAGCCAAATAGTGGATAAGGTGCCGGAGAGAGATCCGATTCGGAGAAGCCGAGTTTGGTGAATGTCTTGTAATACATAACTTCCGATGTGCTCCCCGGATCAATGAGTACGCGCTCAACGATGAATCGGTTTACGCGTAACTCGATTACCAAGGGATTGATGTGGGGGAATGTCACTCCGGCTAAATCTGAATCATCAAAAGCAATGCACGCAGCTTTATGGGGCCGTTTAGCTGGAGTGAGTTGATTTTGAGGGTCGGGATTCGACTGAATCGTGTGCACCACGGATGACATTAGCAGGCTGTATATCATGTGAATCTCGCCGAGTGGAGGAGAATCCTGTCTTAAGGCTATTACTTTGGTTGAGCTGCCTTTTCGGATGTACTGTTGTAGCTGACCATCTTGTACCAATTCCTCCAAGTGATCCTTCAATGCGTAACAACTCTCAATATCATGGTCATGATCTTTGTGATACTCGCACCGCCTATCCCGTCTTCTGGTTTCGGGAGGTCCCATCATTTTGGATGGCCATTTGAAGAACGGAAGATGTTGGATTTTGGACATAACCGCGCTGATCGGCTCTGACAATTCTGTGTATTTCTTGTCGGCGCACCTTGTGCGCCTATCATCGACTTGCAGTTATGCTCAATGGAGGCATTAGTCGTTCGATCGGTGAGAATCCTGTCTCTTGTCTCGTTTAGCCCGATGCCGCGGTTTAGGGCTCTAAGCTGTTACAGAGTTTAATGGCTTAGCAATTGCAGAAGGAGCCGTCTTGTTGGTCACGTTCCCAGCTTTAACCCGCAAGGCGTCATCTTCCACTTTATAGTATTCCTCAACTTTCTTCATCAACGACCAGACTGTTTTGGGGGGCCGTCTGGTCAAAGAGCTACGAAGGGCACTGTTGGGATGTAATCCCATCTTGAAGATGGTAATGGCCATGGAGTCATTGCAAGCATCATCTACCAGATTAAAACACTCACAATACCGCACCGAATACGCACGAAGGGTTTTCCCCAGTTGAATCTGCATTGCCCAGAGGGAGTCGGCTTGCTTTGGATGGACCTCATTAGTGATAAACCTTGCCCTGGAGGATTTTTGGAGTTGGTGGAAGCTCTTGATCGAAGCCAGCTCCAGTTTATAATACCACCTGACAGCTAGTGGTCCCAAACTACTCGGAAATATTCTGCACATGAGAGCCTCGTCGTCTGCATGCAACGTCATGCCTTGCTTGTAATGGCGGATGTGATCGGTGGGGTCTGGTTTATCGTCGTACAAGGTGAATGACGGTGCTTTGAATTTCTTGAGTAGCACTGCCCTTGCAATCCGTCATACAAAGGGATCGTGCTGGTCTTCTTCGTCTGAATTGTTTCTTCTTCGCTTATGCCTTATATGTGGACTTTCTTCAGAGGAACTGGTAGTTTCGGGTTGTCCCTTCTTCTTGGGCTCCAGGGATAATGAGTCGGAGTCGCTATCAGTGTCTTGTTGTCGGGCTCGAGGCCGTCGACCACCTGCCCTCAGAGGTCGTTCCGGATCTGGGCGTACAGCTTATTTGGACTTTGCCACTTCCAAGGCCAAATCCTGACGGAGACGTTCGTTCTCAGTGACCATATTCTCCAACATCTATTTGTTTTTCTTTGCTTGTTCCATCATCGCTTGCATTGTCTCATGTGCTGAAGCCGAGGGTGAGGCGAAGTTCAAGGCGCGCCTTGCGGCGATCGTCTCAGGTCCAAGCATGTTTGTTGGAGTGAGGTCGTCTCTCTGTGTGGTTTCGTTAGTGACTATCGGAGGGTCTTCCGTTACGCCCGCCATGGATGTATTTGAGTATTCCCACAGACGGCGCCAATTGTGGGGATGTGGTTTGGAAATACTCTTCAGATCCTGGGGGACGCTCGTGATCTTCAGCTAGTCACCTGAAAATGAATAAACACTCCGGTCGGGGGTGCCAGAATTAGCACTCCGACGGGTAAGTTAGTATATACTCTCTTGATTACTTGTATCTTAAGTTAGGTTTACTAGTTCTCACATACCTTTCTCTAACTGAAGATCCTGTATTTATAGTATTATCTTTGGGCCTTAGGGCCTGGCCCATCCCTAATCCTTTACATATACTTCTACTCGGCCTTTGTTCTACTGGTTAAAATGCCGGCCATTTTATTCGGCTCTTCAATTGACTAGGATCAATGCCGAATAGAGGTTATCTTCTGGACCGGACTGGTCCATTCGTCTCTATTGATCCAAGTAAATTCGGCTCCCACAACCTTCCTTAAACTCGATCTTAAAGATGTAGATCTTAAACCAACAGATTACCCACTTTTTGGCTTTAATGCCAACCCTGAATATCCCATGGCCAATATTATACTGCCAATGCGTGCTGGCACTCAAACACTAGATATGGAATTCTTAGTTGTCAAACTTTCTTCCTTCTACAAACATGATCATGGGCCAAACCTAGATCTACGCAATGAAAGTCATACCAAATATTTACCACCAATGTTTACGGTTTACGACTGAGCATGGCATTGAGCAAATTCGTGGATTGTAAAAATTGACAAAAGATTGCAATCTTACAGCTTTAGCTAAAAAACCAAAGGAGCTTAAGGTTAACTCCATAGAAATTTCGGACCAAGAAAGTCTTGAAAATGTAGGAAAAATTCTAGCAGAAAAAGTAACTAAAGATTTAGATCGGGTTGCAAACCTTGATGATCCCAAAAAGTTTTTCCTTGTTAAAGCAAGCCTCAGTAATGCCGAGCAGTAAGAATCGGTAGCTTTTTTCTTCTCGGCATCATTAATGTCTATGCATGGACCCCGTATGACATGCCTGGGGTCGATCCAGAAATAGATGTGCACTGACTGAATGTCAACCCAAAAGTCAAGCTCGTCATTCAGAAGAGTCACCATTCAGCCACAAAACATGCCGTCGCTGTTGTTAAGGAGGTTGATAAACTACTAGAAGTCGATAAACTACTAGAAGTCGAGGCAATTCGGGAAGTCATTTATCGTTCATGGTTGTCCAACACTGTGGTGGTTAAAAAGAAGACAGGAACACGGTGAGTTTTTGTTGACTTCATAGATCTGAATAAAGCTTGTCCAATATATTGTTTTCCTCTTCCCCAAATTGACTAGCTTGTGGATGCCACTGCTCATCATTAGTGAATAAGTTTTTTAGATGCTTATCAGGGTTATCATCAAATTGCCATGGACCCCACCGATCAGGACAAAATAGCGTTTCTCACCCGAAAGGGAGCCTATTGCTATAAGGTCATGCCATTTGGATTGAAAAAAACTAGGACAGCTTACCAGAGATTGGTCACTACCATGTTCAAAGATTAGTTCGGCAAAACTATGGAAGTGTACATCGACGATATGGTGGTGAAGTTTAAATAAGAGAGTTCTCATTTGGCCAATCTTACCACAACTTTTGATATATTTCAAAAGCACAAGATGAAGCTTAATACCTCAAAGTGTGCATTCAGCATTGGTTCAGGAAAATTCCTCGGCTACATAGTAAATCATCACAGGATAGAAGCCAATCCCAAGCAGATTAAGACTATCATGGAACTCGGCTCACATAGGTCTGTTAAGAAAGTCCAGAAATTGATGGGTATGATAGTAACACTCAAAAGATTTATTAGCCGATCCTTTAACCAATGCAGGCCATTTTCAGACACTTCGTCTGGGTAAACTATTCAAGTGGACTTCAGAATGCCAATAAGCTTTGGAAGGACTGAAAACTTATCTCACATTTGTCCCTCTCCTATCTACTCTTATGTCGGGTGATGTGCTTATTCTGTACTTGGCAGTGTCTAATCATGCAGTGAGTGCCATCCTTCTTCGGGAAGAACTCGGTGAGTAAAGGTCTATCTTTTATATGAGTAAATCAGTGATCGATGCAGAAACATGATACTTACCCCTAGAAAAGTTGATTTTATCCATCATCGTGACAACCAGGAAGTTAATGCACTACTTTCAAGCTTATACCATAAAGGTTTTGACAAATCACCCTATTCGTTTGATACTTCGCCGAGCGGAGTCCTCAAGGTGAGTCTCTAAATGCGCACTGGAATTCAGACAATATGACCTCCAATTTTTACCAAGAACACTTGTCAAAGGACAGGTTGTGGTCGATTTTATTGTTGATTTTACCAGGCTAGTGAGTAGAATCGAGTTGCCCTACCAGGCCAATCCATCTCCCAGCCTTAACAGAAATGGCAAATGTATATAGGGGAAGTTTGGCAGTTGTATTGTGATGGATCATCCAACCAATATAGTAAGGGGACAGGAGTTGTTATCATGACCCCTAAAGGAGCAGTGGTGGAACAATCAGTCAAACTCGGCTTTGACACCTCTAACAACAAAACCGAATATGAAGCTCTCCTCGTCAGCCTTCAAAACTCGCTCTAGCTAGGAGCTAAGCGCTTACATGTCTTTTGTGATTCCAAACTGCTTATTAATCAATTAAATGGAGAGTATGTTGCTAAGAATGGTCGTATGGTAGCTTATATGAGAATGGTTAATTCTTTGATAGGCAAATTGATAGTCATGAATTGAATCAGATAACGCGTGATCAAAATACTCACGCTGATGCTCTAGCTTGTTTAGCCTCAGATGTGAATTCGAAAGTCAAGCGGACCATTGAAATGAGTTTCATTCCGGAGCTAAGTATCAATACTCTCCAAGAAGATCCCGTTGTGCATGTCATTTTGGAACCGAGTTGGATGGATCCCATTGTTGCATTTTTGGCTTCTGAGCAATTGCCAGAGGATAAGAAGGAAGCCCACAAACTAGAAATAAGGCTTTGAGGTATTATTTAGATCTTGAGGGGAAGTTGTATAAAAAATATCTTTCAGAGCCATATTTTGAATGTGTTCATCCAAACAAGGTTGAAGATTTCCTGGCCAAAACACATGAGAGTAGCTTTCTCCACTAACACATCTGCCTGCTGAAGAATTGAATTCCTTGACTAGTCCTTGGTCTTTTGCTTAGTGAGGGCTGGATACTGTTGGGCCATTGCCGAGAGCTCCAGGCAACAAATGATTTTTTATTGTTATTACTGACTACTTCACCAAGTGGGTCAAGGTGGAGCCGTTGGCACACATTCCTGATAAAGACGTTAAACACTTCGTTTGGAAGAACATTATAACTCGCTTCAGCATTTCCAGAGTGCTTATTTCAAACAATGACACTCAGTTTGATTATGGCGTTTATCGAGAATTATGCAACATGTGTAGAATTAGGCCCTATTTTCTTCACCAACTTACCCGCAAAGTAATGGGCATGCAAAGGTTTCCAACAAAGTAGTGTTGGATGGCATCAAAAAACAGCTAAAGAAAGCAAAAGGCAAATGGGTTGAAGAGTTATTGAGTGTATTGTGGGCTCACAGAACTACGCTGAGAAGGTCTACTGGAGAGACTCCATTTGCTTTGTCCTTTGGCGATGAAGTACTTATACCTTTGGAAATTGGTCTACCGACTCTTCGAACAAAGGCCTTTGATACTAGGAGAAATGATATGATGTTGGCACTTGATATGGATTTAATTGAAGAATGCCAAGACATGAAAATGACGCGATACTAACAGCAACTTGCTAAATTGTATAATCGACGAGTGCATCTACGCCTATATAACCCAGAAGAGTTGGTCCTTAAGAAAGTGTTGTCTAGTAGTAAGAATCTCGCTGACGGCAAGCTCAACTCCAATTGGAATGGCCCTTACCAAATTGATTCCATTGCTGGGGAAGGGACATATCACCTCTCGGATATGAACGGCAAGAAGTTACATTGACCCTGGAATTCCGTACATCTTCACAAATTTTGTCATTAGTATTTATTATTTCTTGTTTCCAGTATATATTACTTTGCTTTCTACAAACATTTTTACATACAGTCAATGATAGAGGAAGTTCTATTCATTCATTGTTTATTTAGTATTGATTGTTTCACTTTGATTGCCATTTACGCATCAATAAAAGTCTTTGAATTCGGTGTAATCTCCATGCTCAGCACGGAGCGCTATCAATAAAAGCCTCCGAATTCGGAGCAATCTCCATGCTTGGCATGGATTGCCACTGGTTAAAATGCAAAGTATTGCATTTAGGGACATCATATCATCCGATTTAGCAAGAATTCAATTTTGAATGCAATTTTCAATTTCAAATTTTATTAAGGAAACATCATAACAAATACAAATTGTATGATAACATTACAAGTACATCTACACTGCGCTCGATATTTGTACTTCATCATATTCAACATCTGACTCTGTAGACTCGACTTTCTTCGCGCCCCCCCCCCCTCTTTCGGAGAAGGCGCGAATTGGTCGTCCTACAGTTCGGACTCCTATCACGATTCTGAATCTAATCTCACAAAGTGCAATGTAAGACTGATAAACACCAAAGAGTCCAATTCGGAAAATCATTTTGGAAAATTGATTTTAGATCAAATAATGCCAAAACTGGACTGCTTTGCCAGATTACAGAGTCGCCACCTAAATATTTTATTTTAGGAAATTTAGGAAACCCTGACTCGTGCCAAAGGCCACGTGTCCGTCATCACCAAAATTGCCTCTGCTCGAGAACTTGGGTACGAGAGGGAAAGGTCCTGAAATGAGCACCCCCGCTCGCCCGATCAAAGATTGGCCTCTACTAAGCATGATATGTTGTTTTATAAACACATGTGTTCTTATTCCGGTTATTAGCTAACTTTACTATATGATGCTCGCAACATACAAGTATAGACTAAATCGCAAGAATTGGAACAAAACAATTCATGTTTGTTTTTGAAAATGGTTTGAAAACGCCACTCGCAAGTGGGCTAAAGCGCAGATTTGCCACCCTCAAGTGGGCTTAAAACATGATGATTTGCCACTTCGCAAAGTGGGCTTGAAACTCACATTTGATGAATTGTTCCAATTCAGGCAATCAAGCCTTCACTCACAGGCATTCATGCAGTTAATCACTTAAGCAAATAGCCTCATGGCAAGCATGCTAACATGGCAGCACTCACACTCATGCAAGTATGCTAAAGCGTAAAACTTACAGTGTACTTCGAGCCAAAACAAAAGCTAGTTAGAAATCATGCATGATCCTAACTATACAAAGTAATGCCTAATGCAACACATGCAATAATGCAATTAAATAGGCTCGGCTATCTAAGATGCAACAATTTGATAACATGCTTTGAAACACATATTCAAATAAGTATTGAAATACAATACAGTTTGAATGATGTGCCGAGCCCGGTGCATGCAAGACAAATGGATGATGCAAACATGCAAGCATAAGGTATGCTAATTGAAAAATGCCCTAAAACTAACCATCGAAAGCAGTTAAATAAAAGGGAGAAAGACGTGAGGTTGAAAGACATGCACACACGCACCCTTATTACAACATTGCACCCTCTCGGATGAGGGTCCGAATGAATAAGCTAAGCTAATTATTACAAATCAACTAATTAACTATTCTAGCTAATTAATTATTACAACCCGAATTGAATAACTAGCTATGCTACGCTAATTAAGATATTTCAAAATGAATTGAACTAATTAATTACAACGCATGTATTAATCAATTACAATTAGCTAATAAAGCGATAAAATGGCCTCGCGAGTGAGGGAGACATACATGCTCGGTTGGCGTCTACTCGGAAATCCATTACCTTTGCCGTCAATTGACTCTGTTTGCACGTGCCTTGGTTTCTGAACATTGAACCAACCTCTACACTGTTTCTGCTCCAAAACAGGATCATTTCTGCACAAAATTGGACTGGTGGCCAATCGGCCACAAAAAGTGGCTGCCAGCCACCTCAACTGGCCGGTTGGCTAGTGAAAGTGGCTGGTCGGCCACCTGCTTTTCTAGGCTTCTGGTTTTGCTGTAACAGAGAACAACAGAGGCACAGCAATGTATTTGTAAGGAAAGGTGTGTACTACCACACTCCTCATCATTTCTCAAGCTTAAAGGAGTGTGGCGCTCGGCTTTCAAGCCACCAACCAAGCATCTCAATGCATGATGGCCCAAAAACCAAGCTTATACAAGCTTAGTGAATGTGCACATAAGACTCAAGGTGCCTCCACCCTATCATGCATGATCAAGGGTGACGACGACCGGGAAATGTGACACATTTCATCACTTTGAATATGAAATGTCCCTCATTCCTCGTGTTTGGATTAACGTCCAATCCAAACACATGCAATGCAACACAAATGCTTATCTTATTCATATTTTACTTTGCTCATTTTGTTTACACATTTTACATTACCGAACCATTCTTTACTTGATTTGTCCAATGTGAAAGTCCTCTAATGAGAGAGGGGTTAACCAAAAGAATTGTTTAGGGCATGAGAAAGATCATGCCTTTGGCTAGGAGGAATCCTCACAAGAGGGTTAAAGCCATTTGAGCACAAACTCTATCAAGCTTAAACACAAGCTCAAGGTAAACCAACCCTCAAAACAAATCAAAAGTGAAGAAATGTGGGAGATGGCAGATATTTCAATGCTAAAGTGGCATGAAAAACAAGACAACAACATGCAAACAACACATGCACAACATGTTAAAGGCCAAAAGCATTGAAACTAGTGAAGGACACAACACTAGAGGCATGCAATACCAATCTCAAATGGCCAAACCAGCTATGGACAGACCTAAACCATGCCAAAACAGTAACCAAAACAATCTGAAATAGTGGCATGAAAAGCAAGAAAGACATGCTCATGTATTGGCTTATAAACAAGGCACAAAGCTCACCTCTCAAAAGCAATTAAAGAGCGATATATATATATGAGAGTATGACAAGGCTACATGCACTGAAATTATGTGTGAAATAATGCTATGACATGCAAACAACTCAAGCAAAGCATGTTAGAGGCCTTAACTCACAAAGCTAGTAAAGCCATTTACACTATAGCTATGCAAGGCAAGCTTCAAAGGACCAAGACCACTCAAAATAGAGTTAGAGCATGGCAAAACATGAGCAAAAGCATGCTGAAATGGAGCTAACACAAGCTAAAATGATAGGCTAATTCATTAAGCATGTTAAGCTAGTAAGCATGATTGCACTACAAGTGTAAGAGGCGAACAAGAGGTGCTCTAACCAGCCAAAAACAGAGTTATAACATGTTAAAATAAGGCCAAAAACATGCTTGAACTAGGCTTCAAAAAGGTAGAAATAGAAGCTCACTTATTAGGCCATCAACACATGCAAACAAAACACAAGGAGGGGAGGCTACACCCTCCTATTTGGGACTTCAAAACCAACTTTCTACCACTGAAATTCCCTTGGAATTCAGTGGTTAAAAGGCCAAAACAAGATTGTTTGAAAGGCTTTAAAAGATGGCACAAAGCTTAGCCAACAAGCTACAAAAAAGGGTGGACCACCCCTAACTCCAAGAGGGCCTCAAACTACCATTTTTAACACTTAAAAAAAGAGGTTTTTGTAGTTGACAACTAGGCCAAAACAGCATGCAAAGGTGGCCCAAACTAGTGTACAAAAACAAACGTAAAAGGGGTAAATGCCTTACCCTTGAAGCACAACAACAAACAAGCAACTTATGAGCCAAAACTAGCCTTCAAAAGCCCAAACAATACCTTTAAGCACCTCAGCAACAAGGTAGTCTAAGTTGACTAAGAGGTTGTGTGTAAAAATGTAAAGAAAGCTCACTTTCAAGCACAATATATATATATATATAGAGAGAGAGAGAGAGAGAGTTCTAGAGAAAGAGTAAAATTTTGTTTCCAAAATTTCAGAACCCCTCAAAAGGGGGAGGCACCTCCTCTTATATAGGAATACAAGAATAAAGCTTGTATTCATCCTTCCATACACGTGTATGGAGGATGAGCCCCAGTGCTCAGCAGCTGGCTCAAAAGATCTGAAAATATCTAAAAAATGAGAAAATTGGCCGTCGGCCACCTCCCCTAGCCGACCGACCACCTCAAGTGGCCTATAAGGGAGAAAAGTGGCTGGCAAGTGCCAAAAAGTGACCGGCAAGGCCTCTTCCCCTCCCCCCTCCCCCAAGCAAGAGGCACCAAGGTTTGGCCCAAAAACAAGGCCAAAACACAGAGTGTAAAGAGGCTCAAAGACAAGGCACTCGGCCGAGAACCTCGGACACTCAAAACGAGCGCAAACATGCACAATCATCGCGCGCACGAACGATGACGTCTGAGTCTTAAGGTCGGTCAAAAATGGGGTGTCTACAGACTCATTATAGCTCAGCATTAATCAGTTGAACCCAAGAATCAAATTGGTTACAGCCGCCGTTTAATTCTTTGAGGTAGTTTCTTTTTCATCAACAGTTTTCTCGGCATCATATGCCTCGAACGGCATTATGCAGCTCTTGTATAGCGGGGAAACAGAATCTACACCTGCCGTTTGAAGGGCTTTTGTCCATTCATACTTAAAGCCACGATTCTCATATCGGCAAACATCAACGGCTAGCTTTTCCCTTTGGTTTACACCCTCTTTTTCCCTTCGATGAAGCCCTCATTGTAAAATCAGCTTTCGTTAAGGTCCTTTAGAAAAAAACTAGGCAGTTTCTCGATCGGCTATCACGTAATCCACTTAGCGTTGTGTTTCTTTGTTTTTTGTCATTGCCAAATCGACTGCCCCGCCACTTTTATCTCCGCCACTTTGGCTTTTCGAGCCTCCGAGTTAGCCATTTTCTCAACCACATTCAATCAGCGGTCTAAGTTTTGAATTCGCCCATCTTTATGATCGATCTCCCTTTGGGTGGCACGAAGGTGCATGCCAATTTTATACAAGCAATAGAGCCTTCTCATCGTCCCATGAATTCGTTGCCAGAAAACCTCATAGTCAGCCTGATCCGTCATTGACTGATGTACTTTAGCAGGGAAAAATTTGTTACGTAAACTCTATAGTCACATTTGCTTCGGTCATTGGTTTGTTCCCAATGAAAACCACGAAGCTCAAAAGACGTAGTGGTCTACTCGACTCATTTCAAACTTGAGCGCCAGCTGTTCTGCTGTCCCCTTTCTCATGGACACCACTTCTGGAAAATCTACTTCAGTGTTCTCTTCTGCTCATCCATTGCTACCTTGGAGACCGCCATCTATTCTGCTCCTCTAATTCTATCACACGTCTACAACCAGAGTTGTTGGGTGCTTGCTGATTCATTTATGCGTCCAATTCTGCTAAACTTTTCCCTTCCCCTCTACTGCTGAAAAACAGTCTTCCTAACATGAACGGTCTTTGAGAGATCTGAGATTCGTACTTCTCAGCTTCGCCAGTGACAGATTTCCATAGGGAATGAATAATGACCTTCGTGAATCTGAGCTGCGTACTTTTAAACTTCGCCGGTGATGAATTTCCATAAGGAACGAACGACCTTTATGAATCTGAGCTTCACCGGTGCAACGGTTGTTTCGATACCACGAATAGTGGATTCAAAGGGCGTGTCACTTTAAATGAGCCTCATAAGGCTACTTTTGATGTCATCAAGCGGATGCCACGTGTCTACTGTGCCATGATTTATCAAAGTACGAGTCGCCGATTGCTTCGTACTTGCTCGACTTATTTTGGTGCCTTTCCAGTTGGGGCAAGAGAAACTCGGCAAACCGCAATCGGCTAATTGTACTGCCTTCATTTCCAAATCGGGGTAAGGACAGATAAATGTATCTACTGGCATATAGTTTACCCCATTTGTGAAACAGCATGGTGTTTACTCAACATGTGATATCCTTCGGTTGTGAAATGATTTTGAATCGGCTAATTGTATTGCCTTCGTTTCCCAATTGGGGCATGTGCAAATAAATATATCTACTAGCATATAGTTTACCCTGTTTGTGAAATGATAGGGTGTTTACTTGGCATGTGGTATACTTCGGTTATGAAATGAGTTCGAAATTCGTTCATTACATACAGGTGCTGAGTTGTTGTTATATAGTTTGTGATTCGGAATTTTTATTTCTAGCAATTTTTATAGAGATCCCGAGTTCTTTTTAACATAATTATATCGTATTGAAGCTAGCACATCGATAGAGACAAATTATTAAAATGTTGAGCATTCATTTGCATATTTTTTGCTAAAAGGAATGTTTTCATTTATAAATTGACTTGTAATAAGTTTGGATCAATTTATTCATGAAAACAGCCCTAACACATTCTAAGAAAGTAAAACAATACAAACAAAACTAATAACAATTTAAGAAAATAAAATAAAATACAAAAAACAACAAAAACACACTAAGGAAATGAAAACATGATTGTGTCTTCTCAGCTTCAGGCTTATTTAGGGTCTAATTCCAAAGGTTTAATGTCCTCTTGTTCAAATAGAATCGGCACATCCAAAGTAATTTGTGCAGTTGAAAGGGCTTTGACCCAGCCGTTCTTGAAGCCCCGATTTTCAAACTTTAGGTCTTCGTCGGCATATTTTCCGGTTGCCGTCATCTCACCATCTTTGAAGGCCTTTGAAGCCGCTGACTTCACCTCCGCCACTTCTCTTTGTACTTCTAGCAACTCGGCTTGCATTTTTTTCAATTCCTCATCTACCATCTTGAAGGCGGCATCAAATATGTTTGCCTTTTCTTTAGCGGCACGACATAACAAGTCGGCATGTTTTGTCTTTTCCTACTCAACAGCAACTTTTTGTTGTTCTGCGTCAGCTCTCTTTTGTTCAGTTTTTGCTTTTTCCTTTACTATCACAAGCTCAGCTACTGCTACTGGGCCTTCTTCCCTTCGGCCGCTATTTGTTCTTCGAGCCGGTTGATCAACTCCACCGCATTGTGGTGATGGTGGCTGATGTCAGTAATTCGTTCTGCAGCCTGGAAAAATAAAAGTTTTGATATGAAATTATCAAAACAAAGCAATAATCAAATGCGGCATGATCAACTTACAAAATTGCCGACTGGGCAATAGACACAACATTCTCTTCAACTCAGAACTTGGCTTTGTCCAGCAGGAGGGTGATGGTTGTGGCTTTTTCAGAGGGGAAAAGTTAGGGATCATGAAAATTTTTTCATGAAAGTGATCATGAAAAATTTATGATCTTTGGATTACCTTGATTAGTGTGTGGTGCTTTATTCTAAGTGTAATCCAAGGGTCACAAAGCTTTCATGATTATTTTCATGAAAAGTTTTTCATGATACCTAGCATTGCTGTTTTCAGAGTAACCCAAGGCTCTTTCAAAGCTGAAACACCCATCGATATGAGCGCCCCCTTCACCTTCAGCTCAATTGGAAATGGAGCCATGAGGTCTAGGACAGAGGAGACTCTTGCTCTTTTTTCAACCAGATGCTCAGCTAACTGGTTAGACTCCACAGGTCGCTTGATGCCCCTTTGAGCAACTTTAGTTTTTTCAACTATCGTCGCAGGAACAGCTTCTTTTTGTGTTGACTTTCCAGAGACAGTTTGCTCGGTGACCTCCATTTGGATCACCACTTGCACAGGAGCTTCCTTACTAGCATTGGTAGCTTCCATCAGCTTCTTTTTTACCGCTAGCCTCTCGACATTTCTTTGTTTGGCGAATTGTACAAGTGAAAGTGTCTCGCTGCCCATGTCTTCAGCTCTAGATCCTGGCAGATCCTCCAAGTCAAAAAAGATATCAGCTTCCTCTTGAGTATCAACTTCAAGGTCTACTCGACTAAGAGAAGGCACAAACTCTAGATCTTGGTCTGAACTGTTGACTTCTTCCATACCAACTTCTCATGTACCGACTTCCTCAATAGCCGTATTTGGTCTTGTGACGACCCCTAATGTGCATATTATTTTTATATATTATTTCATTGAGCATAATTGCATAATTATGTATTTAATTTGTTCTTGTCTGTTTGTTTATGGAAAATTTGTCTAAGTGTTTACTTTGAATTGGAAATTGGAAGCCAAAATGGATTTAGAAACTAGAATTGATTAGTTCAATAGGCTAATTAAAATATTTAGAATCATATGGCAAGTTTGATTAAAATTTGATTCAGATCAAAATAATTAGAATAAATTAATTAGAATTGATTAGAATTAAGCCTAATTAATTAAGCTTAATCTCACTTAATTAGTTTAACCTAATCCAACTTTATATATATGCTATATGAGCTTAATCAACTCATTCACATCAACTTCTTGAACTGAAATTTAGAGAGAGAGGTAGGCAACACTTGTAGAGAGAGATTTGACAGATTGTAGAGAATTTGAAGGGGATTTAAAGAACTTTAGCTAATTTAACTTCAATTCAAGCTCTATGTATGGAATTCACCCATAATACTTGTAGATAATTCATGTAGAAAATTGAATTCACCAAGTTATAGGATCATTTACATGTAATTGGAAAGAAAATGAAGGAATCAACTTGTTCATGGAAGAATTAAGTTAATTGTGTACATGCATGCATAATTCATCATTTTCAAGCTAAATTTTCAACAAAATCGTTACATGCATGATGTTTTACTAGCTACCTTTAAAGTTTCTTCATGATTTCACACTAAACATCTCACATGAACATGATTTGAAAAGAAAAAAGTTTAATTCAACACATGCATGGCAAGAACTTTGAATTTGGAGCCTTGTTTTGAAGAATTGAAAGAGAATTTGAGATCATGGGTGCTTAACTTTCATGAATTCATGTTTTATAAAATGTTTCTTCATATTCTCTAGAGCCATGCAAACTTGGGAGTTGAAACTCATGTTTCTGAACTTCAAATTCAATTATGGAAAACCCAAAATTTGTGCACTTCACTCAAGCGATGAAGTTGTCGCTCGAGCTCACTTTGCATGCATCCAGTGTTTTTGCAGACACATTGCACATGGCTCAAGCGACCTAATTACCATTTGAGCAAATCCACCCTTTTATTCCACATGGCTTGAGCGACCATCAAGCGCACATTTTGACCATCCAGTACTTTTGCAGGCAGGCCACACTGCTTGAGCGACCAAAGGTGCGCTCGAGCGAACTACCTTATTTTCAACATTTTTGAAATACACTCCCATGTGCATGTTTTCATTCCTATGCTCTTTTAGGAGTCAATGGGTATTGTTTAGGCATTCTTAATAGGGAAATAAACTAAAAACACAATAAAAGGGAATTGAATTATAGAACGTTTGATTGAGATTTGTGTTTCAATATGTATATTGTGTAGGTGGATAGCTGAGGCCTAATATCGATTTAACCCACAATAAGTAATGTCTTTATAAAGCTATGTTCATAATGTATTTTGAAACTGCTCAAGATTGGTATTTTGAATTCTATTTTTCTGTCTATGAATGAATGTCCCTTTTGAATTGTATTCGTGACATCCATTAGTGAGGCCCTCACCCGGGGGAAACAATACCGTGGCCCATTGATTAATAGGCCCTTACTTGGGGAAAACAATACCATGGCCCATTGGATTAATTGAAACACAGAGATCTTTGATGTTAGACCTTAATGGCCCACATTGAATTAAGAATTATTGATTGACCCATCATGGTCCCATTGGATTGACCCTTGTGGTCCTATTGGCTTCAATACATTGCCTCTTTGATACTCTATTGGATGTACCACTTAAATTGAATGATTGTTTATTGTTACGAAAGGAAAAGATTGATATGATTGTTTATTCTAATGGTTTGCTTATTGACATGAATTGTTTTGGAAATGAAAGATACCTTTTGTAACATGCTGGACTTCATTCATATAAAACCTTTATACTGATATTACTCACTGGGTTTCAGCTCACCCCTCTCCCTTATATATATTTAGGTGAGCAAACGGGACGTCAAATTTAAGGCAGCCTCGGTGTCTACCCCTGTGAAGCCCTTTTTGAAGTGCTTCCGTGAAGGGGCTTGCTTGGACTCAAGAGGAATCGAGCTTTGTTAACCTATCTTTTGTTTAATTTTGTTTCTTTTGATGTTCTGGAACTTGATATGAATGACGATATATGAGAAGTCCAACTTTGGTGTATTGTATATAATTTTAAATGAAGTTTAAAGTCTCTTTAATATTTGTGATTTTGGCATGCATGCACTGCTTAATGGACTTAGTTATATTCCTTTATTGCTTCCGCTAAGCCCTATTATTATATTATGATGGTTTTTGTCATTGAGAACGAAAGTAATCCGGGATTATTGGCCGGTCATAACCTAACCCTATAGAAGCAGATTAGGGTCTTGACAGGTCCTCTATTCTTGGCATCTTCCTCAGTGTTCGCTTCTCCTTTCTCGCGACTTGATGATTTAGCCACTCCTATATCTCTCAAGTTAAGGTGGTTTTCAAATACGAAGGTTGTAAGTTGTTGTTCACCTTTAGGAATTGGCACGTTGTCAGCAGTGATAAAAGAGGAGTATATGGATTATATTGAAGTGGAATGTAGGCAACACATTCTTGGTCTTGTAAATTCTTTCGGCTAGTGTAATCGAGGGCGGTTTTGATTTGGAGAGAACTTCTCCGCCCCCTGAAGTGAGGGCTTTCTTGAGTTCAATACCTGCAGGAAGGAACCAGATAGCAAATTGTATATTGAAGGCCGATTAATATTAAAACTAACTAAAAACTACTCGATCACCTAGGTCACCCTTCTACCTAGGAATGGGGTCGGAGCGGTCCCTTTCTGCACCGAATTCCCAATTTCCTTGGACGAGGACTAGAACGTCGTCAACCTTTTTTCTTGAACTGGCAAGCATGGTTACCAGTTGACGGTCAGCATCTTTAGCCCTCAAAAAGAACTGTCTTTGCCAACCAAAAGATTTGGCGAAGGCGTAGCAATGCCAAATGGCAGGAATTCCTAAGTTAATACTAAGACGGTGATTGAGTTTTGTGATTCCCAAGGTGATTCGAAAGAAATTAACATTCAGCTGAAAGAGAATCAACCCCCAGAAATGGAGAACAGACCTAAGCAAAGAATAGAGGAGGAAATGAACTCCACCATCAATCGCCAGTAAAGAAAGGACGATGGTATTTGCGTCGGCCCTCTCAAGGTTTACCTCTTCTTCCCCAACAAGTTCCAATTGAATGTCGTCAAGGATTTCAAAGTGACGATGGAAATAGGTAACCCTAGTCTGAGAAATAAGGTTTTTCAAATGATTCGCCATGGATAGATTGAGGGAAGAGTATGCAAAAGAGATAAGATGGAGTTTAAAAACGAAAAAAAAAAAAAATTATGAAATGAAATAGAAGCAGAGCTTAGAGGACTTACAGTTATGATTGTGGATGCACAGACAATGGAGAATAGGGGTGTTTGTGGTTCGGTTGCGGTCGGAGAACCTCCAATCCGCTATCCGTCCGCCGGATTGGCAAATTGGGAAAAATCAATCTACATCTGTCTGTCGAATTGGCGGATGGATGCGAATCAACTTAGCGGTTTAAACTTTTACAAATTTTGAACATAATACAACAACTTGTCAACAATTTTTTTTTTTTTTTTGGATAACAATCCAACTCAACATAATCAAAAGATTATCAAATAATTGTCAAATACCAATAATAAACACATATAAGAAAACCGTGCATTATCAAAACTATTTCATTATTTTTTTTTTTATTCAAAAACTATTTAATTTGATTTTTTTTAAAAAGGACAAAATTAAGCCTTATATTTTCCACACAAAAATATCAAATATCAACACTTGTCATTTGATAAAAGGATTTCCAAATTGAAAACACAATAGAATATCTAAACTCTTTTTCAATTGAAAACACAAACAAAATAGCTAAACAAATTGAAAACACAAAGTCTTACAAATTACTAGGGGTGCTTGCAGTTTGGCAGTTCGGTTGCAACCAAAGGAACCTCAAATTCGTCATCCGTCCAAAACTACGCGAATTGGAAAAAATCAAACTACAACCGTCCACTCGTCATCACGCATCCGTTCAAAATACGGTGGATCAGTTCGGTTCGGTTGGTTTGGAAAGATCAGAATATCCGATAAATACCTCTAATAGAGACTGTGAAGCAACTGCAAATGAAAAGGGTAGAAATAAGAAGTTATGGAGTGGAGGCTATTCGGAAGTGAAAGGGCGATGAAGGGATGTTTTTTGAAATGGCAATTAATAAGAAGTGAAAAGAGCATTTGAAGAGGCAAGAAACTTTACGTATTCCCTATTCGTCGTGTCGGAAGTGAAGTGGCGTATCCATCACGCACGTAGATTTCAAGGCGCTTCAAATGTAAGCTATGATTGTCAACTCGACCAAGTGAGCAGCCTAGTGAGAGCCCAGCACGTGGGCTACTCGGTATTCTAGGTAGCCAAGTGCTCGAAGGGTAATTATGGGAGCCGAACAAATGGATTTCCTAATCAGTGAACAAGGCACATCCTAGCCCATCATTGATGGGCCAAATTCAACCAAGGCCCATTGGGCTTAAGAAATTCGATGCCGAGTGGATCCAAATAGGTGGAAGTATGTATCGACTACGAGATGTAGAGCTAATTAGCATTGGGGCCGAGTAGTGCAATAAGGTCGGCATATTAGTCCACTATGTGGGCCTAAGATGTCCCACTCCAGAGGTGTAGTAGGAGGATGGGCCTTGACATGGCAATGATGATAAACTATAGGGGAAAATATCTGAAGAATGATGACTATAAAAGGAAAGTGGTGGTAAGAAAGAAGACAAGCTTTAACTACTTAAACTCTCAAACATATAAAAACTCTTTTTTCTCATCCAAAGATTGACTTGCCCGTCGAAATGCTAATTTCAGCACCCCCCGACCGGGGTATTTTCTTATTTTAGGCATCGGAGTTAGGATCTTTCAATGGCTTGTTTGGAACGAAGGAGTATTGTAAAACTACCCCTTGCATATTTATTTATTTTACAATTATTGTTTTATAATATTAACAATATTACTGATTAATAATTTAAATATCACTCTCATTCTTACAATTTGAGTTGTTTAATTTTAGGTCCACTATACTTCCAAAATAAGAACAGTATCTAAAGGTTTTGACTGTTACCTGAACATAGTCGGTGTAGGGCTCTGGCATTAGCAAGCTACCAGTTTCTAGAGGTGGCTAACCTCAACCTTTTTTTCCTTAGATCAGACTCAACACAAATCTGTTTTGTTTCCTACCTCAAATCGTAACTCTATACACTATTATATTTGGATATCTAGGTGACCTATGGAAACAACTCCCAATATAATAACAGAGAACTAGCACACCACATAAGGAAATATATTATTTCAAACAAACTTACATAGATAGTAAGAGTGTCTATAGACTATTTAGATTGCCATAATATTGTTTGCTCTAAGAAGGCCTTAGATCCAAACTTCTTTCTTAGCTCAAGAATACTCTGAGGAAATCTGTGTCCCTTACTTACAACTAAAGGCCCTTTATATAGGCACTTCTAGATTTCAAATTCGGAAGTCAAACACACTTAGTACAATAATTTACGATGTAGGACAGAATAAGGTACTATAGCGATTCATGATTGTGTGCTGTGGTTTATGCCTTGTGTTTCTACCCTTTGTTTCCTTATATTTGAGTTTGGGTTGTGTTAAGCGAGTTTGGAACAGGTTGGTTGTGAGTTGGTGCAAGTGGTTGCTGCCCAGGTTTTTGTCTCTTCGCTCCAGCGAGGCTTTTTGCGCTCGAGCGAGCCTTGGGTATTTATCTCTTCGCTCAAGCGAGCTTTCTTGCGCTCGAGCGAGCCTTGTCTGGTGTGTCTCTTCGCTCGAGCGAGAAACCTTGCGCTCGAGCGTGCGTTTGCGTCTCTTTTAGACCTGAAGAGTGGCATTCTTCGCTCGAGCGAGCTTTCTCACGCTCGAGCGAGCTCTGTATTCCTTCGCTTGAGCGAGCATTCTTGCGCTCGAACGTGCGTCTGCGTTGGTGGGTTGTAGACCTGAAGTCTTGCTTTGTCCGCTTGAGCAAAGCTTCTTGCGCTCGAGCGAGGTTCTTTCGTTGTGTCTGGTCGCTCGAGCAACAACTCCTTCGCTCGAACGAGCCTCGCGTACATCAGATCTCAGCAACAGGAAGTTTATCACTTTTTCATTTCCTTCTTCCCCCAAAACCCTAGATCCGACTCTCTCTCTCTATCACTCCTTCTCTCTACAAATACTCCATTTCTAGGGCTTTTCTATCCATTTCTCTTTATTAAAAAGCTAGAGCTTTGAGTGGGCTTTTTTTTTATCCAAGAAAATACGAGTTTGGAGCATCTTGGGGTTTCTCTCATCTTTCCTTTTGAGCTTCTACTTTGAGGTAGGGAATTCTTGAGTTATATATGCTAGTTATGTATTGTTGTTGTTGATTTAAAAGTTTCCTTGAAGGATTAGTGTTGATTTTGATTTTTGTGATTAAAAATGTAGAGTTTTCGAAGGGGGTTTAATCTCAAATCATTTTTGTTAATTCCTAGTGGGTTTGTTTAGTTATTTTGAAACTCAAAAGGGATGGTTTAAGAGAGTGGGAAATGTTTGGTTTTTGATGAAAACCCCAGGAAAAATTGGGGATTTTTTGAAGGAACATGGAAAGGTTCTTGAAATTCTTTTCTATCTTTGAATTGAAGATGAATGGGTATAAATTTCATAATGTGTTTGCAAAATGGTAAACTTTTAATGTATTGAGAAGTAGAAAATTGTTTTGAAAGCTTTACGTGTAGCTCTTGGTGAGACTATGTTGCTATAACTTGTGAAATGAGGAAATTGTGGTATGAATGGATGATATGTGGTTGACTTGTGAAGGAAACAATGAAGAAAGAAATGGGAAAATTGTGAATGTGGCATTATTGTAAAGGCCTTGAACATGAAGAAATGTTATGGATTATGGGAATTATTGCATTGTATATTATTTCTTTCATTATTGTGCATTGTGGTTCTAAATTGAAGAGATTTACATTCATGAGAGAAATTGGTATTGTAATAAGAACTATGGAACTGTGTAAGGGGTAAATACAGTGGTAGGTCCAGTTAGGGGGTGTAGATGAGTTTTGTTAAGTTGGCCTGAGTGTCCATGGTGAAAGACCAGAAAACCGCGCGGATAGGTGTCGAGCCTTCCGATTAATACCGGTAAAAATGACAGTTTGGTAGTACTCATAGAATCTACTTGCAAACACCAGCCTAGGGACTACCAGTGTTATATTTACCGCCCCTATTGATTAAAATTGGAAGTTCTTTTGTTGAAATGAGTCAAGATTACTAACTGTTATTGGAATAAAAAAATTTCTTTAAGAAAGCAAGGCATGGCATGAACATCTGCATTTTTTTTGAGAATTGCATAACAGTATATACTTTGTTAGAATTCTCTACTGGGCTTTATGCTCACCCCTATGGGATTTGGTGCAAGTAAAGATGTGGTGATCCCGCCGAACTGAGGGCGTGGATATTCTGTGAAGAGTAAATAGCTCTCCTTTTGTGTAAATTTTTGTAAAGCCAAGGGCTAATATATTTGGGTCCAAGAGACCATTTTGTGTAACCGGGCTATTGCCTTGGAAGATGTAAACCCTTAAGGGCATTTTATTGTTTTGAGACTTGAGGCTTCACATGCTATAGATTCATATATTCTTTTATTTCGTTGAATGTATATTGCACGTGGAACTTTGTAATTAAACTTATTTATTAATTATGTGGAAATGGAAGGATCGTTGCTATTGTTTAGTGAATGTTACTTAATGCGAGTAGTTCATGTTGAATTATTTTGGGGTGTTACAGGTACCATTATTAAAGTTAAAGTTGAATAAAGATAAGGCCAACATAAAGATAATGCTAGGCTAGTGTGGCCCCTTCAGTCCATAGCATTTGCAAGATTCCATTCGCCTTCATTACCCATGACGTCAGCATAATCATAATCCCCATCATCATCTTCTATCATGGCATCTATAACGGCTAATTCTTGCTCCATCATATAATCTCCCAAAAAATTACATCCTCTTTTTTATATAAACTTGCCAGAGTCTACCTCTTCTAGATAATCATATATAGGTTCATAAGGTAATCCTAGTACAAGTAATTCTTCAGCCCATTGGGGAGTTATTACAAGGGTGGTTCTTCCATAATGAACTAATTTAAATCCCGCCTTTGCTAATTCAGTACTTATTTGAGATATAAGAAAAAATCTCTGTGCCCTTGCTTCAATTGGATTTGTTATTGGAGGATGTCCTAAATCTTTGAACCAATCACATTTGTAAAAGATTAATCTTGATGTATCTTGTATGATTATTAGATAATGGGATGCAGTAATTCGCCCATCTACTATTTCAAACTAAACAGTCTTAATACTTATGGGCTTCATCATTTTATTATTCTGTCCAAAGCTATATATTCTTTAGAACATAAACTGCTAAAATTTACTAAAATGAGAAAATAACAAACTGTTTAGATTTGGGTGGATGTTAAAGGAGTTTACCATTCCTAACTTTCACATTAGAATTAATGGTTCATTTTGACTAATTATTAGGTATGGATTGAAAGCAACTCAAAATATCCAGCTAGCGTAAAGGACAGTTATGTTCCAAACCCAATAGATAGCTTTTTCAGTAACCCAGTCCTTGTACCACTCTAGAAATGAACTTTTGTACGCGCACTCCTTTATTTTGCTTTGTGCATCAAAAGGAGCAAATAATACATTTTTTTCTTAACTTCTAAATTTAATAAGGTTACTGCAACTAAGTGAGTAATCTTAATGAGCTCGTTTGCAGAATGGCTCTTTCTAGCATTTTGTTGGTTTCTAATTATAATAGGGTTGTCCTATGTTACCAAGTTCAGTGTTTCTTGGGTTTCAACCAAGAGAGTTGCCTTCTTTGATTGTGTTAATTTCAAGCAATTCCTCTGTTCTGTCATCTGCAAGTTCACGAGTTAAACTGTCTGCCAAACTATTTTTATTACCACTAATATGTTCTATTTCAAAAGTAAATTGTTTAAGCCACAATTGCCATCACAAGAGTCTTCCCTGCACCTCCATATTAGATAAGTTCTTATTTATGAAACCTAGCAGATCTTTACAATCAGTTCTTATTTAAAAAAAGTTTAGGTGCTAAGAATATTAAAAACTTTCAATTTCTCTAACTATATCTATAATTCTTTTTCCATTATAGGATAGTTACATTCAACCTAATTAAAACTTCCACTACAATGTTTACATAATTGATTAGTTTCTTTTATTTTTAATATAACACTCCAATGATTGTTGCTGACATCTGTTTATAATATTAAGTCATCGTTCTCATTTAGTAGAGTTAAGGTGGATAATTTTTTACATTGTTCTTTTAAGAATTTTACTAGTAGAGTGTCAGATGTATTCCAAGTCCAACTATCATTCTTTTTTATTTCTTTTGTAATGGTTTTCCTAATTTTGCTAAATCTTTAATAAAGTCGGATGCATAGGTCGAACACCCTAGAAATCTTTCTAATTATTTTCTATCGGTTGTTTTATCTGGCAATTTATCAATTTTTTTTTTAAACAATACTTGCATTTTTATTGATCTTGCTTTTATTTCTAATCCCATAAATTCTATTTCCTTTTTAGCATAAATGTATTTATTTTCTCCTAATACTATTCTTTGTTTTTTACATTTATCTGTTACTAATTTTATATCATTTATGTGTTATTCAATTGTTCCAGAAAATATTAAAATATCATCTATATATACAAGATAATATAACTTAATTCCTTAAATATATTAGGGCAAATTACACTTACGGTCCATGTAGTTTGGGACTTGTATCACTTTGGTTTCTGATTATAACTCCCCGAAATAATTATTATAAGCCATCCACAATATTAATTACATAATAACATGTGATGAAATGGTTATCTTCCATTAATCTCAATTACTTGTACAAAATGATAACATATGCAGATATACATTCACAAGTCTAACCCTGAATCTATAGCATGTGTTACAACAAGAGATAAGGTGTGAAAGTAAAACAGATAATAAATGCCCTGAAGGCTTACTATTTTCCAAGACAGCGCTTAGTTACAACAAAAGTGGATTAAGTCCAATACAGTTAAAGGTCCTTGGCCTGTACAAAACATATACAAAATCAACAAAATGAAGCCTTTGCTCCAAGTCCTCCCAAGCTATTACCTTAGCGGAGGCATATCATCTACACTTGAAATGTTTTTCCCATATAAGGTGAACCAAGGCCCAATAGAGATAATTCAACACAGTATATGAATCTTAACAAAGACATAAGATGAATGCATATGCAATGCTCGTGCCAAAACATTTTACATTTATTTCCAAAACCATGTAATGCCACATTAATATCATGGTTCACAAATCATTTTCCTTCACCACAGAAAATAGGACAGTGAATCACACTCTAGGAATCTCAGAACCAATACAACTTTTCAAGGAAATTTCGTCCGCAAGAAACCGTGAACCGACACCCATGTAAACGCAGGCCATACAAGCACTACTGTTACCATTTTACGGATATTTCGTCCGCGGGATCGACACCCATGTATACGCGCGGTTTCTAGGACTTTCACCATGGACACTCAAACCAACTTATTTCAACGAGACAATACATGTTTCCCAGATTCACCCATTTTTCTCAAAACGACAAACATTACCAATGTATAAGTGTAAGATGATACTCAATGCAATTGAATGAAAAAAATAGTTTCAATTCTCCTAATTCTCATGCAATTTCTACAACAATCATAGCTATCCTCCACCGATAGACCAAAACAAGTATTTCTAGACAGATAAACAATTATCAATAAAGATAAACTCTCCAAATTTCAAGATGTGGGTGATAATACATATCCAACTCTACCATCCTCATCAAAACCAATCCAACTTCATATTTCCAACACCAATTCCATAATTTATATAAAAGCAGCATTTGACATAATTAGAGCAAAATCCCATTTTCTTCCAAAATCAATTCTACATAACGAAACCAACTATTTTATCACAACTCAATCTCATTTCTAATCCCACAACCATTTCCATGAAACTATTAGAAGAACAGGAAAAAAAAAAAAAAACCCTCTCTTTTGAGTTTTGACCAAAAATCCTAGATTTGTTCAAAAATTTTGCCAAATCACAATATTATTTCAAAACACAAATAGTTAAGTTAAAAATATAAGAATGTGTGGAGATATCCCTACCTCAAGCTAGAACACGAGAGAGAGAGAGAGTAGGAAACTCAAAGATGTCGAAATTCAACTTTGTTCTGATTAAAACGAAGCCCTCATCGAGCTCTATCTTTTTAACACAAGAACACACAGGTGAAAAAATCGACGGATCTAGGTGTATTCGAGGGAAATATGTGAGTTTTAGAGAGAGAGTGAGAGAAATTAGGTTTAGAGAGAGAGAGAGAGAGAAATGAAAAAGTGACTAAAAAAATGGCTGTTTACAAACTAATATGTGCACAGATCGCTCGAGCGTAAGAAGTGTCGCTCGAGCGACCAGACCCAATAAGTTTCCTCACTCAAGTGTAAGAAGCTTCGCTTAAGCGAAGAATACTAACTCCCACAAGTTTTATAAATAGAAGACCCACGCTCAAGCACAAGAAGCAACGCTCAAGTGTGAATCATTCGAGCACAAGAATGACCGCTCGAGCGAAGAATACCAACTTCCAATATCTCTGTAGATCTGCAAAAATACTGGAGGTTCACAAAGACCACTCTAGTGCAAGAAGTGACGCTCGAGCGAAGGAACAAAATTCTGAGCGACAACAATTTGAAAAGTAAGCTACCAACTTATTCCAAACGCAACCAACACATCCCAATAGCCCAACTCAAAGAGAGATAAGGAGAAACAAGACATGAATAACTACATAAAACAATGAAACTCGAATCTAAAACATCAAATGGGTCTGGTCTAAACTAGAATCGTTATACTGACTTTTCAATTGTGACACATTTGATCCTGTCACGCCCTCAAAATAAACCCATAATACATAATATTAACATGCGGAATTATAAGGAAGTAAAGCATCTTATTCTATTCATCAGAGTACCATGAAATAAAAACATCATAATAAATGCCCTACGGGCTTACAACTTGCCAAGCCAACACTTGGACACAATTTCATGAGTTCTAACTCAAAAACAAATAAAGCCCTGGGCTTGAATGTTTACATAATCCAAATAAAGCAACTAAAATAAATAAAACAGGTCTTCAAGTCCAAATCCTCACAAGCTAAGTCTTTGGAGGTAGTGAACCATCTGAACCTGAAAATGAAGTTCCCATATAGGGTGAGCCACAGCCCAGTAGAAAAATACTAAACCAAGCATAAGAATTAACTAAAGCATTAGCATTCGATACATGGTTGACACAAGATAATCAATTTCCAATTTCATGACACGAATGTCTATATTGTCTATGACCTACTGTCTATGACACCTTTCACTTTCCAATATTTATTCAACTTTCCAATTATATCATTATGGCTCAGAACCTGGCCAACTATAATAGTGATCCAGATGTCACAAAAATAAATGAGACTAAAGCTCAAACCACAACACTTCCATACTTCAAACTGATACATATTATAAGGATGTATCATAAAACACTTCAATATAAATAAGCACACATAAAAGTGATGCTAATGGAGTCCATCCCCTATCTTCTCCCAAACAAATCCGGTTTAGAGGTCCATCCCTTATCTTCCCCTAAACCGTGGAGTTCATCCCCTATCTCCTCCAAACAAAATGCATATGCAATGAAACACACAATTGTCATATACAACACATAATCAATACAAGCAATGTTCTGTATTAATTCAACAGTCAACATAAGTGACATAATTCCAGTTATACCTAAGCCACATGCAAAGTCTACAACAATCAATGGCTATCCTCCACCGATAGCCCAAAACAGTTATTTCTAAACAAGAAATAAATACAACTATGAATGTAAATTCAACAGTCTCATAGGTAAGTATTTAAACTACCCAACTATATCATTAATCTCATAATTTCCCCAACTTCATGAATTAAACCCAATTCCACATTTTTCCCTTAAATTAATTATACAGATTAATCTAAGCCAAAACCCTAAGGTTTCTCCCAAAATTACCAAACTACCCCCACATACCAAATTACCAACACTTAGGATTAAAACGTATAAATGGAGTAGGAAATCCCTACCTCGAAGCAAGAACCCAAAAAGAAGAAGACGGAGATGATAGCCCAAACTCCAAAGTGCTCCAAATCAACAACCGTTCAGATTAAATGGAAGCCCTCACTCTCCTCTATCTTATTTGTAAAGCAACTAGGGTAAAAACACACCCTAACTAGATCAAACCTAGGAGAGAAGGTGAGTTGGGAGAGAGAAAACTCGTAATTAGGGTTTCTGGATCTAAAAGTTGTAAAAAAAGTGATTTAAAACTGTTTCTGCGTATTTAAACTGGACAGGCTCGCTCGAGCGAAGACATGGTCGCTCGAGCGACCAGACACAAAAATCCACGCTCGAGCGAAGAAAAGCTCGCTCGAGCCAAAAACTCGATGCTTCAGGTCTGCAACCCAGAAGCTCGCTCGAGCGACGAAATGCTCGCTCGAGCGAAGAACTCGAAAACATACACCCCGCTCGCTCGAGCGAAGGAATGCTCGCTCGAGCCAAGAAACACATCTATCAGGTCTAAGTACTGGACGCAAAGCTCGCTCGAGCGAAGGAACCCTGGCTCGAGCGAAGAAACAAAAACAAAGACCTCGCTCGAGCGAAGAGAAGCTCGCTCGAGCGACCAAGCCAAAAACTGAACATGCAGACTTGGTTTCTAAACCCAACCAATCTGCAACCAACCTGCTAAACATATCCTATAACCCAAGAATAAGGAATTAAAGGACACAACAACAAATATAACAGCGGAATCCACGGAACATAAGTCCGGATACATTGATCAAAAGGGAAAAGACCGGGGTCGCTATAACCTCCCCCCCTTAAAAGAATTTCGTCCCCGAAATTAAGCATGAGTTTGTAAAAACAAGTTTTTCTTAATTCCCAATGATATTATAAAACAATAAACAACAACTTGATCCAATACCGGTCACTTCATCTCTTATCAAGAGGCATCTCACAATATGTATAAATCAACATATATTCAACTTGCATCAAAATTATGCATTATTCCTTTCAATGTTAACAATTTCCATATCATTATTCAAGTTCATGATATAAACAGCACATTCAATATATAAATGTTATATTCCACTTCCATAAAAAGGCAAGTTCAAAATGCTAACATTAAATCCAAAACATTCTCAATGTTTTCCAACTTAAGACATATATAAAATTCTCAAGTTCTACAATATTATATAATCTAAATACAAGATTACAAATCAATAAACATATCCGGATATTTCTCACGGACTTCCAACTCACGTTCCCAAGTGGCCTCCTCCACTCCGTGATGTTTCCACAAAACCTTCACCAAAGGGATGGTTTTGCCTCGCAAAACTTGATCCCGTCTATCCAAGACTCGAATTGGTCTCTCCTCATACGAGACATCCTCCTCAACCACTAAATCAGTCCAATCCAACACATGTGATGGATCTGGCTCATACTTCCGAAGTATACTCACATGAAACACATCATGAACTCCGGATAACTGCGGTGGCAAAGCTAAACGATAGGCAGCCTTGCCAATTCTCTCAAGGATCTCAAAGGGACCAATAAACCGAGGGGACAACTTCCCACTCTTCCCAAACCTCATCAAACCCCGCTTAGGTGATATCTTCAAAAAGACATGATCACCCACCTCAAATACCAAAGGTCTCCTCCTACGGTCGGCATAAGATTTCTGACGACTCTGCGCTGTAACAAGCCTCTTACGGATAAGCTCAACTTTCTCCGTCGTTTCCCTCACCAACTCCGGACCCAATAGAGGTGCATCACCTACCTCGGCCCAACAAACAGGAGATCTACACGGTCGGCCATACAAGGCCTCAAACGGTGCCATACCAATACTAGACTGGAAACTGTTGTTGTAGGCAAATTCCACTAATGGCAAGTGCCTCTCCCACGACCCACTAAAGTCGAGAACACAACCCCGAAGCATATCCTCAAGGATCTGAATAGTACACTCGGACTGCCCGTCAGTCTGAGGGTGATAAGCCGTGCTAAAAGTCAACTTAGTGCCTAAAGCACTCTGCAAACTCTGCCACAACCTGGCAGTAAAACGAGGATCTCTATCTGAAACGATCGTCACTGGGACCCCGTGCAACCTCACTATGTCCCGGATATATAAGTCGGCAAGATGATCTACCGAGTCTCTAATACGCATAGGAATGAAGTGCGCTGACTTCGTCAACCGGTCTACAACCACCCAAATAGCATCACTACCCCGCTGAGTCCTCGGAAGACCCACACGAAGCCATAAGTGACGTGCTCCCACTTCCACTCGGCAATAGGCAAGGGTTGCAACAAACCCGCTGGCCTCTGATGTTCGGCCTTCACTTGCTGACAAGTTAAGGCACTTAGACACGAATGCTGCCACATCTCTCTTCATACCCCGCCACCAAAACTGGCGACCCAAATCCCGATACATCTTAGTACCTCCCGGATGCACCGCAAGGCGTGAATGATGAAACTCTCGGAGTACCTCCTCTCGGCAAGACTCCGGCACAAACAGACGGTCTCGGTATCTCACACTCAGTCGGGATACACCGTCAAACCCTTCTCAACCTTCCCATGGAAATCTTTCTCGGAGAGATTCTACCTCAAGATCACCCCTCTGAGCCTCTAACACTCGAGTCACAAGTGTAGGCTGTGCAACAACAGAAAACAAGGCCGCAGCCTCTACGGATTCGCCCAGATGCAAATCAAACTCCCCAACTGCACCCAACATCTCCCACTCCCGGATGGCTATACTAGCTAAGTCACCAACAGATTTCCTACTAAGGGCATCGGCCACAACATTGGCCTTCCCCGGATGATAGTGCAACTCGAAGTCATAATCCTCAATGAACTCCATCCACCTCCTCTGCCTCAAATTCAAGTCTTTCTGTGTAAACAGATATTTCAGACTCTTATGATCCGAGAATACCTCGAACCTCTCACCATAAAGATAATGCCTCCAAATCTTCAAGGCAAAAATCACAGCTGCTAATTCTAAATCATGCGTAGGGTAATTCTTCTCATGAATTTTCAACTGACGTGAGCCATAGGCAACCACTTTCCCCTCTTGCATCAACACACAACCCAGACCCTCTCGTGAGGCATCACAATAGACTGCATAACCCAACCCTCTCTCCGGAATAATCAAGACTGGAGCGGTGGTCAGTCTAACCTTCAACTCCTGAAACGACTTTTCACAAGTCTCACTCCATACAAATTTGACTCCCTTCCGAGTCAATCTAGTCAACGGTGAAGCTAACCTGGAGAAATCTTTCACAAACCGACGGTAATACCCAGCTAATCCCAGAAAACTGCGGATCTCAAACACACTCTTAGGCTGTGCCCAATCTTGCACTGCCTCAGTCTTGGATGTATCAACAGACACCCCTTCCCCAGAAACTACATGGCCTAAGAACTTCACCTCTTCTAGCCAGAACTCACACTTCCCGAACTTAGCATAAAGCTTATGGGCTCTAAGTAACTCTAGCACCACTCTCAAGTGTGCCTCGTGCTCCTCCTCTGAAGGTGAATAAATCAAAATGTCGTCCACGAAGACGACCACAAAACGATCCAAGAATTCCCGGAAGATCCGGTTCATCAAATCCATAAACACTGCCGGTGCATTGGTGAGCCCAAACGGCATCACCAGAAACTCATAGTGGCCATACCGCGTACGGAATGCCGTCTTCGGAATATCCTCCTCCCTGACTCTCAACTGATGGTAACCCGATCTCAAATCTATCTTAGAGAAACAACGGGAACCCTTCAACTGGTCAAACAAATCATCAATACGGGGCATAGGATACTTATTCTTAACCGTAGCCCGATTCAATTTCCTGTAATCAATACACAATCTCAAAGCACCACCTTTCTTCTTAGCAAAGAGGGTCGGTGCTCCCCACGGCGAAACACTAGGACGGATATAGCCCTTATCTAACAACTCCTGGAGTTGAACCTTCAACTCAACTAACTCGGCTGGGGCAAAACGGTAAGGTGCCATAGAAATCGGCGCCGTGCCGGGCACTAAATCAATAGAGAACTCAATCTCTCGCTGAGGTGGCAAACTAACAAGATCCTCGGGAAAAACGTCCGAATACTCACAAACCACCCTCGGCAACACAATCTGGGTCTCATCACCCTCACTAATCGAAAGACTAGCAAGTAGACCACTAAGCTCACTCCGCCCTCGCGGATCATAACCCGGTGGCAAAACACTACCAACCCGGTCCCCCAGAAAACGAAAACACTCCCCGTTCACGGTACAACAAGTGACCCTCTGACGGTAGCAATCAATAACTGCCCGGTATGACGACAACCAGTCCATACCCAAAATAACATCAAAGCCCTTCATGGGCATAACTACAAAAGAAAATGGGATTCTATGATCATCGACCTCTATATCACAACCCCTAACACCTTGTTTCAAAATCAATTCACCCCCAAGAGGTGACACTACACAAATAGGAGACGCTAACTGTGCTAACTCCAACTCCAAAACAGATGCAAATGCAGCAGACACAAAGGAATGAGATGCACCCGTATCGATCAAAACACTAGCAACTGAATTGCAAAACAAGAAGGTACCTCTCACGACAGATGGAGCCGGTACAGATCCTGCGCGTAACAGCATACACGCGCCCAGATGACCTCTGATCAACCTGCTCACCCCTAGACTGCTGCACAGACTGGGACGAAGAAGCCCCCTGATTGGCCCTCGAGGCCTGAACTGACTGAGCAGGCAGCTGACTCTGAGTCTGCCTCGAACCAGATGCACCAGATGTGCCACCCAACTGTGGGCAAACCTCTTCATGTGCCCCGGCTGACCGCACTGAAAACAAGAGAGCGGCTGGCCTCTACCCTGACTCTGGCTCTGAGATCGAGCCGAAGAAGATGCTGCTCTCTGAACTCCTCCCCTCTGAGGACAAACTGGAGACTTGTGACCCAGCTGGCCACACTTGAAACAGGTAATGTCTCCCTGACTGCCTTTCCCAGAACTAGCACTCGGCACTGGAAAAGTGGATCTAGAAAAACTACTCTGAGGCTGCTGAGGAGTGAAACCTCTCTGCCTCCTGCCATCACTCTGGCCATCCTGACTCCTCTTGGAGCCTTTCTGCCTTTCCCCCTCTTCCTGCATCATAGTCTCGGTATGGGCTGCTGCATCAACCAATCGCCCAAAATCCCTAATCATAGATCCGACAACTCTCACATGAGGCCACGCCTCAACTTCTTCTCAAACTCAATGCAACGGCGTTCCTCAGTCGCCACCAACTCAGGTGCAAACCTGGACAAACTAGTGAATGCAGCCTCAAACTCGGCCACTGATAAACTGTTCTGCTCAAGATGGCGGAACTGATCTCTCAACTTCTCCTGAACAGCTGGAGACAGGTACTTCTCCTGAAAAGCATCAACAAAAGCCTTCCAAGTACCTCCAATACGACCCTTGGTGAACTTCCACCACTGACCCGCATCCCCTTTCAGCTGGAAGATGCCAAGGTCACCTTCAACCCCTCGTCTTCGATGCCTAGCATCTCAAACGTTTTCGTTGTCTGTTCGAGCCACTCATCAGCCTTAAGCGGCTCTAGGATCCCAAAAACTCATCCGGATTGGACCGGAAGAACTCCCTCTTCAGAAAAGAAGGTCCTGCATCTGCAAGCAACAGCAACCTGGGCTGGATTCGCAGCCCTCAGAATGTCAACTGACGCCTGAAATGCCCCTGCTATCCCTTGGGCCAAAGCACCCATAAACTGCTGTCCTACTGGCTCGGCCACATTGGCCTGGCCAACACCCTCCTGAACTGCCGGAATTTCCTCCGGTATAGGCACTTCCTGCCTGGCCTGCCTACCACGCCTACCACGACCTCGTCCTCGTCCTGACATCCTAATAAAGGAAACAAAGACGTTAGCACTCTAAATAATGTGCCAAAACTATAACACTCACGTCCTAATACATTGGACAACAATAAATCACACCACGTAAGCACATAATCACATAAGCACCTACGAATTTCATTCCTGGATAATGATAGTCCCGAGGCGCCACTAAAGTTCCGGTTGGAAACAACATTGATCAAGTGCCTTTCCAACAAGACTTTCAGAGACTCAAGGATCCAATCAACATCTAGAAACTACATTCCATACCCACATATCACATAAACATGTTATCATATAAGCATGTAAATTACACTAAGTCTCTATCAAACGAGACGAACCCATTGTGATACTAATCACTTCCCACGTACCCAAAGTATTCAAACCCGGTACGCTCTGATACCAAGTTGTAACGCCCTCAAAATAAACCCATAATACATAATATTAACATGCGGAATTATAAGGAAATAAAGTATCTTATTCCATTCATCAGAGTACCATGAAATAAAAACATCATAATAAATGCCCTATGGGCTTACATCTTGCCAAGCCAACACTTGGACACAATTCCATGAGTTCTAACTCAAAACAAATAAAGCCCTAGGCTTGAAAGTTTACAAGTTATTCAAATAAAACAACTAAAAAAATAAAGCAAGTCTTCGAGTCCAAATCCTCACAAGCTAAGTCCTTGGAGGTAGTGAACCACCTGAACCTGAAAATGAAGTTCCCATATAGGGTGAGCCACAGCCCAGTAAAAATACTAAACCAAGCATAAGAATTAACTAAAGCATTAGCATTCGATACATGGTTAACACAAGATAATCAATTTCCAATTTCATGACACGAATGTCTACATTGTCTATGACATTGTCTATGACACCTTTCACTTTCCAATATTATTCAACTTTCCAATTATATCATTATGGCTCAGAACCTGGCCAACTATAATAGTGATCCAGATGTCACAAAAATAAATGAGACTAAAGCTCAAACCACAACACTTCCATACTTCCAACTGATACACATTATAATGATGTATCATAAAAACACTTATATAAATAAGCACACATAAGTGATGCTACTGGAGTCCATCCCCTATCTCCTCCCAACAAATCCGGTTTAGAGGTCCATCCCCTATCTTCCCCTAAACCGTGGAGTTCATCCCCTATCTCCTCCAAACAAATGCATATGCAATGAAACACACAATTGCCATATACAACACATAATCAATACAAGTAATGTTCTGTATTAATTCAACAGTCAACATTGACTAATTCCAGTTATACCTAAGCCACATGCAAGGTCTACAACAATCAATGGCTATCCTCCACCGATAGCCCAAAACAGTTATTTCTAAACAAGAAATAAATACAACAATGAATGTAAATTCAACATTCTCATAGGTAAGTATTTAAACTACCCAACTATATCATTAATCTCATAATTTCCCCAACTTCATGAATTAAACCCAATTCCACATTTTTCCCTTAAATTAATTATATAAATTAATCTAAGCCAAAACCCTAAGGTTTCTCCCAAAATTACCAAACTACCCCCACATACCAAAATACCAACACTTAGGATTAAAACGTATAAATGGAGTAGGAAATCCCTACCTCGAAGCAAGAACCCAAAAAGAAGAAGACGGAGATGATAGCCCAAACTCCAAAGTGCTCCAAATCAACAACCGTTCAGATTAAATGAAGCCCTCACTCTCCTCTATCTTATTTGTAAAGCAACTAGGGTAAAAACACACCCTAACTAGATCAAACCTAGGAGAGAAGGTGAGTTGGGGAGAGAAAACTCGTAACTAGGGTTTCTGGATCAAAAGTTGTAAAAAAAATGATTTAAAACTTTTCTGCGTATTTAAACTGGACAGGCTCGCTCGAGCGAAGACATGGTCGCTCGAGCGACCAGACACAAAAATCCACGCTCGAGCGAAGAAAAGCTCGCTCGAGCCAAAAACTCGATGCTTCAGGTCTGCAACCCAGAAGCTCGCTCGAGCGACGAAATGCTCGCTCGAGCGAAGAACTCGAAAACATACACCTCGCTCGCTCGAGCGAAGAAATTCTCGCTCGAGCCAAGAAACACATCTATCAGGTCTAAGTACTGGACGCAAAGCTCGCTCGAGCGAAGGAACCCTGGCTCGAGCGAAGAAACAAAAACAAAGACCTCACTCGAGCGAAGAGAAGCTCGCTCGAGCGACCAGGCCAAAAACTGAACATGCACACTTGGTTTCTAAACCCAACCAATCTGCAACCAATCTGCAACCAACCTGCTAAACACATCCTATAACCCAAGAATAAGGAATTAAAGGACACAACAACAAATACAACGGCGGAATCCACGGAACGTAAGTCCGGATACAATAATCAAATGGGAAAAAGACCGGGGTCGCTATAGATCCTGAATTTTAAATCTCATTCCAAATAAGGATAATTGAAGACATGCTCCATTTCAAGGGCAAATTCGTCAATTTGATAAAATATAAACTAGTCTGACAAAAGTAAACGTCAAAAAATTATTTTTAAATTTTTAAAAATTATTCTACCCACCGAAGATAAAATTATATAAAAATGATAAATCTTTTATTTTTTTATTTTTTTACCAAATTAATTTTTAGTATATATTTGGATGATGATCATGTAACGGGTGGTTATTTTTGTTGATTTTTTTTTTTATAATTATCATATAATAGATTGTTGTATTTATTGTTAATAGCTATTTTTGGATTGTTATCATGTAATGGATGATTATTAGTCTTTTAATATGTAATCGATATGTTTAATATATAAAATATTTTTAGTTTTGAATTTTTTGATTTAATGGACTAGTTAAATAATGACATCAAAGTTGTCGTCATATTTGACTTTTGAAAAAATAAAAACTAATTTAACAAAAACAAATATAAAAAAATTATTTCTACCCTCCCAAACGATAAAATTCTATAAAAATGATGTGTTGTTAATTTTTTTCACTAATTTAATTTTTAGTTTGTTAGAAAAAAAAATTTAAAAATAGATTCTGAAAACCAAATCAAACAAAACTTTATAACCAAGAAAGTTCCAACATTATTCATTAAAAAGATGGTGTTATATTTCAAATAGCATACAAGTTAACCAACACAAAATAAATTGTATAACGACTT
This sequence comes from Camellia japonica, assembly GCA_030407325.1. Classification (NCBI taxonomy): domain Eukaryota; kingdom Viridiplantae; phylum Streptophyta; class Magnoliopsida; order Ericales; family Theaceae; genus Camellia; species Camellia japonica. Next base: position 118,789,268 of record JAPPVO010000003.1, read on the forward strand.
TGCCCTTGAAATAGATCGTTTGCAAAAGAAACATCTTTAATTGTCCATATTTGGAATAAAATTTAAAATTCATGGTCAAATATATCACAATTGAAAAGTCATGGACCAAAATAACGCAAGTCCCAAACTATAACGACTATTAGTATAATTTGCCCAAAATATTATTCATTCTTCTTTGGAATATTTGGGGAGCATTTTTTTTTTTTTTTTTTTTTACAGGAAAATCCTCCCACTCTCCCGGCAGGTCCAAGGCAGCGCCCCAAGAGGAGAGCACCAGGGTGTCCTGTTGTCCGTTCCGAGTAAGAGACTATAACCTGGAAGCTTGTCCCGACCTCCCAAGGCAAGCTCCGCTTAAGTAAGGACTCGCACAGCGGGGGAGCATTTTTTAATCCGAATGGTAGTACTAACCACTCATAGTGACCTTAAGGTACGATAAAAGCTGTCCAAGAAATACTTTCCCCATCCATTTTTATTTGATGATATCCGCTTTTGCAATTCATTTTAGAGAATTAGAAGGCACAGTGTATTCTATTAAAAAAGACTTACTTATTGGGAATAAAATAACCATCTCTTTTGGTATTATCGTTTAGTTTTTTTATAATTTATTACCATTTTGGCATTTCCTCTTTTTATTTCAACATGATTTCTTACCATAAAAATTGGACTACTATTTGGGCCATGACTATCTCTAATTAATCCTTTCGATTTAAGATCTTCTATTTTGGTTTTAAATTCTTTTATATCATTATAGGTATATATCATTTGTTTTACTCAAATTATTAGATTAAGATCTTCCAACTCTAATTTAGCTGTACTTTTATCTTTATGCCAATATTTTAGAGGATTATCGCCATATAATTCTGTGCATCTTTCTTTTTGTTCTTTTTGAATTTCTTCTATAATAGTGAGTTCTTACATGTTAAGCTCGTTAATAATTAATGTAGTTTCAAGATTTGTTGAAAAGACTAATACGTCATCACCATGCTTGCTGAAAACGAAGTTGATAGTTTGATGTGTGACAGCAATTTTTTAATTTTTGAACTTCGACTTGTTGATTATTTATTGTAAATATAACATAATGTAAGGTTTGTGTACAAGGACTATATAATCTTTGAAAATTATTTCCTATGACTAAATCTTGTCATGGTTGATCAGTTACCCATAATTTTGGAATGACAAAACGTACCGACCGGATTTCGACTACTAAATTTTCTATGGCTTGTTTATGAACCATTGTATTATTATTTTCTATTCTAACTGTTAATAGTTGATTTTGCTTGATCCACATGTATTCGGGAAAAAGTTTCTCCTTTTTTGAAAGCATACAGAACAATCACTATCTAATATGCACATAATTCATAATTATTAAATCACTCAATACATATTGGGCTCTTTTGGGAAGTTTGTAATAATCTGATTTTCAGATTATTACCAACTTCTTCTCTCACAAAAAAGCTGATAATAATCTGCTTATAATCAGCTTTTCACCAAAAAGCTGATTATAACCATCTTCCCAAATAAGAATATATATACTATTTACATTTGTGTACGCAATTGACATTTTATTTTGCTCATCTCTTTCCTTCTTATATCTATTGACAAATTTATCATATGCTCTTTGTGCCTCTTTCCTTATTTTCTTTTGTCCATGCGATTAAATTTTCTTCATCTTTATACACTGGCACACTAATAGTTCTATAACCTACTATTTTTATACTCATTGAATTTCTTCGCGATAGTATACTAAAATTGTCAATTGACTGTCTTCCAGGTATTATGGGTATATTGTCCATTAAATCACTTCTAGAAATTGCACTTATATTATCACTATCTTCATTATGTTCAAACTTAGACGCAACTAGAGCTTCTATTTTAATATTTCCAACATTATCAATTTTTATTATATTTTGTCTTTTTTAAGACCCTTTGGATTATTAAAGCTTGTTATCCAGTTTTGTTTTAATTTGATTTCACTAGTATTTGTTCTTTTAGGCATAATTCTAACAATGGGTATTCCATTTATTGGTTTGAATTTATCTGTCTCTATCATTCTATGTTATATTTTTTGATCTATTGTATTGTCTGACTTATATATTATTTTCCAAAATATTCTTAGTGAATAGGTTATTTCATGCATGTCTATTTCTACAGTTTTTATTTTTAAAGTTAAAAATCTATTAACAAACCCATCTTTTAAACTAACATAATATCCAGGTCTACAATTGAATCCTTCTGATCCTCCACACAAATTACTTTTTGTTCTACTAATTATCCATCTTTCAAAATTTCTTTATCTAATATCACATAGAAATGCATATATATCTACATTTTGTCCTTTATTAAATAATGGCATAATTTGTATTTGTACATTACCTATATGTAGATATCGATGTAGAGATCGATATTTACCTTCTTTATTATGTCTTAATATATTTCCATAATTTATTAAATTTATATATCTCATATCATATTCACAATCTCTAATTTCTAAGTATCCTTCTATATATTTACTTTTTAAATAAAAAATTGATTTTTGATATATTTATGCTTTATATATTATCAATAATATCTGTGGGGATATATTTTCTGAGTACCAAGGTGACGCCGACGTGTCAGCCGAGGTGCCACATGTCCAGGTCATGATGCCGAGCTGATCTCGGCTAGGCCGAGGTTATATCCGAAGATATCGGAATCCGAGATAAGCGGATAAGGCACAAGAGTCCTAGAATGAGGAAGGACTTCAGCATGGATAATGATAACACTCTTAGGGAGTTTATCTCTATCAATGGAAGAGTCCAGGATAAGCACTAAGCTAAAGTCCATTGGAGCTAGGCTTCTACTAGGACTGAGTCTGTGTTAGCTATAAAAGAGAGGCATCCCCGATGGGTCTAAGGTACGCAATATATACTCAAAACAATGAGTTTAGCACTATTGATTATCTTTGAGAGATATATTGACTTGATCGTCGGAGTGCCCCTGGGTGGATGAACCACCGCCGGAATCTTCTCTTTCTGTTGCAGGTCAGCCAGGTGCCGTCTATTCTACCGGTGCTCTCCAGCTGGATACTAAGTTGGCAGTGTGGTCAGAAATTCACCCACACAATTTGGCGCCGTCTGTGGGAAAAAAAAAAAAAGAATAGATGGCCAACGACAGACAAAAGGAGAAGGTTGGGGATGACACTCCTAACGGGAGTGGGAGACCTGTTGACGTTGACATCGAGAAGGACAATTGCAACGAAAACCAGAATTACAGAGTGAAAGACGTCAGCCAGGAAGGCGACATACCAAAGCAAACAGACCAAAGCGGGTACTACAACGAAGATAACCTCCAGGTATGGAAGGATAGATGCCTATGGAGGGACGAAGAGGTTAAAGAGATGGCGAACAAGTTGGTAGACCTGCAATCGGTCGTCAACTTCATGATGCAGAACAACGTAATGCAGCCACCATTCCCGCTGCAGGACACGCCGATTCCAGTGGCTAATGCCCAGAAGGGAGGACAGAAAACTATCCCTATAGCCCCCCAGCACCCCAGAAGCGAAAGACATTCTCACCGGCCTTCAAGGGAGGTCGGGCGTGGAGAGCCAGGAAGGGAAGAATCTCGAAGGACACAACACACCAAGGAGGGAGACCCCAGAGAACATCGGCATGTTCAAAGGCAGGAATTGTGCTTCGATGCGACCATTGGAGAAAGGTCAAAAAGGGCTCACAACGAGGCTGAAAGTAGTGCACCTAAAAGACTAAAATCAGGAGATAACCGAGCTCCTGGGCGGACCAAAGAGGACTTAAAAGATTACCTCAAGAGGAAGCAAGATCATGCTGAGGTAACTTCAACAGTTAAACCGAGAACACCATTCTCGGTAGAATTAGACAAAGTTAAGGCCCCGAAAAGATTCAGTATGCCGAGGTTCTAGATATATGATGGAAAGTTAGACCCTAACTTTCACGTCGGATTATACCTGAACGCAATGGCACTGTACACTGGGAATGAGCCGTTGCTCTGCAAGGTGTTTCCCTCATCCTTTGGAGAGATTGCATCGGACTGGTTCCACAAATTGCCGAAGGAAAGTGTGAAGACCTGGGAAGGCCTGGCCGAGATATTCGTGGCCAGTTTCGTGACAAACAAACTGCAGCCATTAAGGGTGGATGCCCTGATGGCTCTGAGGATCAGTGAGGATGAAGGCCTTAGGGCCTACGCAAAAAGATACTATGAGGTGTTCAACCGAATACCCGAATGCAACCAAGAGGTGGCGGTCGTGTCTTTTAAGAACGGCCTAAAAGATGATTGCGCGGAACTCATTGGCAAAGACATTGCCAAAAAGCATGAAGGAGCTCATAGCCAGGATTGAGAAATACGCCAGAGCCGAGGAAGACGCGCCAGGGATTAAGGCGACAAAGCAGGAGAAAGCAAACGGCTCGCCGAAGTGAGGCCGAGGTAACAACGGAGCCAACAAGCAAGAGATAGGCCTAAGAATTGCTCAGGCAGTCACAACTGTGTTCCGAATCCCAATTCACAAAGTCCTGGATAAAATCCGAACCCAACCCTACTTCAGAGCACCGGCTAGGGTACAAGGAGAGTTTATGGGAAGGAGCCTGGGGAAGCATTGTGCTTACCATAATGAAGATGGACATCTGACCCAGGGTTGCAAAGCCTTGAAGTCGCACCTAGAAGACCTGGTAAGACAGGGCCATTTAAGGGACCTTATAGATGAGGCCAGGACCAGAGAAGAGTAGGCAAGATTGCCTCAGGCACCAGCAGCTCCACCTCCCCCGGCACAGCAGTCGCAGGCAAGCGGACCTCGGGTAGTTAATGTAATTCACTTAAAGGTCAACGAAAACGACATACGGGGGGAGACCCAGAAAGTAAAGCACTTGCAGCATGTGTACCAGGTCAGACAGAAAAGACCTCGGGCCGAGGAATGCCAGGGACCGATGGTGTCCTTCACTGAAGCTGACCTTGAGATGGTACAACATCCGCACAACGACGCCTTGATAGTATCCCTCCAGGTTGGAGAGTGCCAAGTGAAGCACATCCTGATTAACCAAGGCAACTCTTGCGACATCATGTATGTTAGATGTTACAAGGAGCTGGGCTTTCACCCAGACGATATGGAACAATCTAATGGCCCAATGGTTGGGTTCAATGGAACGCCGACATGGCCACTAGGAGCAATAAGCTTAGATGTGCAAGCAGGCACGAAGAAGATAACAACAGAGTTCACCGTAATCGACACACCCTCCCCTTACAACATTATCTTGGAAAGGCTATGGTTGCATGCAATGAGGGTTGTTCCCTTAACATCGCATCAACTATTGTGGTTCCCAACAGAGCATGGGATAGAGGAGGTCAGAGGAGATCAGCTGTAGGCAAAGAATTGCTCCATGGCAGCAATAAAATCCACCTGCAACATACGAGAACCAGAGAAGGCAGAGATCGATGACGAAGACGTGGAAGTCCTAGAGGATGTCGGCAAAGAGCCAGCCGAGAAGAGTGAAGAAGCACTGAAGAAAATCCTCGTCCAGGAGGGGGATGAAGAACGCTTTTTTCTTCTCGGCTCGGGCTTAGCCGAAGAAGAGGAAAAAGAGTTGGAGGCGTTCTTGAGAGCAAATATTGAGGTGTTTGCTTGGACGCCTTACGAAATGCCTAGCATTGACCCCGAGGTCACTTGCCATAAACTGAACGTTGACAGGTCGGCCAAACCTGTAATCCAACGAGCAAGAAGACCGACGTTGATGCACGTCGAAGCAATGGAAGAGGAAGTAGACAGACTTCTGGAGGCCAGGGCCATTCGAGAGGTAAATTACCCGACATGGCTATCAAATACAGTGGTGGTGAAGAAAAAGAATGGTAAATGGAGAGTCTGCATGGACTTTACCAGCCTGAACAAGGCCTGTCCCAAAGACAGTTTTCCTCTACCCAAGATTGACCAACTGGTAGACGCCACTTCGGGGCATGGAAGAATGAGCTTCCTGGATGCCTACAAGGGATACCATCAGATAGCCATGTATCCCCCAGATGAGGAGAAGACTGCGTTTATCACCCCAAAAGGGCTGTATTGCTACAGAGTGATGCCTTTTGGGTTGAAAAACGCAAGAGCAACTTACCAAAGATTGGTAACCAAGATGTTCAGACACCTGATTGGCCGAACAATGGAAGTTTACATCGACGACATGGTCGTGAAGACCAAGGAACATGAAGGTCATCTGACCGACCTCAAAACAGTATTTGACATCCTTAAAACATATCGGCTCCGACTCAATGCATCGAAGTGTGCATTTGGAGTTGCAATACAGCTCGCAGCATACCAACAGCAGCTTGCCAGAGCTTATAATAAGAAGGTCAACCCAAGGGAGTTTCAAATCGATGACATTGTCTTGAGAAAAGTCGTCAGCAACAAAAAAGATCCCAGAGAGGGGAAGCTTGGCCCAAATTGGGAGGGACCCTACAGAATCATCTCGGTACTGGGCAATGGGGCATATCGGCTTGAAGATAATGAGGGCAAAGAGTTGCCAAGGCCTTGGAACACTTACAATTTGAAATTTTTCTATCATTAGAATTTTTTGTTCTTTTCTCATTTGCCAAAGTAAATAAACAAAGTTTTAGCTTGATTTATTTGTTTATACACTTGTAGCTGATAAAAATACATAACGTTGTTTCTGGAATACATGTATAATGAGAACCCAAGCGGAACTTAGGTTCACACTAGGGGACAGAGAGAAGAAAAATGGTTTTAACACTTGTTGCAACTTGAGAAAAGTTTACAAGTTAAAGTTAAACTGAGCTTAGGTTTAACACTTGTTGAAACTTGAGAAAAGTTTACAAGTTAAAGTTAACCTAAGATTATGTTTAACACTTGTTGAAACTTGAGAAAAGTTTACAAGTTGAAGTTAAACCGAGATTATGTTTAACACTTGTTGAAACTTGAGAAAAGTTGAAGTTAAACCGAGATGATGTTTAACACTTGTTGAAACTTAAGAAAAGTTTACAAGTTGAAGTTAAACCGAGATCATTTTTAACACCTATTGAAACTTGAGAAAAGCTTACAAGTTGAAGTTAAACTGAGATTATGTTTAACACTTGTTGAACTTGAGAAAAGTTTACAGGTTGAAGTTAAACCGAGATAATGTTTAACACTGGTTGAAACTTGAGAAAAGTTTACAAGTTGAAGTTAAACCAAGATCATGTTTAACACTTGTTGAAACTTGAGAAAAGTTTACAAGTTGAAGTTAAACCGAGATCATGTTTAACACTTGTTGAAACTTGAGAAAAGTTTACAGAGTTGAAGTTAAACTGAGATTATGTTTAACACTTGTTGAAACTTGAGAAAAGTTTACAAGTTGAAGTTAAACCGAGATCATGTTTAACACTTGTTGAAACTTGAGAAAAGTTTACAAGTTGAAGTTAAACCGAGATCATGTTTAACACTTGTTGAAACCTGAGAAAAGTTTACAGGTTGAAGTTAAACTGAGATTATGTTTAACACTTGTTGAAACTTGAGAAAAGTTTACAAGTTGAAGTTAAACTGAGATGATGTTTAACACTTGTTGAAACTTGAGAAAAGTTTACAAGTTGAAGTTAAACCGAGATCATGTTTAACACTTGTTGAAACTTGAGAAAAGTTTATAAGTTAAAGTTAAACCGAGATTAGGTTTAACACTTGTTGAAACTTGAGAAAAGTTTACAAGTTGAAGTTAAACCGAGATTATATTTAACACTCGTTGAAACTTGAGAAAAGTTTACAAGTTGAAGTTAAACCGAGATTATATTTAACACTTGTTGAAACTTGAGAAAAGTTTACAAGTTGAAGTTAAACCGAGATGATGTTTAACACTTGTTGAAACTTGAGAAAAGTTTACAAGTTGAAGTTAAACCGAGATCATGTTTAACACTTGTTGAAACTTAAGAAAAGTTTACAAGTTAAAATTAAGCTGAGATTATGTTTAACACTGAGATTAAACTGAAGCGTGTCACCCTGAGAAGGTTACATAAAACTGAAGTGTATATTAAAGATATGAAAAATATTCTAAGTCTAGAATCAAACAAGAGCACTAAAGAGAAGACAAAGATATAAGCAGGAAAGTTGTATTAACGTTCAAAAGAAGGCATGTCGACCAAAGCTTACAAATTGTTCCAAAAAGGAGAAAAACAAAAGTACAAAATACAAAGGAAAAAAGACATCAAAATTAAGACTCCTCAGCAACAACAGATGGTTGGGTTTGAAGTTCAGACGACTGCTGGGAAGATATCTCGACAGCCTTCTCAGCCGCAAGCTCAGCATCGATTTCTTGAAAGGTTACATCAAGGCTGTTGTCGTCGAGAGGCACGTCGGATGATGCTTTCTCAGGAGTAGCATCTTTGGGAACCTCCTCACCCTCCTCATCTTGAGTCAAGTCCAAGACTTGCTCATTCTGAGTAGGGGACTTGGCCCCAGTAGCTTCCTTGGACTTCCTCACCAGAGCCTCCTCCTCAGACTCAGAATCGTCATCGGATTGGCTTGGAGTTGGAGGGAATGGAAGAGGAAGGACGTCGGCGTTCCTGAAGGGGGAGTCCTCGGGGACCTCAAGCTTTTTAAGCAAAGTCATCCAACCAAGGGCGAAACCCTTGTTGCATGCCTGCTTCACTTGCTTTTCATAATCAGCCGTGACATCGGCCACCCCCTCATTGTAGCCCTTCTCATCGGCTGCCTTGAGCTCGGTGTCCTTCGTGGCCAAGGCTTCTTGCAGTTCTTTTTGGGCATGGGCCGTCTTTTCCTCGGCCTCTCTCTTTTCGACCTCAAGAACCTTCTTGATGGCCTCAGCGGATTCCGCCTTTTCTTCGGCGTCATTTTGAGCTTTGATAGCAGCCTCGGCTTGATCCTCCAAGGTCTTCATCTTTGATTGCAAGTTTTTATTAGTCTTTTGCAGACTAGCAGCCTCCCTCTTCTTGTCGGCCAGCTCCTTCCGATTCTCAAAGGCTTGCACTGAGAAAGAATGAGCATGCTGGATGGCCTGAAAGTGAACAGAAGTTATTAGAAAATATTATAAGTATGAAATGAAGAGAAAGGAAGAAAAATTACCAAATAAAGAGACTTACCTGAATAGAGCACTGGAGCATTGGAGCATAGTTCTCATATTCACTCATATCGGCGTTTCGGTCGAGATCGCCGGGAAGGAGCAGAGCGGTACTAAGGACGATGGCAACATTAATGTCGTCGACACTATCGCTAGCCTTAACTGGCTTATCCTCCAGTGTGATTTGGGGGGCCGAAGGGGAATCATGCTTTAGAGACCCCGAGGTGGTTGTAGCGGATGACCTCGACCTCTTTGATCGTTAAGACTCGGATGGTTGGGCCTCGGCAGGCCTCTTCTTGGCAGCAGAATGGGACTTATCGCTCTCAGCCAATTTGGAGATTGGCAAGGTGTCCTCAGTGTCAACCTGAGTCACTGTTGCCTTTGGCTGAGCCTTCTTGATCCTTTTTATCTTCGGCTTTGGCTGGGTTGGTGCTGGTGCTGGTTGAGCATCAACTGAATCAGGAATATTGGCCAAAAGATCCTTAGCGACTGCTTTTTGGCGGCCCATTTCAGCAGCAAAAACTGTTCGGTGTCGTCGACGGCGCTGGGATATTAGGATAAGATATGGAGCCGCGGTAGACGGCTGCTCAGCTGGATCAGAGGTCGATCCTTGATCTGGCCGAGATAAGGAGGCAGCTTGAGGAGTTGTGGCAAAAGGAGGTGACTGGCTTTTCTTATTCTTTTTTGGGACGTCGGGTAACGCCGATTTGTAGGTTGGGATGAAATTGAGTACCAGAGGGGCTCTCCGTTTGTGGACTGGCAGATCCAAAAGTTTCCTCAAGTCTTTGTTAGGAAAGAAAGACTGACAGAAGCCCTTTGGTGGCTGAGGAAGAGCTGCAAGAAAAACAGACATTAGAAACAAACAAAGTATTGAAGACTTTAAAAACAAATTAGTATGAACACGGGGCTCTTACCATTGCCCTCTACAAAAACTGATCGAGGAAGAGGGTAGAGATGCAGGTCCTCGTTTGGAGCGAACTTCCAGTTCCCCGAGGTAATGAAATAGTCATCCCCAACTCCCTTGTTGGAGTCAAGGAGGTCGGCGACAATTTTGTACTCTATGGACCTCGGCTTGAGGTAGTAAACGTAGCCCGTATCTTTCTTGAGGCCACACATAGTGTAACAGTATTGGATATCGGATAAGGTAACCCTAGCGTTTTCTTGTTTGGCTAAGGCTATTATGCCATTGATGACTCGATAGGAGTTGATGGCAAGCTGCATCGGGTTCAGCTTATAATAATGAAGTATCTCACGGAAAAGGATATTTAGTGGGAGCTGAAGTCCGCACTCGATAAAAGCTACCACAGGGAAGGGCATAGAATCAGTTGTAGGCATGATGGAGTCATCCTCCCCAGCCAACCTCAGATGGACGTCGGCCGGGATGTCAAACTCACGCCTAAAGTGATCTAACTTGGTCGGGATGTCTACCCTATGCTTCCACATACCCATAACGTCGGCTTCACTTAGAGGATTTGGATTTCAGAAGGAAGGAGTTTTTGGAGGGTTTTAGGGACCTCGGCAAAAGCCTAAAGATTAGTTGGGATGAGAATTTGTGGGAACCGTTTTAGTTCTTTTTAGAATCTATGGGTTCTACAAACAAATCCCAAATCTAGATCTATGGAAACAAAGATTGGAGGCAAGAATCTGGCAAAAACACAGAAAACAGAAACAGGTAATGCGATTCAGAGTCAAGAACAGTGAAAGATCATCAAGAAACACATGACAGGTGTAACAGGCCAAGAACAGTGGCAACAATGAACAAATGTGTGAACGGTGTGAATTCGAGACATAAATTGGGCAGAAACAAAAGCGTAACATAAACATGCTCGAATACATGATTCGTAAATCAAATACTTGAGCAAGAACAGCAAGAGCAACAGATAAATGAAGCGAAACTTCTTGAAAAGCAACAAGAAACTGAAAACAAAAGGAACAGTGGCTTACCAGAAAATGTCAGGCCGGTGTAGGGATCGCTGAAGTCAGACGACGGTTGCAAAAGTGGCAGAACAGCGAAAACTTCACCGGAGGAGAGGAATGAAAATAGTTACAGAGCTTGTAAGTCTGGAACAATGGCGTATTCAAGAGCTAGAGAGAGTTGAGAGCTTGGGGATACAAAAGTGAGAAGATGGAGAGAGAGGAATTGATTTTTGTTAAAACACAGAAACGGCGGCAAAGTGGTCATTAATGTGCCTAGAAGAACGTATGCATCAGACGGCGCACGCGAGAATGATTCGATTTGCAGGCTCGTATCCGGCACGATCCAGAAAGAGAAAGACGCGTAGCTGAAATGGTTGAGTTGTTGTGCACGACAGCTCATACGTATGAAAGAGCACTTGGAAATTCTTGTTCTGTAAAAGGCATGTCGGCCTGAATGACGATCTCGACTGAGAAATTTTGAGCTGACATACTGGAAGGAAGTACTGATATAGGTTCCATCACCTCAGAATGTCGAGGTAATAGAACCTAGGGGGCAGTTGTGGGGATATATTTTCTGAGTACCAACACGTGGCCAAGGTGACGCCGACGTATCAGCCGAGGTGCCACGTGTCCAGGTCATGATGCCGAGCTAATCTCGGCTAGGCCGAGGTTATATCCGAAGATATCGAAATCCGAGATAAGCGGATAAGGCACAAGAGTCCTAGAATAAGGAAGGACTTCAGCATGGATAAGGATAACACTCTTAGGGAGTTTATCTCTATCTATGGAAGAGTCCAGGATAAGCACTAAGCTAGAGTCCATTGGAGCTAGGCTTCTACTGGGACTGAGTCTGTGTTAGCTATAAAAGAGAGGCATCCCCGATAGGTCTAAGGTACGCAATATATACACAAAACAGTGTGTGACGCCCCGAATCTACACTATAGGTTGCAGTTAAGGGAGAGTCACTAATGAGTCCTATGGTCAATAACCAAGTAAGATCCCAGATCGCCGGAGGAGTCAAATTAGCCTCCCTTCTAAGTCCGGCTTTCTTAGGCAGCGCACTACCCTTTTGACAGATCTTAAAAGGTATTGACACAAGGTCTCATAAGCAACAATAAGGTTCATACATATCAATATATAGAACATAAGTACATAACAACCTCAAATATCATTAATTTCAAAAGCCTGATCCATTACATTACATCCCAAGAGAAAACTTAAATCTTCATATGAGTCTTACAAAATATCAAAAGGGGTTTCTAACTTTCCTAAGATAGCCAAAAGTCTTCGAAGGTTTCGGGTTTGTCGTCTCTAGCTATAAGCTCCTCTTCGGCACCTGGCATGACACGCCGTGAGCTTTGAATGCCCAGTAAACACACACACACCCCACCCCTTTTTCCCAGTCCAATACACAATCACAAAATATAACATCAAGTAGTAAAGCATGATACTCCAATAAATAAATAAATAAATGGTTAGGTTAGATGTCAGTAATCTAGAAATCCCCCAAAGAGATTTCGTCCTCCCAACCACAAGAATCGGACGCGGATTATTCGGTATGCCCCCTCTTTTGCTGCTTTGTTGCAGAACTAACCTCGGATGCCTACCAACGGTTATATACCGCGTAGCGCCAACCGCAGGGCCTCAAAAGAGACGGTAATAATGGGCCTTGCCCAAATCCCTCCTCACACCAAGCTACCTAGGGTCCGAATACAACCGCTCCGTTCAAGGGTTTCGAAAACCACTTGCGCAAGACTTTAACTTCAAATACGGAACGCATCCCAATAATCCATATACCACATATTATCATCTTTTCATAACTCAAGTGTTCGAAAACCCAATACCCACCCAATTAGGTTTCCCGTTGAATTAAGTGTTTTAAGTCAAGGTTAGTCCAACTAAACAATATAATAATATCCACATAAGCATGCATCCTCAAGATAAGAAAGATAAATAACATAACATGCACATACAACATCTTGCCAAGATATGATCATAAGCCATTAAACATTTTCATGAATACAAGGGCACAAAACATCCATACATAACAAATTTTCAGATTTAACATCACGTGAAGATTAATACGAAAGGACTACTTTAGATCATCCACCGAACTCGGTCTTCCTATGGTTTGTAGAGAATTTGATCTAGTTTCTAGAACATTTTTCGGAAATGGGTTTGCTTTTCCAGATTTTAAGTTATTTAGAAAATAGTCCAGCGCTGTCCAGAATCTGTCCAGATCCGTCGACCGTTACGAAAACTTGATTTTATTTCAAAACGCTTAATCTTTTTCGATGAAACCAATTTTAGTTGAAAGCTAACTCCTTAAGGGAGGTTTTGACATAAAATGGAGGTTCAGAATATTTTTGTACATTTTTCTGGAATTTTGAAAGTGGGCTGCAAAAACAGATTTTTAGGTAGAATGCCCAAAACAAGAAAAATTATAAAAAGGGGTTCCACCATGGGAAAGTTTCATTTCTTTTGTGAAGAAAATATACTAAGTATCACATGTTTAACTCAGAAAATTTGTTTGAAAGAGTGCTCTTGAAAAGTTGAGAGATTGGTAGAAAAGAAGGTGGTTTTGTGCCAAAAATGGGAAAAATACAAGAGAGATGGAATCAATGCTCAACTTTTAGCATTTCTAACACAAGTAACTCATCAATAACATATTTGAAAACATTATTTAGAACCCTTAGAAACATGTATTTGAAAAAGGAAAATGAAAGAGAAGGTTGTGTTGTGGCTTACCTACTAAGCTTTGCACAAGGAAGCTCTCTTCTTTCTTCCTCCTCTTCTCCTAGACTTCTCTTCCTTGCTCTCCTCTCTCTCTCTCTAGCCAAAATGTGTGTGTGGGTGTGGTGTGTTATATGTGTTTGCAAGCTAGGGGGTGTTGGTATTTATAGACAAGTTTTGATGCAAAATGTCCTAAATGCCCACTAGTTGAAAATGGATGGAAAGTTTAGGATTTGTTTGAAGTTCAAATGAATAGAAGTGACTTGGGGAGTGGTTTACTCAAGGATTAGGTAACACTTGGTTGTAATGAAACTAGTTTTGGGAATTAGCATCCTAGGTCTAGGTATTAGGTTGTGTATTTCTGGAATTCCATCATGGTGGTTCTTGGAAATTGGTTTCTCACTCTTCCCTAGGAGTGTGATGGGTTATTATTTTATTTGTTTTGGTCCTAGAGCACACTCTTCAAGGTGTGTATATATATCTTACAAGATTGATGGTACTAATAACATTAGGGTACATGTACTTTTTTTTGGGGTAATGCTTAATAAAAGAAATAAGGGCTTGGAATTAAACTCATGTAATTTATGTAGAATTAAATTAGGTTAGGGAACCTAATCCGGCTAGGAAAATTTTTGTTTTGAAAAAAAAAAAGAAAATAAAATTGCTAACCGAGAAGATTCGAAATAATTCAAGTAATCGAGGGCTTTAAGAAAATAATTCATCATTAGGGTCTTAAAAGTAAATGCATATTTCGGGGGCTTCACAACCTATCCCCCTTAAAACAATTTCGTCCCCGAAATTCAACTATATACTGCCTTCGAAAAGCTCGGGGTAGTTTGCCTTCACCCAGTCATGTCGTTCCCATGTAGATTCCTCAATTCCCCGATGACGCCATAGCACCTTCACCAATTGAACCGTCTTGCCTCTAAGGTTCTTCTCTCGATGATCTTGTATTGCTACCGGTCCTTCTTTAAACGTAACATCTTTGTCAAGACTGATCTCTTCCCATTTGAGGACGTGTGTTGGGTCGGCGATGTATTTTCTCAACATAGATACATGGAAGATGTTGTGTATCCCTGCTAATTGCGGGGGTAGAGCTAGTCTATATGCTACTTCACCCACTCTTTCCAATACCTCAAAAGGCCGGATATATCGTGGTCACAGCTTTCCCTTTCTCCCAAAACGTACGACTCCACACCTAGGTTGCACCTTTAGGAACACGTGGCTGCCTACTTCAAACATCAATAGTCTTTTCCTCCTATCTGCATAATTCTTTTGACGGTCTTGGGCAGTCTTTAATCGTTGTCGGATCAATTTGACCTTTTCAATAGTCTCTAGAACAAGTTCAGTTCCTATCAGATTTGCATCACCCACTTCTGTCCAACAAACCGGCGATCTACAAAGTCATCCAAGTAATGCTTCAAAGGGTACCATGCCGATGCTAGCTTGAAAGCTGTTGTTGTAGGCAAATCCGATTAGGGGTAGGTGTCGTTCCCAACTTCCTTGAAAATCCATTGCGCAAGCTCTCAGCATATCTTCGAGTGTCTGGATAGTGCGTTTAGATTGTCTATCTGTTTGTGGGTGAAAGGCGGTGCTAAAACATACCCGGTACCAAGAGCTTCCTGTACGCTCCCAAATCGAGAGGTGAATCGTGGATCACGATCTGACAGAATAGATACCAGAATTCCATGCAGTCGAATGATTTCCCCAATGTAGAGTCTACACATAGACTCTAAGGTGTCAGTCATCTTATAGGGTAAGAAATGTGTTGACTTGGTGAGACGGTCCACTATTACCCATATAGCGTCGTGCCCTCTAGGTGACTTAGGCAACCCTATCACAAAATCCATCGTCACATACTCCCATTTCCATTCGGCTATTGGTAGAGGTTGCAACATTCCTCCTGGTTTCTAATGTTCCGCTTTCACTTGTTGGCATGTCAGACATTTTGCTACAAATTTAGCCACTTCTTTCTTCATTCCCTTCCACCAATATTGCCTCTTCAAATCTTGGTACATTTTAGTCCCTCCTGGATGTACCGCCAATGCAGAATGATGACATTCCTTCAGTACCTTTTCTCTAAGCAACTCGCCACTTGGTACAAACAATCTGCCTTGGTATCTTAAACTTCCGTCGGGGTAAATTACTCAATCGGGCATGGGCTCTCCTAATTCTAGACGTCCCTTGATATAGGCTACCTCTTGATCATGCTTCTGGGCCTCCACGGCCTCATTCATCAACTTAGGCATCACCTTCTGTGCACTAAGACATGCTTTTGTAATTTGGGATTCCACTTGGATCCTAAACTCATTGAGTGTCTTAACCATATCCCATTTTTTGATGAAGATCTTAGCCAACATCCCTCTGCTCTTACGACTTAGAGCATCTGCTACTACATTGGCCTTACCGGGGTGATATGAGAGAGTGAACTGGAAATCCTCAAGATACTCCATCCATCGTCTCTATCTTAAGTTAAGGTCCTTCTGCGTGAATAGATACTTCAAGCTCTTGTGATCTGTGAAAATCTCAAATTGTTCCCCGTACAGGTAATGTCGCCATTGCTTTAGGGCAAAAACCACAGCTGCTAATTCCAAATCGTGGGTGGGGTAGTTGCGCTCATGAGGTTTCAACTGCCTAGATCCATATGCGACTACCTTTCCATTTTGCATGAGCACGCAACCTAACCCTTCTTTAGATGTATCGCAATACACAGTGTACCCCTCTTCTCGTTCTGGGATGGTCAAAATTGGCGCACTAGTTAACCTCTTCTTCAGCTCCTGGAAGGATTTTTCGCAAGCTTTGTCCCACTCATATTTTACTCCCTTTTGCGTCAGACGAGTCATTGGTTTAGCTAGTTTGGAGAAATCTTGGATGAACCTCCGGTAATAACCGGCCAATCCTAAAAAGCTGCGGATTTCCGACACAGTTTTTGGTTGTCTCCAATCTAATACTGCCTCCACCTTGGTTGGATCCACCGCAATCCCATTTTCTGATACCACGTGCCCTAAGAACTTTACTTCATTCAACCAGAACTCGCGTTTACTCGCCTTGGCATATAACTGATTATCCCTAAGAACTTAAGGGACAGTCCTTAAGTGTTGCTCATACTCTTCTTCAGACCTTGAATATACCAAGATGTCATCAATGAATACTACTACAAACTGGTCAAGGTATGGTCTAAAAATCTTATTCATTAGGCTCATGAATACTGCCGGTGCGTTGGTTAGTCCGAAGGGCATTACTACAAACTCATAGTGGCCATATCTAGTACGAAAGGCAGTCTTTGGTATATCCTCCTCCTTGACTCGTAGTTGATTGTAACCTGACCTGAGATCGATCTTTGAATAGCACCTTGAGCCTCTAAGTTGGTCAAAAAGGTCATCAATCCTCGGGAGTGGGTTCCGGTTCTTAATCGTGACTCGATTGAGTTGACGATAATCGATGCATAGCCTTAACGATCCATCCTTCTTTTTAGCAACAACACGGGTGCTCCCCATGGCGAAGTACTTGGCCTAATGAATCCTTTTTCGAACAATTCCTGTAGCTGTGTCTTCAACTCTCGTAGTTCTGCTGGTGCCAGGCGATACGGAGCCATGGATATCGGGGTAGTTCCAGGGTGTAGCTCGATGCTAAAGTCTACTTCTCGGGTTGGCGGCAATCCTGGTAATTCCGTAGGAAATACATCTATATATTCGCATGCTACGCGTGGAAGTTCTAATTTTTTTTTCTTGGCTCTCCTCATTTAAAATCAGACTTGTTATCCTACCCGCAAGTGGATCGCTCCACTGTGTCCTACATTTCGTTGAAGTCATGGAGTCTTATCTATCCCCCTTAAACTGAAAACATGCTCCGTTGGATGGGTAGGTCATCTCCTTCTATCGAGTAACGAATCTATTTTTAAGATGAGGTCGTAGTAGGGTATCTTTATGAAGTTGAGTTTCCTTTCCACAAGCTCCAAATCCTCTTGGATTCTACCCCCATTCATTCTGAAGTCAATGTTGTGCCGATTATTTCCGCAAAGATGGTGAGACTCCTCCAAAATTTGATTCTTGATAGGGTTCGGGATTTTAGCCACGGTTACTAGTCCATTTTTAAGGTTTCAATTGGTACCGCATTTCTATTGTTGCTTGCAAGCTCTTGTTATTACTTGTCTCGAAGTATGGTCCACCATTTGTTGTCCCTTGAATGGGGTGAGGCGTAAGTCAAATTCTAACTACAGAGGCAATTCCTAATTTAGAGTTTAATTATCCTAGGGTGTTCGCACAGCACAACTTCATATACAAAATAATAATTACGAGATTCCTAAAATTGGATTGAAGTGGAGACGAAGAATATGAAGCAGTTATGGTGATAATACCAGGATTAATTGAAATATGGATGAATAGTATGATGTTATGGTTTCGAACTTCAATGTGATCAAGGTTATAGAGGTAGTGACTAAACTAGATATTTAACTTGAAACTGCGTTGGCCATCCGCGTTTCAAACTGAACATCCAAGATTCGTCACTGAGTAAAGAAAATGAATTTATTTACAAGAAGCCTTGGGCTAAATAAAATAATCAAGGGTCAAAGGAGGTCAAATTTACAAATAGTAGTATAAAATAGGACTAGATGGACAAGACTTAATCTTGGAAAATGATGACATCGAATAAAGGTTACGAATACAAGATGAGGGTACGTCGATCGATAGAAGACGCGTAGAACTAATAGTACCCCCTACTGCGCGATGTGATGCCGCACTCAAGGTTAAAACCATTTCACGATCCTGAAGTAGGTCCTCATGAGTTGATGTTGGCGTGCCTGAAATTCGAAGAAATTCCCTAAGATAGGTCAAGAAAGATTCTAACATAGTCGGGGCAAGGTAGTCTCTAACCGCAGGTTGAAACGCGTGGGTAAGGGTTGAACCTAGGCTCTGATACCATATTGTGACGCCCCGAATCTACACTATAGGTTGCAGTTAAGGGAGAGTCACTAATGAGTCCTATGGTCAATAACCAAGTAAGATCCCAGATCGCCGGAGGAGTCAAATTAGCCTCCCTTCTAAGTCCGGCTTTCTTAGGCAGCGCACTACCCTTTTGACAGATCTTAAAAGGTATTGACACAAGGTCTCATAAGCAACAATAAGGTTCATACATATCAATATATAGAACATAAGTACATAACAACCTCAAATATCATTAATTTCAAAAGCCTGATCCATTACATTACATCCCAAGAGAAAACTTAAATCTTCATATGAGTCTTACAAAATATCAAAAGGGGTTTCTAACTTTCCTAAGATAGCCAAAAGTCTTCGAAGGTTTCGGGTTTGTCGTCTCCAGCTATAAGCTCCTCTTCGGCACCTGGCATGACACGCCGTGAGCTTTGAATGCCCAGTAAACACACACACACCCCACCCCTTTTTCCCAGTCCAATACACAATCACAAAATATAACATCAAGTAGTAAAGCATGATACTCCAATAAATAAATAAATAAATGGTTAGGTTAGATGTCAGTAATCTAGAAATCCCCCAAAGAGATTTCGTCCTCCCAACCACAAGAATCGGACGCGGATTATTCGGTATGCCCCCTCTTTTGCTGCTTTGTTGCAGAACTAACCTCGGATGCCTACCAACGGTTATATACCGCGTAGCGCCAACCGCAGGGCCTCAAAAGAGACGGTAATAATGGGCCTTGCCCAAATCCCTCCTCACACCAAGCTACCTAGGGTCCGAATACAACCGCTCCGTTCAAGGGTTCCGAAAACCACTTGCGCAAGACTTTAACTTCAAATAAACGCATCCCAATAATCCATATACCACATATTATCATCTTTTCATAACTCAAGTGTTCGAAAACCCAATACCCACCCAATTAGGTTTCCCGTTGAATTAAGTGTTTTAAGTCAAGGTTAGTCCAACTAAACAATATAATAATATCCACATAAGCATGCATCCTCAAGATAAGAAAGATAAATAACATAACATGCACATACAACATCTTGCCAAGATATGATCATAAGCCATTAAACATTTTCATGAATACAAGGGCACAAAACATCCATACATAACAAATTTCCAGATTTAACATCACGTGAAGATTAATACGAAAGGACTACTTTAGATCATCCACCGAACTCGGTCTTCCTATGGTTTGTAGAGAATTTGATCTAGTTTCTAGAACATTTTTCGGAAATGGGTTTGCTTTTCCAGATTTTAAGTTATTTAGAAAATAGTCCAGCGCTGTCCAGAATCTGTCCAGATCCGTCGACCGTTACGAAAACTTGATTTTCTTTCAAAACGCTTAATGTTTTTCGATGAAACCAATTTTAGTTGAAAGCTAACTCCTTAAGGGAGGTTTTGACATAAAATGGAGGTTCAGAATATTTTTGTACATTTTTCTGGAATTTTTGAAAGTGGGCTGCAAAAACAGATTTTTAGGTAGAATGCCCAAAACAAGAAAAATTATAAAAAGGGGGTTCCACCATGGGAAAGTTTCATTTCTTTTGTGAAGAAAATATACTAAGTATCACATGTTTAACTCAGAAAATTTGTTTGAAAGAGTGCTCTTGAAAAGTTGAGAGATTGGTAGAAAAGAAGGTGGTTTGGTGCCAAAATGGGAAAAATACAAGAGAGATGGAATCAATGCTCAACTTTTAGTAACTTATCAATAACATATTTGAAAACATTATTTAGAACCCTTAGAAACATGTATTTGAAAAAGGAAAATGAAAGAGAAGGTTGTGTTGTGGCTTACCTACTAAGCTTTGCACAAGGAAGCTCTCTTCTTTCTTCCTCCTCTTCTCCTAGACTTCTCTTCCTTGCTCTCCTCTCTCTCTCTCTAGCCAAAATGTGTGTGTGGGTGTGGTGTGTTATATGTGTTTGCAAGCTAGGGGGTGTTGGTATTTATAGACAAGTTTTGATGCAAAATGTCCTAAATGCCCACTAGTTGAAAATGGATGGAAAGTTTAGGATTTGTTTGAAGTTCAAATGAATAGAAGTGACTTGGGGAGTGGTTTACTCAAGGATTAGGTAACACTTGGTTGTAATGAAACTAGTTTTGGGAATTAGCATCCTAGGTCTAGGTATTAGGTTGTGTATTTCTGGAATTCCATCATGGTGGTTCTTGGAAATTGGTTTCTCACTCTTCCCTAGGAGTGTGATGGGTTATTATTTTATTTGTTTTGGTCCTAGAGCACACTCTTCAAGGTGTGTATATATATATCTTACAAGATTGATGGTACTAATAACATTAGGGTACATGTATTTTTTTTTTTGGGTAATGCTTAATAAAAGAAATAAGGGCTTGGAATTAAACTCATGTAATTTATGTAGAATTAAATTAGGTTAGGGAACCTAATCCGGCTAGGAAAAATTTTGTTTTGAAAAAAAAAAAGAAAATAAAATTGCTAACCGAGAAGATTCGAAATAATTCAAGTAATCGAGGGCTTTAAGAAAATAATTCATCATTAGGGTCTTAAAAGTAAATGCATATTTCGGGGGCTTCACACAGTGAGTTTAGCACTATTGATTATCTTTGAGAGATATACTGACTTGATCGTCGGAGTGCCCCCGGGTGGACGAACCACCGCCTAAATCTTCTCTTTCTGTTGCAGGTCAGCCAGGTGCCGCCTATTCTGCCGGTGCTCTCCAACTGGATACTAAGTTGGCAGTGTGGTCAGAAATTCACCCACACAATATCCAATCTTTACTTCTTCTTCTTTTTTCCTGAGAATCTTCTATTACAAATTGTTCTTCTCCTATGCGATCATAAAGTTTATTTCTTCATCAGAATTATTATAATCTTCACTTTTAATTTCATCATCTGCTTCTATTTCTTCCTCAATTATTTCTACTATCCCTTTAATATTTTCTAATGCTAATTTTAATGCTTCTTCTTCTTTTAGTTCAATATAATCTAAATTTCCTAAGGTTTCTATTATTTTATTATTCTTTTTATTTTTACATTGATTTGCATAATGCCTTACTTTACCACACGCCCAACATTTACAGGCCTTTTTACCTTCTGTAATAATTATTTTTCCTAAACAATCTTCTTCGTTTATTAAAATTAAAATGTGTTTTTTATAATATTTTCTTTTATATTTTTCTCCTCATTGTTTATTAAAACTTTTCTTTTTATAAAACGTTTTCTTTTTCTTGTAATATGTTTTCTTTCTTTAAGGTTCACAACCCCATGAATTCGTTGATTGCCAACAATGTAAATATTTTTTTTTTTTTCTTCTTTATTTTTTTTTTAAGCATTCTTATTCTCTCCATTCTCTAAGATACCTAATTCTATGACCTAAGGAGTCTTGCACACTATCACCCAATTCTTTAAACCATTTTACATATTTTCTTCTACATTAATATATGGTAATTTATGACAAAAACATATATAAATGGCTTTTATTTTGTCCTATTTGATAATAATAGTATGAAAATTCACATATATAATTTTCTATATATTCGATATTACATATTTCTATATTATTTAATTTTCTAATTCATTCTCTTACTCATTTTTCTTTATTCCAATCTCTTCCTACAAACTCTTGCTCGATATATTTTACAAATGTATTTAACATACCCTCAGGAGTTGGTTCAACTACTAGTGCCTCTTTATCACTTGCTTTCAGGTTGTCATACAACTTGCTACTATGCCTATGAAGTTGTGTTCAATACAATTTAAAAAACTTTGTACACTGCAGCTGCTACCGTGAATATTTAGAACATGGTGCATGCCTTTTTTCCATTGTTTTAACACTTCATTAACATTTGTCGCATAATCAATATCTAACAAGGGACCGGTGTTACTAATTGGTTTTAATGGTACTTCTGTTAAGAATATTTCCTGTATGGACGTAAAATTTGCATTACTAGGTGTTCCTCACCTAGCATATGATCCTCTATTTAAATAACTATAATGTCCAGTTATTCTCCTATAATCATAATTTCTAATATCTTCCTCCATTTGTTGTCCAATAAAATTTTTAAAGTCTAGGTTTCGGATTTGTTGGAGTAGATGAGATGAACTGGTTTCTTTTGGCTTGACGACAACCATTTTTGTGTCATCATTATTTGTTTCTTCATATTTTTCTAAAATATTTTTTTTTTGGTGTAGCTATTTTCCATTATTTGTTCTAATTCTTCAAAAGGAATGTGTTCCATTCCCCCTAGACTGATTAATCCCAATTGCTTATAGACATCTTCTTCAATTTCGATTCTACTATTAATTATTTCTTCTAAGACATAATTATCCATTTTATCTAATTTATCGACTATTTCTAATATTATTTTATATTTAACTTCATTAATTTTTTTTTCATTTTCTACCATTACTTCTAATTCTTCTACGCTATAGTTACTTAGATCTATTTTTTCTTTTCTCAGGTGATATTAATTCAAAAGGTTCCTTCAAAGAGTTCCTCCTGAAAGGATAACGGTAATTATTTTTGGTATTTTCGACAATAACTACTTACTTGTCTTTATGTTTAACTTCGTTTATAATTTCTAGTTGATTATTCTTAAGATTTTCGTTAAGTTCTTTTAATAATCTAATTATGGTATTATTTTGTTCTATTATTATTCGCAGTGCAGTACTATTATTTAGATTATCTAATTCTACTTCTTCATAATATCTAATGCTCATATATTGAGATTGGCAAGGCTAAGAAACTGAGCCCAGGCCCAGCCCAGCCCAGCCCGCCCGACCGGACGAATGGACGGCACGCGCATGTGGTGATTTTTGGGTCCAATCGGTCTAACCCATTTTGCCCATAACCTCCCTCTCTAAAACATTTGGATATTCCTTGGGGCACACCCCAAGTTCCAATCCCATGCCTTATAAACTCATTCAAAACTTCCCACCAAATCAATATGGGACAAGCCTTATTTAAACCTTTAAGGATTTTCTACCAAAACTCCATTTCCATGGAGCATACTTTGACTTCAATTTTTCATTCACTCGGTAATGGTTTTGAGCAACCAAATATACCACGTGAATCACAACGCGGCATAGAACGCGTTACCACTTTGACCCGCCAACTTTAACGCTCGAGTCCCACCTAAATAATAGCCAAAGTTAGGAAAAAATTCTGGTTTTACCCAGAATTTTCCAACCATTGCCAACAGAAACCAGACTCTGATATCAATTCTAAACGCAGTTTAATTTAGTATTAATTCTTGTAAAAAAATTCGGTCATACTCTAAACTTACTTTTTCTAAGATTATTTCTCTCATAAGTATAGCAATTCTCTTATTATAATTTATTATGGATTGTCCCAAAACAATAATTAAAAGAGACTACAATCTTTCTACCTAACTTTCTAATTTGGAAATGGTCGCTAGAGTATCATTAATTTGTGCTCTAAGCCCTTCAATTAAAAGCATATAATTACCAATTATTAACCCACACACAATTATAAATTTTTTTATATTTGTTGTAAAAAAAAAAAATTCAAACTCTTGGGGTCAAGTTGATCCAAAAAAAAAACTCTTGGGGTCAAATTATAAATTCAAAAACTCTAAAGATAATTGGAATTGATGATGTGACGAGAGGTGAGTGAGTTGTGCATTCTTATGATTCGGGCGATTCCGTCCGCCGAATTCGGTTGATCATGATTTATCCAATTTAAAATTTGTGGAAGTCCTTCACATAGAATTCAAATAAATCAATGATTGAAATGTTTGTCATTATCACCTCACTATTGTTGATGGTAACGAATAATTGTAATAAATAATTGAAGTTTTTAAGTTTTTTTTTTCTTTAAAGAGATACTTTAATGCGTCATTATTGCATTCGTAGGTTCAAATTTTAGGATAATCAGTTGTCGGTCTGATTGAACTTAACCCATAGGAAGGGGTCTATCACCGAGGCACCAACAAAGCTCAACTACATGCCACAGACGAGCCTAAGTTTCGATCGAAATACGGGCGAGATCTCTGTAGAGAGCCAGCTGCGAAGCAGCAAATTTGTCTCCCCAAAATTCAAACCCAAGTCACGCTTGTAGGGAGGAATGTCTTCTCCATTAAGCCATCACTCCCGGTGATAATTGAAATTAAAGTTTGTGCGCAATCATTTTGAGCCCAAGCAATTTTTATTTTATTTTATTTTTTTTTGTCGCAACTTTCTGTCCATATGTCTTGATGTAATTTTAATTGGGGAAAGACTATGATATATGTACTATCATATGCACCTTATAATTAAAAAAGATCATAATCAAATACCACAAGAGACACAACTTAAGATCTCATTAATTATAACTGTGGAGAAGTGGTTTGGAAATACTCTTTGGGTCCAATGAGACGCTCAAGATCCTCAGCTAGCAACCTAAAAAGAAATGAACACTCCGGTCGAGGGTGCCGGAATTAGCACTCCGATGAACAAGTCAGTCTATATTCTCTTGGTTACTTCTACCTTAAGTTAAGCTTACTTGTTCTCACATACCTCTCTTTGGTTGATATTCCTCTATTTATATTTTCCTCTAAGCCTCAGAGTTGGGCCCACCTTTAGTCCTCCGTGCAATTATTTACTCGGCTCCTTCTGTTGCTGACCAATCCCTACTCGGCTCCTTGCTTAATTGGTTCTTTGGCCGATTAGGATACCCCCTGAATTTATATACGACGAGGCCGAATGCAATGTATACATCTCGATTCTATAAAAGTACTATTCGGCCTCTTTACATCCCCTAATACTCGGCTCCCACAATAACTAAGAAAAAACATAATATAACTAAAGATATATGTGATACATTCTTTTTAGAGGATGTGTATAGTAAAATTTCCCTTTTAACTATTGGAAGTTGTTATAATGTGCATCATTGAAAACAGACATTGCAAGTACCTTACCATTTTTTATTTTATTTTATTTTTTTGATAACTCAGGTATCCCCAACCCTCTGATTTTAAAGGAAGCCGGGACTAATCCTGAGGGATATGTAGCCGGTGGAAAGCCGGACACCCTTTTGCAAACTGCTGCAGACACTCACCCAATGAGGAATCGAACCTGGGCCGTGCGCCTTACCCACACAACCCAAGCAACGCCCTAACCACTGGGACACCCTGCCCCACCTTAGGTACCTTACCACATATGTAACAAAACGTCAACATTTCATAAGAAACAATACATGTCATAATTTTTATCATGAAAATAATTCATAATATTTTTTACCTCAAATGGTTCTAAATATTTATACCATATATTTTTACATAATTATAATAATTCGTAACTTTAACTATATTTGGTTAGGAAATTTGGAAAAAAATTGAAAAGAAAAGGGAAAATGTATATGAAATTAGATGAAATATAAGTATATTTTATTTACACTAGCGGTGCAACTCAAAAAAAAAAAAAATTATAATATAAGAATAATGGTTTCTCTTTAATTATTCAATCCAAATAATATGGTGATAAAGATCATAAAAAAATTAAATAATTATTTTTAATTTTAATATCTTTTGGTATCCTCTTTATTATCTATAAAAAAAAATTATTTTTTATTTGTTTAACCAAATTTAAAATTATATTCATACATAATTTTTGAAGGTATTCTATCTCTTTATTTTTAATTTAATATTTTATAAAATCTTATTATTATCTACAAATAATAAACTACTAATCAATAATATAAAAAATAAACAAATAAATTAAACCTTATCAGCTATAACAAATAAATTTAAGATTTTGATTTATTTTTGATTATTTTTTTAAGTTTCATTTTTTAATTTTTTCAGGAACAATCCAAATATTTTTGTTATAATGATCATGAAAAAAAAATTAAATATTTATTTTTAATTTTAATATATTTTGGTGTCCTCCTTATTATCTATAAAAAAAAATTATTTATTTTCTTAACCAAATTTAAAATTATATTCGTACATAATTTCTCAAGATATCCTATATCTTTCTTTCTTTTTTAATTTAAATATTTTTTGAAATCTTTTTATTATCTACAAATAAACTGTTAATCAATAAATATAAAAAATAAACAAATAAATTGAACCTTATCAACTATAACAAACAAATTTAAATTTTTCTATTACTCATACATAATCTTATAGGTATCCTATCTCTTTTCTGTTATTAATTTTAAAAGGGAGCTTTTTTGATAAATTCATTTTCTAAGAGCTTTATTCCATCCAACCCATATTCTTTTTGACTATTCCATTAGGTCCAATTTGAGATAAGAAGACCAAAATACCCTTTTCATCTACTTATGTTCCATTTAGTTCACATTATTTTCTTATATTTCAATAAGTCCTATGGGTGACATAATTACCAAAATACCCCTAATGTGAATGTTCAATGTGAATGTTCATATCGTCAATGTATAGGGGCCCGGCCCATGTCGATCCTCGTGGGTGCCCGGAAAAATTTGAGCCGGGCCGGGCCGGCCCACAGGCCAAAAAAATAGGCCTGGCCCAGCCTGTTGATAATGTGAATATTCACATTGACAAGTTAACATTCACATTGATAGGAGTGTAAAATTGGCCCGCGGCCCATGGGCGGCCCGAAGCCAGCCCGCCGCCCGGGGTGGGCTTGGGCCGGCCCGTTCATAATGTGAATATTCACATTGACATATTAACATTAACATTGATAAGAGTGTAAAATTAGCCCGTGACCCGTGGGCAGCCCGAAGCCCGGGCACGAGCCTGGCCCGGCCCGACCCGTTGACAATGTGAATATTCACATTGACATGTTAACATTCACATTGATAGGAGTGTAAAATTAGCCCGCGGCCTGTGGCCGGCCCGAAACCCACCCGCGGCTCGTGGGCTGCCCCGGGCGGGCCCGGCCCGACCCGTTGATAATGTGAATATTCACATTGACATATTAACATTCATATAATAAGAGTATAAAATTAGCCCGCGCCCCGTGGCTGTCCGAAACTAGCCCACGACCCGTGGGCGGCCCGGGGCGGGCCCGGCCCGGGCTGTTGACAATGTGAATATTCACATTGATAAGAGTGTAAAATTGACTCGTGTCCCATGGGCGGCCCGAAGCCCGTGGGAGGCCCGAGGCGAGCCCGGTCCGGCCCGGCCCGTTGACAATGTGAATATTCACATTGACATATTAACATTCACATTAATAGGAGTGTAAAATTGGCCCGTGGCCCGTGGGCGGCCCGAAGCCCGCACGCTGCCCAGGGCGGACCTGGCCCGGCCTGTTGACAATGTGAATATTCACATTGACATATTAACATTAACATTGATAACAGTGTAAAATTGGCCCGTGACCCGTGGGTAGCCCGAAGCCCGCCCCCGGGCCGGGGCGGGCCCGGCCCGTTGACAACGTAAATATTCACATTGACATGTTAACATTCACATTGATAAGAGTGTAACATTAACCCGTGCCCCGTGGCTGCCCGAAACTCGCCCACGGCGGGCCCGGCCCGGCCTGTTGACAATGTGAATATTCACATTGACATGTTAACATTCACATTGATAAGAGTGTAAAATTGACTCGCGTCCCATGGGCGGCCCAGGTTTGGGTCCTGGCCTACCTTGGGCCGCGGGTGAGCTTTGGGCAGCGGACAAATTTTACACTCCTAACAATGTTAATGTTAACATGTCAATGTGAATATTCACATTGTCACGGGTCGGGCCAAGCCCGCCTCGGGCTGCGGTCTAGCTTCAGGCCGCCCACAAGCTGCGGGCCAATTTTACACTCCTATCAATGTGAATGTGAATGTTAACATGTCAATGTGAATATTCACATTGCCAACGGGCCGGCCCCGCCCCGGCCCGAGGTCAGGCTTCGGGTTGCCCACGGGTCACAAGCCAATTTTACACTCTTATCAATGTGAATGTTAACATGTCAATGTGAATATTCACATTGACAACAGGCCGGGTCGGGCCGCCCACAGGCCGTGGGCGGGTTTCGGGCAGCCACGAGGCGCAGGCTAATTTTACACTCCTATCAATGTGAATGTTAACATGTCAATGTGAATATTCACATTGTCACGGGTCGGGCCAAGCCCGCCTCGGGCTTCGGTCGGGTTTCGAGCCGCCTACGGGCTGCGGGCCAATTTTACACTCTTATCAATGTGAATGTTAACATGTCAATGTGAATATTCACATTGTCAACGGACCG
This sequence comes from Camellia japonica, assembly GCA_030407325.1. Taxonomy (NCBI): domain Eukaryota; kingdom Viridiplantae; phylum Streptophyta; class Magnoliopsida; order Ericales; family Theaceae; genus Camellia; species Camellia japonica. The sequence continues at coordinate 118,818,043 of JAPPVO010000003.1, forward strand.
GACCGGACCGGGCCGGGCCCGCCCCGGGCCGCGGGCGGGCTTTTGGCCGCCCATGGACCGCAGGCCAATTTTATACTCTTATCAATGTGAATGTTAACATGTCAATGTGAATATTCACATTGTCAACGGGCCGGACCGGGCCCGCCCCGGGCCGTCCATGGGTCGCGGGCGGGTTTCGCCCCGCTACGGGACGGGGGCCAATTTTACACTCCTATTAATGTAAATGTTAACATGTCAATGTGAATATTCACATTATCAACGGGCCGGGCTGAGTCGGGCCCGCCCTAGGCTGCTGGCCAATTTTATACTCCTATCAATGTGAATGTTAACATGTCAATATGAATATTCACATTGTCAACAGGCCGGGCCGGGCCCGCCCCGGGCCGCCCACGGGCTGTGGGCGGGTTTCAGGCAGCCACGAGGCGCGGGTTAATTTTACACTCCTATCAATGTGAATGTTAACATGTCAATGTGAATATTCACATTGTCAACGGGCTGGGCCGGGCCCTCCCCGGGCCACGGGCTGGGCCGGGCCCTCCCCGGGCCACGGGCGGGCTTTTGGCCGCTCATGGGCCGCGGGCCAATTTTATACTCTTATCAATGTGAATGTTAATATGTCAATGTGAATATTCACATTGTCAATGGACCGGACCGGGCCCGCCCCGGGCCGCCCATGGACCGCGAGCGGGTTTCGCGCCGCCACGGGACGCGGGCCAATTTTACACTCCTATTAATGTGAATGTTAACATGTCAATGTGAATATTCACATTGTCAACGGGTCGGGCCCGCCCCAGCTCGCTGGCGGGTTTCGGGCCGCCCACGGGCCAATTTTACATTCCTACCAATGTGAATTTTAAAATATGAATGTTCACATCATTAAATTGCTAATCGTTCAAAAAATATTTATAAGGGTATCAAAATTGAATATAAGGGCATAAGTGTCCAAGAAAATAGTGTAAATTAAGAAAATGGACTTTATGGAATAAAACTATACATACATGGGACTAAATGGGTTAAAAAATTCTTTCATGGACTTCTTGAGTTAAAACACTTCTAAATTGGACTTATCAATAAAAATCTCATTTTAAAATGAGTGAAAAGAAATAGTAATTAACCCTAGGTTAGGAAATTTAAAAAATAAAAATAAAAAAGCTTTAATTAAATAACTCTGCATTAATCCAACAGTTGGAAACAAATAAATAAATAGTTTAGAGAAGGAGAATTGATTCATCACAATTGATATATCATAATAAATAAATAAAATTAAAATAAAATAAAAAGAAATTGAAATTGAAATTAAAAATAATAAATAAATATATATATATATATAAACAAATTGCAATTCAAATACATGGAGTACTTGGAAATCCATAATCAGCACCAAAGCATTAGAAAATCAACACAAAATTGATTCTACAGAAACAAAAGCCGTAGGAAAGAGTTTACAACTCGTTTTTAGGATTTCTTCCATTACTTAAGTAACCGACTTAAACAAAGAAATCAGAAACCAAATAAATAAGATAAGAATTACCCATCACACAAAATGGGGCGAACAACAAAACCCAAAGAACAAATTGGATCAAAATCTCAATCCAATGTGTAGACGAAGATACTAACCAAGTCACACACTGAGTTCAGCAACTAAAACCGTAGAAAAAGCCTGCTCATTTATGGAGTATATATATGATGTTATATACACATACACAATTTTCTGTCTCTTAAAAATTGAAGTCCCTTAACTTTTGGTTTTTGAAATAGAGAAGAAAATAAGTTATTATAGAATAGTTATTTGAAGAATGTGATTTAGTGAGAAGTTATATTCTATAGTAGTTTTTTTTTTCTTTTTTGTTATGTAAATGTCACGTGGCAAAGGTTTCGCGAAATTAAAATAGAGGCTCACTTAATATAATAGTATAGATTTCACCTACTTTTTTTTCTTTCTTTTTCCAAATCTCTTTTTAAATCTCCCAACCAAACACAACGTTAGTTTAAAGATGCAGAGGTGTTAGCAACTTCTATCACAAAATGACATACTCATCACAAGTGGCATAATATTTCTTACATTGTATCCTTTTTTAGTAATGCACAACATAGATTTATCTTCAAACCCAATGTGTAAATCTTGAGACACAATTTAATAGTTGATAGTGTATTAAGATAAAGTGACACAATTTTTTATTTATTTATTTTGGAAATTGATCTCATTCCATCATTTGCATCAAAATAAAAAATAAAAAATAATGTATAACTACTAAGTCAATGACTGTAGCTATTATCAAAACAGTTCTAATGTATATTCCTTGAAGCAACTTATGCGTTTTGAATTAGAATAATTAATACAATATTATTAAGATAATCAAATTAAGAGTACAAAATCAACTTATGTATCTTTATCAACCCATTACATGACATTAAAAATTATGTACCCAAATTTGGTCAACTCTATCTTACATTGACGACAGTCAAAGCTAAATGATAATCTGTCTTCGCTTAAGTACTAAGAAATTGAAAAATGCATTGTTGCAAATAAAGAATAGTACTTTTTTAAGCAATGACAACAGACTTTAAGAAAATTGCTGAAAATTTGAGTAAAGAGGAGGGAAATGAAATGAAATGAAATTGACAAACGTGAAAAAGAAACATTTTTTTTTTTAATTTTTATTTTGAATCTCTTTAAAAACGGAGGGTGGAGGAGAAAATAAATCAATTAATTGCAATTTTCCTATAATACAAAAAATGTTCCTTTAAATATAGAAGAGTAAAAAAAGAAAGTAACAATTATAAAAAGTTACTTTAGAAATATAACATGAAATAATTTCTTTTCTTCTCTATTATATAATTTAATCAAGAAGATGATTAATTCATCGCCGGAAGTGGCTAGTGGAGACTGGTGATGGCTGTTAGTGGCGTTTGGCGGTAGTGGTGGTCATATGGATATATAAACAGATTAGGTGAACAGATAAGTGACACATGGATAAATGGGGGATGACATGTGGATAGATAGATGGACAGTGGACAGTGAACAGATATGTAAGGATAATATGATCTTTCAACTTATTATTGTTCTTTTAGTCCTAAAAGAATAGAGATTTGGTCTATTGTCTCAAAAGTTTCGAAATTAGACTTATGGCCCAAGTGCTCTTTAATCAAACAAGATAAGAGATAAATTAATGGATTATTTACATGGAGACCCCTTAAATTATTGAGAAGTATCATTTTAACCCCTTAAACTATAAAATTATACAAACGGACCCCTTAACATATTGACCTTTTTCACTTTTATCTCCTATACTATAAAAACATAGAAATGAACTCCCTAAATTCTTTCTTTCATTTTCAAATTCAATTCTTTTATGTGCACTGAATCTATCCACAAAATAGGAAATAACCCTTTCCATATGGGGGCATGGTTGAGTCTGGTTCTATTGATAGACTCAGTGCATTGTTTGGATTGTTGAGTGGCTAATAGATTTCATTGAAGTTATTTTGATGAATGCTTACATCAAAGTTCACGCATCCCAAAAATCTGCTTCCATGATTGTTCTCCATGAATGCAATTCTCAAAGGAGCTCTTATGCCACAGTACCTACCAATATACATCACCCAAGTTTTTGTGGTTATTGGCTACTGGATGTGCATTCCTTGTTGTTTGAACTTTTGTTATCACTAGATGCCATTTTTAAGTATTTGGTGAATTATGGAGTGGACGAGGTTTAGGGAAAGGTACTGCATGAAAATTGAGAGAAAGTATTTTCTAGTGTAATATAGAGCATTAAAGGGTATTTTCATCAAAAAAAAAAATATCAAAAGTTTGGTTAACTCATGATGCAATAACGGAAAGGGCCAAAATGAAATACGCCAATAGTTTAGAAGGTCTATTTTATAGTTTAGAAGGTCAAAGTGGAACATGTTAATAATTTAGGAGGTCTATTTGTACACTTTTATAGTTTAAGGAGTCAAAATAATGTTTCTCAATAGTTTAGAATTCTACATGTAAATAATCCTAAATTAATATCTTTTCTTTTCTTTTATCTTCTATTTATTCAAACAAGATGAAAAGAAATCATAATTTTTTTCACTTCTAACTAATGTAATTATTTCTTTTCTTCTCCCTGCTAAGTTCCCAAATATGACATTAAGGAAAACATTACGGTACACACTCATATATATTTTACAATTAAAAAATAATATAGTTTTATATTCTCTAAGTCATAACTAATATATACATATATATATATATATATATCATAACTAAAAATAATAGGAGACAAGACAATTAAAGATCTCATAAGTTATAATTAAAATAATATGATAATTAAAAGAAAAAAAAAATTGATCACAATTATAAAAAAAAAATAACATAATTAAAAGTGCATATATTACACTCCTTTCAAGAGTGTGTATATTAAAATCGGTGATGATAGGTAGCTCGAATTCAAGGCTCGAATCGCGGCTCGACACCAAAACGACGTCGTTTTGGTGTCGAGTTTTGTTTTTTTTTTTTCGTCTGTGTTGCAGAACGAAGAAGATGGTGATGGTGGAGGTGAAGGGGGAGGGGGAGGGGAGGCGGCCCTAATAACAGGGGAGGAAGAGGCGGAGGCGGCGGAGGCGGAGGCGAAGGCTGAGGGCGAGACGATCTGGCGGAGGGAGGACGGCGGTGACGATCTGGAGCTGGGCGAGGACGGCCGGAGGCGAGGCCACGACGATCGACGGTCTGAAGCTCCTCCCTCCCTGCGACGATCGGCGACGGTCTGCGGCGAGCTCCTCCCTCCCTTCTTCCTCTCCCTCCCTTCTCTTCTCTCCCTCCCTTCCTCTTTCCATTTTCGAGCCATTTCGAGCCTGGTAACTTCGAGCTACCAGGCATTTCCGTATTAAAATTTCCTTAATGTTAAAGTAATTTTTCATAAGTCAATAATTATTTTGTAAAACTATCTCTAAATTACAATTTCTCTAAAAAGAATAATAATACGTGGAAGTGAGAAGATGAGCCAATCGAGTGATGATTTAGGCCAAATTTGGCAATTCAAAAATAATTCATCTTTTTATCTTTTTATCTTTTTTTCATCACATCACTTCTCTATTTTTCTGCACATTTTTTTATAAAAAAACAAAAAATACACTTATTTAGGTCATCCCAAATAACCCCTTAGTAATCTTAAAGTGTTGATTCACAATATTTAACACTAAATATTTATTAATTTATTTCTTGAAAGATGAAAAAACAAATATTGAATCTCACTCTCTTGACAAGAATTTGCTTCAAAGTTACTAAGCCTCCGTTTGGGAAGTGGGTTGGCTTTTTGGCTTTTTGGCTTTTTTAGCTATTTTAGTCTGGGTTTAAAAGTTTAGTTTGGGAAGGGCTTTTTGGCTTTTTGACTTTTTTGACTTTTTTTGTGAGAGAGGAATGTAATGATTATGGATTGAATGTGATATTTTGTTTTTTGTGACTAAAAAAGTCTATTTTATTTTTTGTGACTAAAATAATCAAAAAAAATCTGACTTTTTGGCTTCCTAAACGGTGCCTAAATAATTTTGGAGCCAATCATATGATTTTCCAACCGAGTTACAGAGTTACGTTACGGCCGCCACCCATGTGACTTCTCGCGCTTTCCAACCTCTCACTCACGCACGCACTTAAACAAACAACACATCTGACTCGGAAAAGAGTTTTAGGCCAACCACGTGCTTTTTTTCTGTTTTTTTTTAAAGATGGATGGCCAACCACGTGTGTTAGTGTCGAGAATTGTGTCGTAACTTCTTGTGGTGTTGCTAGTGTTTTTATTCTAAAGTAATATTAAAAATAAAGGGAGTGAGCGGAAGTTTTAATTAGAACTACCATTACTGATGAGACAGTATGTCTCACCTAATATTATATGTTCAACCTATATTATGTTGTTTTTTTTTTTTTTTTTTTTGGCTTTTTCACTCTTTAGTGGTGGATTTAGAGTCACCAAATTAGTAATCTCTAGTATGATTGTAAAAATAATAAATTTTTTATTAAATAAAAAGTAATATTAAGAATTATTAACAAATATTATGAAAATTATGATGAAAAATTTTTTATTCTTAAACATTACTAATCAAAAGATGAAAAATTTTTATAAAACATTTTATAATTTTATTTTCATGATCTCTAATATTATTATTAAATAAATAATCAAATATCTCATATAGGTATAAGGTCCATAATTTTATAGATCTCACACTCATATAAGATATTTTATCATTTATTAAATAAAAAATTTGAGACCTATAATATTTACGTTTATCCTATTGCCTTGGCTTCCTCTTTTAATTTCTTCAATACTAATTTAATTGGAAAAATATTAAAAACAGTTTTATGGACGGCTGTCAAAGTTAAAAAAAAAAATACATAAAAATTGTATTAAAGTTATAAATATCTGAACATTTACATTCAAAAAAATATTTTAAAATACATAAAAATTATATTGAAGTTATAAATATCTGAACATTTACATTTTTTCTTGACAGCACGTAGAGTTCTTATTAATAAGAATATTTAAATAAAATTTATGATGAATTATAGACCAATCCTATGTAGTAAATTTAAATATTCATAAGTCTCTTATATTTTTTTTTACGGAAATTTAGTCAAAATTTCTCTATTAAACCCTTATTTAGTGAAAATAATCTAAATTATTTTACTTCATACACCTCCTAACAAAAAGGCACATAATTAAGTAAAGACAAATTAAAATTTCTTCTTTTTTTTTTTTCTTGAACAATATTACCCATGCATATATATATATATATATATATATCACAAAACTCTTTTGACAATTACTACTTTATTTTATTTTATTTATATAAGTTTAAAAATATTGTGTATATATATATTTTTGGTTGGTTCATCTAGTATGTATTCTGTTTTTATAATAGTAAAATGTTATTATGAACCAGAATAACATGTTGCTATTTACGTCAATTTCGAAGGTATTTTTTTTAAAAAAAATTTATAATTAACATAGATCTTGTTTGATAGATTTTGATAAAAGAATTTTAAAAATGCTAATTTTATTAAAAACCAATATCTAGATCAAAAGATATATTATTTTAAATTTTAAAATATTAAATTACTCACCGAGTATATTTTGGTAATAGTTTTATGTGTTAAACTTTTTAAGAATTTTTTTTTTTTTTTTGTATTTATCCTTAATATATTAAAATTTTATTATGAATCCAATCTCCCTTTTTTTTAATACAACAATAAGTCCACAAATGCTTATTTTGTTCAATAATTTTTGAAAGGAAAATTCTAAACATACATAAAATTTACACACAAAATTCTATAAGAATGATTTTATAATGCCATTATTATAAATAAAAATATTTTCAATGATGTTTTATTTTAAAGTGAATGATCCATAATGAAATCTATTTAATAAGTTCCGCATGTGAATCACCTTTAATTTATGACCAAAGCTATGGACCAGAAAAATTGTCATGAATTCTACCCAAAACGATGATTTTTTTACTGAGATTGAATTACTACATTGTGGGTCATGGCTTAAATAAATATGAGCCATATAATAATATTTATGAATAAATTTTTAAGTAATATTTTTTATTTGTAACGTTACTTTTAATTTGGGATTAGTTTGGACTGACCATGTTGTTTGAGTTCGTGAGTCTCATTATTGGTTCCGTTTTAATAATTTGAACCGTTTATTTTTAATACCATAATGTGTAGATCATCTATTAAAAAAAAATTAAAAAAAAACGAAACAAACAAACAAGTCAATCTGATAACCGTAGTTATATTAATTTATTACATTTGTCTCTTAAAAAATTAATGGTTTAGTTTTCAAATAATATTTACTGTTTATTTTTTATTTCTTTGGGCAATAAACTAATACAGCTATAGTTATTAAATTGATTTTATTTTTTTTATAAATGATCTATACTTTATAATCTAAAAAATAAAGGATTTTAATTTTCAAAACGAAACTCGAAATAACTCAACGCACGTGAACAAGTGGATTAGAGACAACTAACATGAGACAAGGTAGCCTTGGTGGTTATGACTTTGTTTATTTGATAGCGAGTGGCTTCTCATCGGTCCATATATTAGACTGGAGAGTATTGTTGGGTCTCGGTAAGTCTACTACTAAGTGTACATTAATGATCTGAATAGTTTAATATGTAGAGTTCGTCGAGTAATTTATTTCTATATAAAATCACATTGATTAAATATCGATAGTCATTTGATTAGAACATATTTGTTTCAACAATAAGTATGATTTTAAAATAGGGTGAATTACACCAGCGGTCCCTATTGTTTAGGGTTTGTGTCACTTTGGTCCTTGACTTTTCAATTGTGACATATTTGACCATGGATTTTAAATCTTGTTCCAAATAAAGACAATTGAAGATACCATTGGATTTTTCAAGGGCAAAACCGTCAATTTGATCAAATATAAATTAATTTGACAAACATAAATATCAAAAAAATTTTTAAATTTTTAAAAATTATTTGTCCCACTAGATAAAATTATATAAAATTGATAATCTTTTTAGATATTTATTTTTTATTTTTTACAATTAATTTTTATTATGTGTTTAGATGATGATCATGTAAAATTAATTTTTTAAAATTAATCATGTAATTTTATCAATTTTACATAATTTTATTTTTGGTGGTATAAATATTTTTAAAATTTTAAAAATATTTTTTTGACCTTTATTTTTTTCAAATTAATTTATATTTTATCAAATTGGCAATTTTGCCCTCAAAATTAAGCAATGATATCTTCAATCGTCCTTATTTGGAATAAAATTCAAAATTCATGGTCGAATATGTCACAATTGAAAAGTCAGGGACCAAAGTGACACAAGTTCCAAACTATAGGGACTGTTAGTGTAATTTGCCCTTGAAAATATATTATTGACACAAATGTTATCTAATCAAGTGACAATCAATATCCAATCAATGTAAGTTTTTGTAAGAATCAAATACTTAACGAGCTTTACATATTAACGATTTAAATTATCAATATAAATTCTATAGTAAGCCTACAAAAACCTAACAATGCCCTCTAGTTTTTTTTTAATTCAAAAAATAAATATACAGATAGCTTACTCTAATATATCTGTCAAAAAATATTATCCCTTAACACCTAACGACACCCTCTAATTGAAAACCCAGCTGGAGAGAAACCTCTCCTTGATAATAGGTCTAAAGTGTCAAGTCTTACTGTTTCTTATTTCGGATAGGAATATTCGTCATATTGTGTGTCCTAAAATATTTCATAGTTTGTCTCTATTTCATGTTTTGTCAATATTTTATCTCAAAAAAATTTATCCTTACTTAAAAATACTAAATATGAATGGAAACATTAAAACAAAAAACAAAAAATTCTGAGTTGGATTCTATAAAGAATTTTTTTTTAAGATCCCTGATATTAAGATTTTATAAGATAAAAGACATGCAATATTTTCATAATAGTTGAGATCTCTCAATATTTTTTCAGAGAAATTTTAATCAAAAAAAATTTCGATTTAGAGAAATTTCAAACAAATTCTCATGTTTTGAAATTTCTCTAATTTGCTCAATTTCTTTGATTTTCTTTGTATTTTTAAATTTTCTCTGTGTTTAGAAATTTTTCTAATTTGCTCATAATTTTCTTTATATTTTGACCAATTTTTTATGTGTTTATAAAATTTCTCTACAAATATGATCAGAGAAATTTTACCTACCACATCTCACAAGTATAACAACAAACATTTTCAGTGCATAATCAAACAAACTAGGTAAATACAAATCTCATTGTCAATTGCTTTGACGAGTTGGAATATACAAATGTAAAGAAAACCAAGTTGATATATATATATATATATGAACATAACCAACAACAAATGAATATCCTATTAGAAGAAACCACGGTATTGTTTAGTTGATGGAAAATGGAGTACATAGACATGATACGCTTCGATATTCATCGCCACTGTGCCAATTCGAACCCGCGACATGAAAATCTTCGTCGATTGGGCACAAAGGGGAGGAGGTGGGGACCGCAGTGGCCGATAAGGTTGGTGACGAGGAAAATGATCTGTCCTTGAAGTTGTTGTTGTTGGTGTTCTTCAATCTGTTCTTGGTCTAGTTGAACTTCGATCAAAGGTTGGGTTTGGAATTCAAGGGTTATGTTGGATGATAAAGGCCTCTTTCATACTGATCGGAGCATTAGTGGCTGCCATGGTTGCGAGATTGAATCTCTAAGATCATAACTCAAATAAACAACGAAGGTGGTGGCGGCAGCAGTGGTGGTTGCAACAATCACAGCGGTGGAGAAGGCGTCAGCGTGGAAAGCAGACGAAGAGGCTACGACGAAGAGAGAGAGAGTAGGTGTGATATATGGGTGTGTGTGAGATATAGATTCATAAACGGGTGAAAGACCTTAAGCTATAAAAAATATATATATATATATATATATATCTATGTTGGTCCTCTCTCGTTACTAAAAGTTAGAGAGGGGATGGTAGACTAAATATCCCTTTATAAAACTAAATTTTAAAATTTTCTAAAAATATTTAATTTGAACTTATTTCCATTTCTCTATTTAAAAAAATTAAACCCTATTGCAGACCCTGTTATTTATTTATTTATTAGTTATCACATTGACTCTAAATTAATGTATGGAACAGATATTATCTCTTTCTCTACATAAATTTTTTTTTTTAAATCTCTTTGATTAAAACACAATCTAATAAAAATAATATTAAAATATATAATTAATTATCCACTAAATGAATTTTTTTGTGTTATACCGATTCAATTTTGATCTAATTTGTTTATTTATCTTGTTATCAATGTCATATTATGTTATATTCCTATTTGAGTTATACCTTATATAATTTTAAAAAATTTATGTCAAATTATTTAGGACAATTTTTTACTTAGTAGTATAATTTGTTTATTAAATAAAAATAAATTAAATAAAAAATAATTATTATCTGGAGATTGAGAGAAGGTGCTAGGCCCATATGGCTGATGGATTTGCTATGTTATTCGGTTGTCCTCTCTCCTAATTCACCCATACTCATTAAATTATTTGAGATATTCCCTCATACTCATTAAATTATTTGAGAAATTTGAAATGTGAAAATTTCAAGTTGTATCCAGTATTTACGAGGGAATTAAGACAAGGAAAGAGAATTATTTAGGGACAGAATCCTTGCACGTTATTGGGTCACATTTTGTGGTTGGTCGGCCGGCCTTACCTCCGACCTCTTGTACGTCTAGAGAGAGAGAGATTAACTGTTGATTTCTGATAGGCTATCCATACAAAAAGTTACATTACTCCATTGTCATCTTTTTAACAGTGAACCAACCACCACAATCCGATAGACAAAACAAATTCCGTTTTACCGCTTTCGTATTTTTTGCCCAGTACCTGTTTGTTTTTTTGCGTAACAGACATATGTAAGTGGTATGTGTGGGGGTTAAAGGAGGAGGATTTGGTGAGTTGTGAAAGAATCTGATGGACTGATAGAAGAGGAGGAGGAGGAGGTGAGAGGGCCCCACTTTTTGCAAGTTTTAAATTCATCATCTTCTTCATCAATCAATTTCCTCATCTTCTCTTTTCCCACTTGGATTCTCTCTCCTTATAAGTTTTTGTTTCTTTACTCTATAATTAATAATAATAATAATAATACTAGATCTTTTTATTTTGTTGGTTACACCTAATTTTGCTTCAATCCCAACTACCCAGATCTCTTTCTCACCTTATTATTTTCAGATAGGTTTGTATTTGTTTCACTGCAACTCAGAGATTTGTAGATACGGGTCTTTGTATCTAGACCCATCTTTTCTTTTTTCTTTTTTTGAACATCTTCTCCTTGGGATTTCCCAGTAGTCAGAGACACCCATAGATTGCTCTGAATTCCCCACTCTCTGGATTCAACCAAGATTAGCTATTTAGTTACTCTCTCTCTCTCTCTCTCTCTCTCTCTCTCTCTCTCTCTAGATGTAATTGACAGGGCAAAGAAGCAATTCTTGAGCTTTCTTTGGTTTCCAGATTGGTTTTTGTGAGCTCCACACAAGTTTGTTCTCCATTTTAGTTTAGACTTGGACAACAGCGAGGCCCACTATTTGGTTTGCTGGGTTTCGTGGAATCGATAAAAACCCAAGTTTTTGGAAAGGAAGTTGGAGATCCTTTTCTTGTTCTTTGAATAGTATTTGCCACTGCTTTCCCACGATTGATTCCTTAACTTTGATCATCATCATTTATGCCGAACTCAAATCCAACCCATAACCCAAATCCTGTTTTCAAATGTTTTTCTTCTTGATCACTTGCCTCTCCTTCATCTTCTTTTACAAGTCCCTCCCTCTCAAGCCCCTCCCAAAGTGGGCTCATGAGATGAGACTCTTATCCTTTTATTTTTGGAAAGAACTATCATTTTTTCACATCAGTAAATTGATAAAGAGCAGCCTCTTTGGCAATTTCATTCCAATTCCGTCGACAATGGCAATGAAGAAGAAGACTCCGAGCTCAAAAGTTGAGAATGTTGAGGAAACAACAGAGATGTGTGTCCTTGATTTACCCGAATTGATTTTGGAGAGCATTCTAGAGAGGCTTCCACCAAATGGGCTTTGTAGTATGGCAAGTGTATGCAATTCTTTGAGGGATAAGTGTACGAGTGACCGCCTTTGGGAAAGGCATATGAAGCAGAAATGGGGTCGAATTATCGGTCCTGCTGCACACCGCGAGTGGCAGTGGCATACAGCTTCCAGAAAAGATTGTGGCTTCCTTGATCGAAGCCAGCGAAGAGGCTTGATCAAGTCTCTTTCTCATCTCTGGCCTCTTTCGCTAATTAGATCAAATTTTGACAATATTAGCAAGAGGAATAGTTCTCTGCCCGTTGATTCAATTATGTCTTGGTATATTGCTCTTGAGACTGGCAAGTTCTGGTTTCCTGCACAGGTCTATAACCGTGAGGTATTGGCTGTAACTTCATGTTTTGGGAAAACAGAAAATGAAAATGATACCAAACTTGCAATTTGTTTTCCTTTAAAACCAATTTTGATCAAAAGAGTTTTTTTTTTTTTTTTTGGTTGTGCTACAGAATGGGCATGTTGGGTTTATGCTGTCATGCTATGATGCAGAGCTTTGCTATGATCCTCGCACTGACACTTTCCAGGCCAGGTAATTGGAAAGATGTCCTTAATTGAACTTAAATCTCAATGATTCATTTTTAACTCTTTGTATTAATTACAATTTGATCTGGGTTTGTCAAATTCCTCTGGTTCATAGTGTCTTACGTTGAGCAGTGATAACATATGTTGTGAGAAATTGGAGGTTGAGCTTTGTGTGATTTGTATTTTGCAGGTATCCACCACATGGAAGAAGGCCAGTTGCATTAGAGAACTGTGTGACTTGGGATAGGCTAAGGGCACCTCCTATCGATACTTCCCCTCATGATCTTCACAACTCTGATTGTTTGAATGAATTATGCCCCGGAGATCACATTGAGATTCAGTGGAGGAGAAACAAAGAATTCCCTTATGGTTCGTTTTTTGTGCTAAATTCTTTCATTCATTTTCAAATTCATTTCTTTTACGTGCCCAGAACCGAACACAACCCCATATGGGGGCATGGTTGTGTCCGGTTCTATTGATAGATTCGGTGCACTTGTTTGGATTGTTGAGTGGTTAATAGATTTCATTAATGAAAAATAAAGAACAAACAAAAGGGGGAAATCTACAATAGAAGGCGTGTTTGGCTCTAAGTTAGATTTCATTTACTACTTTAAACAGCTGTTAGTTGCTTTTTTTTATTTATTATTTTTTAATTGGGAATATCAACAACAGTGATCCACAATTAATATACAAATTTCATTTTGTCCTCTTTCCTCATGGTGGAGGAGCAGTCTTTGTTAGGTGGCAAGTTTTGTCAAAGATGGAAAACTTCATATGTTGGAAGTGATTCTTCCCTGAGCTTTCTTTGAAACGCAACCAAAATGTATTGGATTCTCAAGAGACAAATAAATCTATACACCTAACCGATTAGATGTATTTGTGCCATGTGCATGTATGCAGGTTGGTGGTATGGTGTTGTAGGTCACTTGGAATCATGTGATGGGAGTGACAATTACTGTAGTTGTCATGAAAGTGGTAAGTTTATTTCATCTTTTATTTACAAATTTTGTATAGATAGTAAGAATTTTCTCTCCCTTTCTTGAGTGTAGAACTGTTAAGTAGACGACTAATACATGAACTTGGAAAGGGCGGTTTGGCCGAAAACAACTTCTCTAGAAATGGGGGTGAGGCCATGTGCATCTTACCCTCCCCAAATCCCATTTTAAACAGACTCTCGTGCACTGAGTCACTCTTAATTAACTAATATATGAACTAGGGAGTGTTTTTAAGTTCCTCATCTTTCAAAGGTACTAAATTTTCTTTTCTATGAAAGCATTAACATCTTGCAAAATGTGGTTGAGAGCACTTTAAAGATATCATCACAAATGGGACCTTAGTTCTTGATATATCCATTTCTTGACTCCTTTCTTTCAGTATGTGGGTCACCTTATGCGCAATTTAACTGGTCCTCCTTGACAGTATGTCTTAATTTTGTTCAGCAGTGTCATAAACTGTGTATCAGTTGAGTATTTAAGGCCAGTTAGGCTGAAAGCTACTTTTGTTCCCTCTGAGGCACTGTTTGGTTGTCGTGTTGGAATGATTATGCCTTCTTCCCTATCAGTTTTTTAAGTTTTTCTAATGATTTTTTAGGCGACATTCTTGGCAAGCTTGTTTACTTTTTAATATAAAATGACCAAATATACCCTTCATAAGAATGCATTATAATGCAACATTATCTCCAAATTTTGCACCAATGAAAATTGTTAAGAATTTGAAAATCGTATTTCTAGAAAATATATTTTCAATAATTTCAATCAATTAAAGGATTATGTTAATTTTGATCAAATGAAACTTCGATGTTATTTAGTTTTTTTGTGCTATAAAAGCCCAAAAAGCCAACTTCAAGCAGACTACTTAGGCTATATTTGGATAATGGATTTGGAAAGGGGAAAGGAAAAAAGTGAGTAAAATGTAATTATATTTCATTCACATTTCACCCACATTTTCCTTTTTTCCTTTCCATATCTCTACTCAAATTCATGATTCGAATATAGCCATAAGGAGGGTTGATGTCCCTACGCTATTATTGCAATTGAATCTTCATAGAATTTTAGACACCCAACTTTACTTCTTGTACCCACTTTGACCTTCTTTTTTTTTTTTTTTGGTTATAGATACCCACCTTGACCTTACTGCTATAGTTAAAGATGTTTATTTATATGGTTTTTGAATTTCTAGTTAAAGCCCATTTCGGCTAATGTGTGCTAATAGGAATATCCTCCTCTTTCTTGTTTTACTTATCTATTCCCCACTTATATGTGTACATTGGCACCCATTTTGGAGTGTCTGTGCTTTCGTAGCATGGGAGTTACGTTTTGAAAGGTAGTGAATATATCAAAATGATATAGTAGAAGATAACTAACAAACTATGACTGTTATTATCATTGATGGAAAAGTTGTAATCATATATGAGAT
The DNA here is from genome assembly GCA_030407325.1 of Camellia japonica. Taxonomy (NCBI): domain Eukaryota; kingdom Viridiplantae; phylum Streptophyta; class Magnoliopsida; order Ericales; family Theaceae; genus Camellia; species Camellia japonica. The sequence continues at coordinate 118,833,614 of JAPPVO010000003.1, forward strand.
TTGTTAATTATAATGCATATGACAGGCACAGTGGTGCTGGAGTTCAACCAATACGCTCCTGGTTCACGGTGGAGACGAACTTTCCTCAACCGGAAAAACCATCGTGAAGAAGGAAATGAGGCAGATGGGTTTTATGGCGGAGTTAGAAAACTTCACAGCAAAGATGAGATTTCCACGTGGAGGGAACTTTGGCCACCAGAAGTTCTGGAATAGGCCTCAAATTGAAATAAGGCTTAATACCACTACTGATTGCAGTATGGACATAGAAGGTTAATTTCATTCCTATTTTTCAGTTCAGTTGCATCAATCTGGAGTCCTTGGTTGTTTGGTGCAGAGCTTATATAAGTTGGTTATAGCTTCTTTTTTATTTTCGAAGTCTGTGCCAGACTATGTAGTTCAACTTCTACTTATAGTTTATTAGGAAAAAATAGCTTAAATAAGTTGGGGAAAAAAAAAAGCTGATTATTTGAAGTTGGGGGAGAAATGCTTTTGGTTTCTACTTTCTAATTATCAGTTTTCAGCTTACAAAAATTTGCACCAAACGGGTTTCTCTTCTCTTTTAGCTTAAAAATATTTTTCTCGTGGTTAGTGATGGAACCGAGATTTTTCTGGGCAACATGGATGCTGGCATGCTGCACCTCAAAACTGCACAGTTTTGGGTGTTTTAAGTTAAAAAATGTAAGTGTTTTCTACGATTCAAACTTAATGCCCTCCATAATTGCATGGTTTTGAGGTGCAATTTCACTGTTGCCCAGTAGGGACCCCAATTCTGGAAAATTAACATGGATACTTCGTGCAACCAAGCAATTACCGTCTCTTTGTGTATTTGTATGATAATTTACCAATTTGTATACAATATTCGACTATTGAATTCCATTTGGTTACCTGTAGAATGTGTTAGAATTAGAAGTTTTATTGTGAATTATGTCAACCCAAGTGGTTGTTGGATTACAAAGTTCTTTGATTTTTCTGTCTGTTTTCTTTTACTTCTTTTGTTTTCTTGGCAAGAGGCAACCTGATAAAGCAGTGGTGTCAGTGTATCATCTTTTGACACTATAGACGTTTTAGACAAAAAAGCCCAAACCCGCTCTCTCTCATTTGTGTGAAGAGGCTACTGTCAAAAACAAAGGTCTCTGTTTGGAAGAGATTTAGAAATGTATTTCTACCTCTTGATTTGCATGTGGTGTTTGGTTTTAGTTTTCAAAAATTAATTTCACATCCACTTTTGAAAACTCTTTCTAAGGTGGGAAAATTTGGGCTAACCGGTCGTCCTCCCGGACCTCCTTCCAAATGTCCGGCCAGTTGACCGAAACAATGTAATTTTTTTTTTCAATTGGTACCTGTTATTTTTTATATTTTAAATAAAAAAATTTGGAATTTTTTAAAAAAAATTATGAGTTTTGAATAGAATTTTGAGTTATGTGTTTGGTTATGAGTTGTAAATTTTGCATCAAATATGATATGTTTTATCAAAAATTTTTAATTCAATTCAAAATATTTTTCAAAATTTATTTATCAAATAAATTTTTTACACTCAAATTATAATTTCAAAATTCATACTTAAAATATAATTCACATTCTCAAATTATATTTGAAAAATTTTACCAAACGCTATGGTAGTTTTTGTCAAAGCAATCAATGTCTCATTTGTGTTGAGAGGCTACAGTCAAAAACAATCAATGGCTGTACTGTACAAACTATTCAAAGCACTGATTGCTTTGTCAATAGCCTCCCTCACTTTAGCAATAGCCACGCCCTTAAGTTTAAATTATAATGATCACACTTAATTCCTTCTCTTGAATTTTTTTCATTAGTATACAAGATGAAATTTGCTGATGTCATTACTTTTTGAATTGCAATGACAAATTTAATTCCCATATTCCTTAACTAAGATTATAAACTAATTCCTTACCTTATCAAAGTTAAACAAGCCTCCAAACACCTCATTCTTCTCTTTCTCCCAACACTTTCTACCCATAGCTCCAACCCCATTTTCCCTGAATCCCTACTACCCCTCTTTTTCTTATCTCATCTATCCTACACAACTAGGGATGCAATTTGGGTTGGATCAACTTGAACAACTAGAGCGCAGTTCAAAAGTTTTTAAGTCTTGAGCAACATATTTTTGAATTTGGCGTGGGTTTAGGTAGAAATTTAGAAACATGAATTAAATTTGGACCGAACTTGGTTAGAGACACTAACAAGCTAAACAACCTAAAATCCAAATTGCATATATAAAATTATAAATATTAACAAAAGTTAATATGAAGTTGGGGTAGAGAATATCATGTTGCAAATCGGGCTAGAGCAACTCTCAATACAACGCCGGTTGGGTTTAAATAACCTCTCAAACCATCCGCACTTGCCTGAGTTGCACCATTACCCTCAACACCACTACCAGCCCCGAAATGCATAGAGAAAGAGAGAGAGACACCATTGCCATCCACCAACACCACCTCCTCTTTCCCCATCACCTGCCACAGTCGCACTCCTTTGCCCCTTCCACCTCCATTGTTGCTGCCACCATCACAAACTACACCCATTTCCAAAAGATGTTGCTTCCTCCTTGAATTTATGTTCCTAGATAGGTCCAAAGGACCCTCCTTAAAACATGGTTCTCAATTATCAAAAAAAGAAAAGAAAGCAAATCTACTGCAATCCAGCACCATCTCCCTCTATCATCACCTCTTCTTCATTCAACATTATCATTGTTTTCCCACACCTCCAATTTGCTCCTCCACCACACAATAAAATCCCAAAATTCAACAAAAATCTCCCAATAGAAACACCACAGCTAAATCACAACAAAATCACACCTTCAAACCCGTATTTAAAAGACCATTCAGGCTATAAATTCATTTCTGAATTTTTTAAGTCACTAGGCCCAAGATCTAATCTCTTTAAGTTAGAAGGACATAATTTGTCAAAAAGAATAACTATTTGTTAAAATCAGCCTATTTGTATTTCTGTTGAAATTCACCAAACTATCTGTTGAATATCACACATTTTTCTACCTCACCACCACTACCACCTGTTGCCGGCGGTGACGAATTTTCTGGTGAATTTTCTAGCGCCATTGAATTTTTCAAATGGCTTTTTTTGACCTATCCTTATCACCAAATAAGATTTTACCTTTACTCTAATGTCTTGTGCCCCTTTGGGATAGACCTTTCCCCAATTTTTTCTATTTAAAAGCCTGAAAAAATAAAAAAATCTACTTGTCTAAATGCCCCAGTGCCAAAACTCATTTTAATATATACAAGAATAGAAAGAAGAATTAAAAAAAAAGTTTTAAACAATAAATCGACTATATATTAGTATAAATTTTTTATAAAATGATGATCTTATGATTACATAAAACAAGAAGAACATTGGAGGAGGATTTGGTAGATAGGATCCATAAAATAAATAAAATTAAAAATTAAAACTATCATTCAAACATTTTGATTTGAACTTACAGACTTTGTTTATTGTTTTAAACAACAAGGCAAAAACAAAGACGAAAGGAGAGACTCGCATTCTGTGATTTAATTCTGTGTAATTTCATTTTCTTTTTAACAATCCCAAAAAACAAAAATAAAAACAAAAAAAAGCAAAAAATAAATAAATAAAATTACAAGAGTAACATTAAGAATATCATCAACCCACAAAGTAGCAACGTTATTAACTGAGAAATTTCAGTAAGTGCTACACATGTTCCTTGAACTTTTTTTGCCCACCAAAACTCATACAACGAGCCAGCCTCGGCTGATACTGTGTGAGTTCCATCTTGGGCTCTCCATTCACCTTTCCATTTGTGTTGTTGCTCTGATCATCATTTTCCTTGAACTTGAATGTCAATCTCCTCAAGTAACTCTTCTTCCATATTGCTGCAATCTGTTCTTTCAGTTTGACATCGTTCTTCTCTCTCCCAAACGACGCGTACTTTCGAATCAAACCTTTCACTCTCTCTCTTTTAGACCCCACATTGCCTCCATTTGCTTTATCAGTCTTGACAATGGTCCCTTCTTGGCCTACTACTGCTTTCACCGGTCTCACTCTTTTCCCAAAACCCAGCCCCTCGTGCTTTTGTGGTCCTTTTGAGCTAATTTTCTCTACTTTCGATGACTTTTTGGGCTCATCAATTTGCTTGCTCTCACGTCGATACCATCTTGCATAGGCTGCCCCTTTGGAATATTCAATCACCTCATTTCGGTTTGGCCCAATTTGAAGTTTTTGCATTGGTTCTAATGGACCCACTTGTTTATTTTCATATTGTCGATCACATTTGATGTTTTCATGTTGTGGAGCGGTAGTGGTAGCAGTGGTGGTGGTTCTAAATGGTGAAAGAGACCTAGCACGCCTATGGTGGCTTGTCCTCCTCTTTTCATCCTTAACTTTGTCCAAAGCAAACACGAATGGATCAAATTCATCGTTCCACGTGCTTGGACGTCGAAATGAAATTTTAAGTACCGAACTAGGCGATCTAGGCGAAGAAGCAGTTGTATTTTTGGGGCTAAGGCCATTGGCACGTTGAAGCCGGGGTGGGGGCTTTAGGGGAAGCACTTGGCCATTGCTAAAAAGCTCGTCTGCGAACGCCATTGAAGGCAACGTATCCCCACGTTGTCGTCTTTGTCGCTGATGAGTACTCAGTTGGTACTCGAAATTCTGACATTTTTTATCAGTATCAAATTCCAAAACTTTGAGCCTGAATTTCTTGCTCGTTTCGAATTCAAAGTCATCAAAATTGAAGTTGACATCGGATTCGTAGCCCAACGAGGCATTTCTGAGCCCAATCTCTTTGATGGGACTTGTTGGCACGCTGTAGAAGTACATGTTGTTGAGGTTGCTGCACCTGCTTGGACTAGTTGGTGCACTCATCATACAGAAAGAACCATTGGCATTGGAAATTACTTCCATTTGACTATACAAGACGAGTTCGAGCAGTTTATGAACAATTTAAGTATATACAAGCTAGAAGAAGTTAAATACGTGACAAGCTCCAACTATAATCCTGCAAATATTACACTAGTGGCTTGAGAAGCGGATTGAGTGGAGACTATTTTGCTGCTGAATTTAAGGATAGACATAGACACATGTATGACTCTTTGTTTCTCTTAAATGATTAATTTTTAAACATTCAAACAAAAAGTTCAAGAAGACAAAAAAAAGTCCTTGTTTCTGTCCAGTACTGATAAAAAGCATTCAAAGTAAGCATTAAAAATGGCTAATGATGCATCAAAATCAAGCATTTATTATTTAGTACTATTCCTCTTCTTGGAGTGTGGCTTAGTGACATACAGGACCAAAAGTTTGTCCTTTTTATTGTATTATTATATATTTTGTTCAGAGCATATACTAGTGCTCAAAGATACTTTGCTTTGTAATTTTCAAATTTTGCAACAAAATTGAGCAGACACATTGGTGGCTTGACTTTTTAAATTTAAAATTTTGATGACTCACACACAAGAGATGAGACCAAAAATTTAGCAATAAGTGATGATTGTGGAATAATTATTCATTATTTCCAAAGTATCACTCCGTGTGTGGATGTGATGCTTCTAATATTTAAGATTTCGAATTTAATTTTTTACAAATGCATTAGAAATTTATTTGGTCATTAATGTTTAAACATCTAGAGATTAGTTCTTGACTTTCTAGTTACCAGATAGACCTAAGATAATCTGAATTTTTAATAAATAAATAAGATAAGTGAAGTCAACTTGATTGAACTTGATCAGTTGGATAGAATACAAAGAGAATGTTGGATGTAACTTATGGAGCTACTTATAAATTTTTTATTTTGAAAGTTTGTATTAGAATATTTGGTACAATTCTACTTATAGTTAGACATCAATAGTTTCAATAAGTTAGAGAACAAAATAATTATTGAAAAGTTGGAAAATAGTATTTTTAATTTTTACTTTATATCAACAATCAACTTATTAGAAACTGGGCTTAATGTGGGTTCTATCCATCTATTTTTGTGAAATTTCACTAGTTAATAATATCATAGTATTTGAATAATTATCCATGACTCAGTCAGGAATTACAACTAGATTGGTTGGACATTTTGGAAGACAGCTTGATCAAAGAATCTAATTATCCAATTCCAAATTGAGTTGATGATAAGAACTTGCAAATGAACCTACAAATTAAGTAGGGCGCAAGCGAAAATTTGGCAGTTCGAAAAAAAATGTGAACAAATGCTTCAACGAATACTAACATTTCAAATTAAAATATTCAACTCTTATGTTAAGTTGTTTAATATCGTGTTTGGAATATGAATTTGAATAAAATTTTAAAAAGAAAACATGGAATAGAAAAAGAAATTAACTTCTATTTATTTATATTTGTCTTATATTTTTTTTCCTTTCCAAATTCTTATTCAAATTTATAATCAAAACCTAAATGTTATGAATCTTCTTTCCAGTTAGAATCTATCTGAGATGAATTCATTGAAGCCATGTTCCCACGTTAATAAAAAGTTTTGAGTCATTTTCTTTCTATTGTTTCACTTACCCTTTATATATATATATATATATAAACTAGCATATCAACCCGTGTTATGCATGGGTTAAACAAATAATTAAAAAAAAATTTAGAATTAAATAATAACATAAAATTTATTTAAAAAGTATAGAAAAATAATTTAAAGTAAATTAAATCTTAACCATTTTATTAGTATATATATTGCACTTGTTATGTCATTAATTGTATATTTTAAGTTCACAATAAGAAATAGATGTCATAATTTAATTGGATAAAATGAAAAAATAAATAAATAAATAAATGAAAAAAATTATATTTCTGATGAAATGAAAATACATTTTATTTTATAATTTTTTTAGTTGTAGTTTATTTTATGTTAAAGTTTGTCATAAAACTAAAACATACATTTTAGAAATAAAACAATATATGTCTTTTGATAAAATAGCTAAAATCGATTAAAAGATCAACCAATTTACACAAAAATTAATTAATTTAAACTGTTTTCAACTAAAACATGCACAACATTAAAATATTAAATATGAGCATATGGTTTACTTTATAGAAGTAAAATAACTCATTTTTTTCTTTCTTTTCCCGATGTGATATTGTGTAAAATAAAAGTTAACAATTGTTTGGATGGGAAGTTTATTTCGAATCAAGCAATCTTAGGTCAATCTTTAGTTTATTTCGAATCAAACAAATCTAACTAATATACTTTGATAAAACCGCTAAAATCGTTGTTAAATCAACGAATTAATCAAATCGAAAATATCTCAGCCTATCAACTAGGTCAAAAAACCAACCAACTTATACAAAAATTAATTAATTAAAACTTTTAAATTTTATCTTAATTTTAAAATTTAACCTGTCTTGAACTAAAACACACACAACACTACAATATTAAATGGGAGCACATAAGGTTTATATAGTGAAACAACTCATTTTTTCCTTCTTTTCTCGATATGGGATATTGTAAAATAAAAGTTAACAATTGTTTGGGCGGGAAGTTCATTTCTAATCAAACAATCTCAGTCCCTCAATTTTTACTCAAGTATCTAACCAATATATTTTGATAAAACCGCTAAAATCACGGTTAAATCAGTGAATCAATCAAACCAAAAATGATTCAGCCTAATCAACTAAGTCAAAAGACCAACCAATTTACACAAATATTAATTAATTAAAACTTTAAATTTTATTTTAAAATTTAAACCATCTTGAACTGAAACATGCACAATACTACAATATTAAATGGGAATATAAGATTCACTTAATATAAGTGAAACAACTTACTTTTTCTTTATTTTCCCGGTGTGGGATTATAAAATAAAAGCTAACAATTGTTTGGACAGAAAGTTTATTTTTAATCAAGCAATCTCAACTGTTCGATCATTAATTAGGTCAATTTTTAGTTTATTTTGAATCAAACAAATCTAACCAATATATTCTAATAAAACTGTTAAAATTGCGGTTAAACTAGCGAATTAGTCAAATCAAAATCGATTCAGCCTATCTGTCACGACCCAAACCCGTCCCTATAGGTTTAGCATCGTAATCGGCCAGTAATCTTGGGATTACCAAAGGCCACTGACCTGAAAATCATATAAATAAAGGGGCTACGGAAGCAATTATACAAAGATACAACGTCCATTAAGCTGTGCAAACATACATAAGACAGATCATTTAAAACTTTATATATATAGTCAAAAGTTCATAAGTCATACAACACTGTACAAGTATCATCAAAAGGGACTGAGCCCAGTGTACATATAAACAAAACAAAACGAAAACATCTTCATCATGATTTGCAAAACTTGACTTCTCTAAACAGGAACCTTCTCAGGAGACACAGTGGCTGGCTGACTCAAAAACTCTCCAAGCAACAGCTTAGGCTTGGTCACGCGCCTGCTCACCTGCATACATAATATAAATAGTGAGCGAAAGCCCAGTGAATAATAATAGAGTAAAGGGTTAAATGAATGATGTCTTATAACAGATTAAGAAAGCAAAAACAGAGTCATAATTCTTATTCTTGTCCAAAATCATATACAGAAATCAAAATTCGTGCTTAATCATACATGATATATCCATTACTGCTAACAGATCAGATACAGAGCATTAAGGGTCATACTTGACCAATTCCATAAAGGAACCTCCGGTACCGGGAACAGATAACATGCTTAAGCCATGGTATTGTTACCCTCGAGCGAGGGCCTTACGCTCATAGGCCACGGTATTATTACCCCCGGGCAAGGGCCTTGTGCTAAGGATGCCATGAATACTTTTCAATATATGCACAATCATTCATTGATACAGAACATAGCATTTCAGAAAAACAGATCATTGCTTGTCTTATAATCGCATATAGGAAAATACTTAACGTAAACATAGCTTTATAAAGTTATTACTCACAGATGGCTCTAGAGCAAACAGACAGAGCAGACAAATCAAATAACTTGCTCCACGTGACCTACACAAAAATAACAGATACACATATTGAACCACAGACTCGAAATTCGTTAACTTAATTCTTTCTTATCTTGGTATGTTTATAGTCCTTATCCTCATTATTATGTTTTAATCATGGCCTAGGAATGCCTAGGATGCAATAAGGATGCCAAAACATGTTATTCAACACTTGGTTAAATTTGCTGAAAACAAAGTCCTCGGAGAGTCAAAAAAAAGAGTGGTCGCTCGAGCTCAACTTCCGTCGCTCGAGTGGTCTGTAAACTTCTGCAAAAGTACTGGTTACTTAATTTTTTTCACTCGATGCACGCTCGACGGTCGCTCGAGCATGAGACTGAGGTCTTCACTTGAGCGCAACTCTGGTCACTCAAGCGATCTACAAATGTGTAAACTTCTGGGAGCATGCATTTTACACTCGAGACAACTTTTAGTCGCTCAAGCAAGATTGCAAAACAAAGAGTGGTCGCTCGAGCGCAGGTTTTGTCGCTCGAGTAGAGAAGCAGAATTCTGGAATTTTCAAATTTCTTCCAAGCTTCAAAACTCAAATTCAAAGTCTCAAAATGCAACCTTTAGGCCCCAAAACTTGAGAAAATATGTCTAAACTTGCAAAACATTAAGAATTCAAAATCATTTCACAACATCAAAGCCCAAAAGCATGCTCATTGTGTAAATTCAAACTCAAAACTTTGAAACATAACGTGTAAGTAATTGATTGAGTTCAAAGCTTCCAAATCATAATCAGCCAAGGTAAATTGATGGAAAACATGATAAATTCTCAAAACTAAGGTAGAATTGGGACATGTATGTGAGAATTCTTAACAATTAAACTTAGAATGTAAGAAAATATGCATGCATGCATGGAATGCTCTCAAATTCCATAATTTAAGCTCAATTCTCATGAATAAACACTTTATTCTCTAGAATTCTTGCACTAAACTCTTGAATACAAAGTTTAAGGTCCAAATTCTTACCTAGAATCTTAAATTCACAAGTATAGAAGCTTAAACTCCAAAATTCTCTTCAATTCTTCAATAATTCCTAGCAATTCCCCATTTTTTTAGCTTTTGATCTCAATTTTCTTCCTTCTCTCTCTCTCTCCCACGTTTTTGAGCTCAAGGATGAGGGAATGAGAGTGTAAAATGAAATCAAGGGCTTACTTGTGCCTTATATAGGCTTGATTACGGAGCTCTAATTAAGCTTGGATTAAGTTAAGTAATGGCAATTATTATATTCTAATTATTTCGTTCCGAATCAAATTTCAATTTAACCCACCATAAAATTCTAAAAATTCCAAATAACGCATAAACCAAGTCAATTTCACATTTTGTGGCCGATAAGGCCTTCAATTCGCAAAACAAACAGAAACATGAACAGATCTTTCTATGATAGATAGATAGAAACACAAATAATGCACAACACATGCACTTATTTCAGAAATTCATTTTAATTACTTATTAGACATCTTTAATCGTGGTTTAGCAGTTAATCATAGGTAGGGGTTGTTACACTATCAGCCAGGTCAAAAGACCAACTAGCTTATACAAAAATTAATTAATTGAAACTTTTAAATTTTATTTTAATTTTAAAATTTAAACTGTTTTGAACTGAAACATGCACAATATTACAATATTAAATGAGAGCATAAAGTTTATATAGTGAAACAACTCATTTTTTCTTTCTTTTCCCAATGTGGAATTGTAAAATAAAAGTTAACAATTATTTAAGCTGGAAGTTCATTTCTAACAAACAATCTCAATCGTTCAATCATTAATTAGGTCAATCTTTAGTTTTTTTTTTCCGAATCAAACAAATCCAACCAATATATTTTGATAAAACCGCTAAAAACGATTCAGTTTAATCGGTTAGGTCAAAAGACCAACCAATTTACATACAAATTAATTAGTTAAAACTTTTAAATTTTATTTTAAAATTTAAATCATCTTGAACCAAAATATGTATAATACCACAATATTAAATAGGAGTGTAAGATTCATTTTATATAGGGCATCAAAAATCCAATTTTAAATTTTCTTTAACTAGAGCTCCAGGTATTAATTTATCAATTCCACTATGTAGCTTGAATTTCTCCTGTCCCGAATGACCCGAACGTGAAGGAAAACCATGCATTTAAAGAACAACAGAAAGACAAGAGAGAGGAGAGGAGATTGACTAGGAGGCTTGTTATCTAGGTCTCACAGAACCACCACTTTCTTGAATCCAGATCCTCTTCATACGATACAAGATTGATATATTTTCTCTCCTCAAATGGAAGTAGAGACACCACTGGAAGTGATTTTCAAATATGTGTGGCAGCCATTAAAGATTTGAAGATTTGTTAAGAGAGAGATAAAGCAAACAATGTCCATCACCTCTAATCTCAAATCTCACCACCAAACCTACTTCTTCTTCTTCTTCTTCGTTTACCTTTCTCTCTCTAAAAACTACCAAAAACAAAATAAATCCAGATTCAAACTCAAAAAGAAAATTGATAAATTAGATCTAGATCAAGATATAAATCCCTCAATTAAGACAAGATTGTAAAACCCAAAAGTCTTTGCCTTTCTTTCCTCTCCAAAACAAACCAGAGGGTCAAAAAAATATATAAATAAAAATAAAATAGAGTGTAAAAAAAGGCAAAGGCTTGAATTCAATCAAAACAAAACAAAACAATCTTAATTGAAAAACAAGCCTTTGTTATCAAAACAAACCAGAGTGTAAAAAAAAACAAAACAAAACAAAAAAACTAGAGAGACAAAAACAGTGGAAATTATCACAAGATGAACAAAGAGGTGAGCTATTCAAATTCACTAATGAAAATAAAACAGGGGAAAGGGGATGAGTCACTAAAGAGAGCCACTGGAGAGGATCTGGACTCCACTTTCTTGGCCTTGGCTGCATAGACCCCTTGTTTGTTCCTCACCATATCAATTTCGAGGAAGGCTCTGGATTTGATCCGCTGCCATGGGTGAGGATTGATTTTTGATATGGGTTTGAATGTGGATGGAAATTGGGTTTTGATGCTGAATGGATTGGTTATTTAGGGTTTGATTTTATATGGAAGAGGAGAATGGGTTTGGAGGAGAAGAAGTTCAAGTGTATAGCAGATTCATATTCATTTTTTCTGTACTTCATTCCATAGTTTTCAGTGAGCTGAGAAAAAGAAAGTGAGGCTTAAGCGTCCTGTAGAGATTGTTTTGGATCGAATACGGGTAATATCCAAACTCATATCAGGAATATACTCCAGCAATAGCAGAACTGAGGAACACGATGATGACGACTATCGACCTGGGTGTTCACCGATGACCCCCGTTGACCACTGACCTGGTTAGACCACCGTCTACCTCTCTTCGGAATGTCCACTGCCGATGATGTTGTGCATTCTTCTGAACAACAATGATTCATCCCACTAAAAACAACACCATTAATAGCACTAATGCATTAAAAAAGTAAAAAAAAAATACAAGTCCAAGACCAAAACATCACATCATTACTGGCGGGACCCACTGCCACCTAATTAGTGGGAGCACTAATTAGTGCTCCCAAGCATTTTTCTTCTTCTGAATATGCAATAATCAGATTTCCTTCAGCAACTCTCGGTACAAGGGATGGAAATGAGAGAAAATAAATAAAGAGGGGAGAGAAAATGTCTATGTGTGCGTGAGTCCTAATGGAGAGAGAGAGAGTCTTAGACCCAATATTTAGGCCATGCGGGTAACAGTGTAAAAATGGCCTACGGCCTATGGGCGGTCCGAAGTCCACCCGCGATTCGGGATGGACCTGGCCCGCTTGGGCCCAGGTCCAAGCCCAGCCCAAGCCCCCTAGGCCATCATTTTGAAGCCCGGGGCGCTTGGTCCGACCCGTGGGCCAGCGCATCGGCCCCGCTTAAGGCCCACTTAGGTCTCGGCCCGCTCAAGGCCCAGTGTATTTTTTAATAAAAAATAATAAAATTTTTGTAGAAAAAATTTAAAAAAACAAAAAAAAAAAATAGTCAGGCCCATCCAATCCCTGCCCAAGCCTAAGCCCAAGCCCACCAGACCGCCCAAGGCCCGAATACCCCTCGGCTTGGGCCTGGGCCTGGGCTTAATTTTTTGGCCCGTGGACCAGGCCAGCTCGGTCTGAATTTTGACAAGAGCCCGTGAGACCCGACATGGGCCGAGTCGGGCCAGATTTACACCCCTACCTGCAGAGGTCAATTTTCAAGCTACAAATCATTTTTCTTAATTTTTTATGTCCATAAGGATAAGTTTTTACAAAATGACCAAAATACCCCTCTACCTCCGCCTTTTTATTTCTCTCACTATTCAATATCTCTCTTTAATCAAAAAATAATTCTCTCTCATCAGATATCGATCTCACACTCTCTTTATCTCTCTCTCCGATCTCAACGCCGTAGCTTCCTCCATCATCGACGACTCATCCACCTCCGATCTCAGTGCCACTACTGCCTCTATTATCACTGATGATCGCAAACTCATCCACGGCAAATCTGGCGTCTCTCTCTCTCTCTCTCTCTCTCTCTCTCTCTCCTTTACAAATCTAAACAGCTTTTGACGAAGTGTTTGTATTTTTCAGGGATTTCGAACTAATTGAAGCCAGATTTGAAGGTTTTGAAAAGCATCTGGGGGTTTTCAATCAAATCTGTCATTAGTTTTTGTTGTTGTTGTGATCGTTGTTGTTGTTACCTTCATCATCTAACTGAGAATGATTTATATGGCTTGGCTTTGAAAGCGTGAAGATCGGTAGAGAGCATGTCGCGTAAACCCCTGTCGCCGCAACTTCAACGGCGACCAGGCCATGCGCCGTCCATGAATCATCGTCGCTGCTTGTAGCAGATGTTGATAAAGACGAGGAGGTTGTAAAACCAATTTTCTTCTTCTTGTTCAATAAGCTGTAACACTTGCTTATGGCATGTTTTGTTGCAGAAAGCACCACAAACTTTTTTTTTTTTTTTTTTGGATCTACGATCCCCTTTGTTGTTGTTGTTATTCTTGTTTTATTGTTAATTCAACAGATAAAAAAAACGTTTGTAAATTTCAACAGATAAAAAAAAGTATTACATTTGAATGTTGATGGAAGTTGAGCAGATAGGAAGTTTGTGAATTTTCAACAGATAGGAAAAGGAAAAAAATAGACAGATATTTCAACACATAAGGGGAAAAATTTAAACAGATTGAAGAAAAAATTTGAACAGATAGGAAGTTTGTGAATTTTCAATAGATAAGAAAAGGAAAAAAATTGAACAGATAATAAAATTAAAACAAAAGTTTCAACAGATAGAATGTCACATAGATCAAATTTCAACAGATAATAAAATTTGGAAAAATATTTGAGCAGATAAGGAAAAGAATTGAACAAATAGTCAATAAATTTGAACAGATAGATATTAATTTAAACAGATAATTGAAAGAAAGTCAAACGGATAAAAAAAGTCAACAGATAAATTAAGAAATAAAATTAGAAACAAAATGTCCTCCAAAATCAATGAAAGAACTTCTCAACAAACTATTTCACAAAAAGTGGACCTCTCAGCAATAAAAAATATTTACTGAACCTAATATCTTATATCCTCCTTACCTTGGACTTTTTAATAATTTTCTCTTTTATATAAGTGAAACAAATTACTTTTTCTTTCTTTTTTCGATATAGGATTGTAAAATAAAAGTTAACAATTGCTTGGACAGGAAGTTTATTTTTAATCAAGTAATCTCAGCTATTTAATTTTTAATTAGGACAATCTTTAGTTGATTTCGAATTAAACAAATCTAACCAATATATTTTGATAAAACTACTAAAATTACAGTTAAACCAGCGAATCATTCAAACTGAAAATGGTTCAGCCTAATCAATTAGGTCAAAAGTCCAACCAGCTTACACAAAATCAATTAATTAAAATTTTTAAATTTTATTTTATTAAAATTTAAACTTTCTTGAACTGAAGAATACACAATTTTACAATATTAAATGGAAACATAATATTCACTTTACGTAAGTGAAATATTTTACTTCTTCTTTCTTTTTTTAATGTGGGATTGTAAAATAAAAATTTAACAGAAGTTAGTCAATAGAGATTTTTTTTAATTTTTTAAAATTAAAAAAATTAGTATAAGATATTAAAACTCTCATAAAATTTCTCACTAAGAATTTATTTTGTTTATATAATATATAGATGGATAGATAAATAACAAAAATTATATTACTTTAAAGATCTATATAAGAAAACATACTAATATTAAGGGATCAATATAAGATAATATTTTTCATACTATTTTGACGGGTAGGAAAAAATGCCTCACGTTACCACGTGTCGTTAGGTGATTACTATGTGTTAGAAAAATATTCCGCAACCATGCAATTTTAATTAAAATTATTAAAAGATATATAACATAAATTGAATGTTGGTAGAATATCATAAGGTAAGAAAGAGTTGGTTTATGAGATTAAGGGGGTATGTAGTCATTATCCTAAAGTTATTATTTCTCCATATGTGAAAGTATAACTAGAGAGCAATGACTATAAGATACACGATTGGGGGTAGCTGCTCTGCGGGATGCACAACAGTCACTGTTGTGCAGTTAAATGGGTTTATTTTGGGACTCATTTCGATAATCCAAATCGTTTACATTTTAGAATACATTAAGTAGAACATACCTGTAAAAAATAAAGTTAATCGGATATCGTTTACTCATTCATCCACTCACATTTATATCTACAAAAATAAATAACAATTGTGATTTAAAGTATTAAAATGAATACAAATATGAGTAGATGAAAGAGTAAACGATATATGATCAACTTGAATTTTTACAGGTTTGTTCTACTTGATATATTCTAAAATGTGAACGGTTCGGATTATCGAAATGGACCCTGAAGTAGGCTCATTTGATTGCACAACAGTGGCTACTGTGCACCCCCGCACAGCAGCCACCCCAAAGATACAACTTAAGTGCTCATAGTCTTGCTCATCTAATATTCACGTCGACCAAAACAATATGAATAAGTTGCAAATCAAAATTACTCGAATATCATAAA
The DNA here is from genome assembly GCA_030407325.1 of Camellia japonica. NCBI lineage: Eukaryota > Viridiplantae > Streptophyta > Magnoliopsida > Ericales > Theaceae > Camellia > Camellia japonica. The sequence goes on from JAPPVO010000003.1 coordinate 118,849,580, forward strand.
ATAATATAATTAATGTAATAACCCTGACCTCTGATGAATGCTAATTCATGAGTGATTAGGCCTAACAGTAATTTAGATGGAATCTGAGATTAATTTGCATATGTATTGCATGATTTATGCATATCTATCTGTTGACTGTTACATTATCTGTTCATGTTTTATGCTTTAAACTGTAAATTGAAGGGCTTACCGGCGGCCTAACCAGAAATTGATTAGTGTTTTATGCTAGTTAGGAATTATGTGATTTTATGGTATATTTAATTGAAATGTGATTTGGTGTGATTAAATTAGATTAAATAATGCTAAATTGCAATAGTTGGACTTATTTACTAATTGGCCACTAAGTGGACTTTGCTAGACATTGTTTAGTCTTGGCTTATCTATACTTGGCATGATTTTGTTCATCTCTTGGAGAGGCCAAACCGACTAGAGAGGGGGAGAAAGGAGAAATTGATTTCATCTAGGCTTTTAGCTTGGAGACTTGGAGAAATTGAAGGTTATTTGCATAATTGAGCTTCTACGTCTTGAATTCAAGACCTAAGGTAGGAAACCTATCTTTCTATTTGTGAATTCTAGTTGGTTCTTGCATGGTTTAGAGCATTGTTGGAGTTTAGAGCCAAATTATGGCCTAACATGTTGAATTGAGTAGGAATCCTTGCATGCATGTTTACATTGTTGAGTTTTGAAGTTATTTTCATGGAGATTCTTGCATGCATGTCCATATTATTGTTCTAGTCCTTGATTTCATCATGTTTCTGGAAGAATTGGCTCTTTGGAGCATGTTTTAGAAGCTTTGAATTCATTAGAACTCATACATGTATGAGTTTTGCATTAATTCCCATGTTCTCGAGTTTTGAACTAAAGTTGTATTTAATTAACTTACCTTTGGGCTTTGATTTTTCAAATTAAGCTTTGAAACATGTTGTACTATGAGTTTACAAGAGTTCTCCAGAAAATTAGCCCAAGAGGATCGAATTTGGTGCATTAAAACTTGGTTTTGAGCTTGAAGGTTCAATCTGGAATTTCTAGAATTTGGACTCACGCTCGAGCGGGGAAAGTGGCGCTCGAGCGTGGAATTTGACCATCCAGTACTTTGCACTGTTTTACAGTCCGCTCGAGCGGGGTAATTCACGCTCAAGCGGGGACCTGAGTCACACGCTCGAGCGGGGGTCAAGCGCCCGTCGAGCGTGATTTTCACCCATCTAGTACTTTTGTCACGTTTTGCGAAACGCTCGAGCGGGAAGGTTTACGCTCGAGCGGAGACTTTTGTTTGCATGTCCGCTCGAGCGGGGAAACCCACGCTCGAGCGGGACCCATGTTTTCTGAAAATTATGAAAAATATTTTCTAAGGCATTTTTGCATCCTCATTCCATTCTAGGCATTCCTAGGCCATGTTTAAGACTCCATAATGAGATTAATAGATAAACACACACTAAGAATAACGAAATACATTATGTCTAACTCGAGCGTGTGTTTCAAGCGGGTAATTATATGCGTGTTTGTGTAGGTCACGCACCTCAAGACAAGTGAAGAGCCATTTGACCATCTAGTGAGCCAACCAATTGTTGTGAGTAATAACTCTGTAAAGTTATGTTTAACTTTAATTATTTTCCAATGACATGAAATGATAAGTTCTGAAATGCTATGTTTGAATGAATGAATGATAGCCCAAGTTTTCCTTGAAATGTAAACGTGGTATCCCTAGCCGAGGCCCTCGCCCAGGAGACATAATACTGAGGCACATGGTCATGAGGCCCTCACCCGGGGGAAAGAATACCGTGGCACAAGCCCTCGCCCAGGGGAAAGAATACCGTGGCACAGGCCCTCGCCCGGGGGAAACAATACCGTGGCACGGATATGTTACCCGGTATCGGAGGTTCCACTATGGGACTTACTATGCTTGACCAACATGATATGTTATGTTAAGGGAAATGTACCACACATGATTCGAATATGGATATGACAGCGATTCTTTTCTGATACAAATATGCCTATGTTTCCGATCTGATAAGAGATTGATTTTCTGATTTCTGTATTCTACATGGTCATCATTCATTAAACCCCTTTACACTGTTATTAATCACTGGGCTTTAGCTCACTCCTTATATTATGTATGTAGGTGAGCAAGTACGAGACCAGGCCCGAGGTTGATGGCCCGTACCCCAGTTTTGTCAACCAACCGTTGCGCCTCCCGAGGAGGTTCCAGTTGAAGTCAATTGCCATGGCTGTTTTTGTAGTTATGCTAGTCTCCGTCTGTTTGTAAAGTCAGGATTTGGGAACTACAGTCTGTAAATAATATTGTAAATATTGGTATCCCTTGACTAGCATGCTTATGAATATAAATAATTTACTCTGTCCCATGTACGTCATCACAGCTCATTGGACTTTGGTTATTTTGTCTAGTTGCTTCTGCAGCCCCTTAATACTTGCTAATCTGCTAAGAGGCCTTTGGTAATCCGAGGATTACTGGCCGGTTATGACGCTAAACCTATAGGGGAGGGTTTGGGTCGTGACAATTAATTAGAAGACTATTAGGTGTATGTATATATATAGCGATATAAAAATGGTTCGCAGTCCAGGGTGGGCCCAGCCCTGTTAGGCCCAAATCGAGCCTAGCCTAAGACCTTGGGCCTAAGCTTCGGCCGTCATTTTGAAGCTCGGATCGCCTAGCCCAACCCGTGACCCGATCCATCGTCTCTATCAAGGCCCATTCAAAGCCCGATCCAAGGCCTAGTGTCATTTTTAGTAAAAAAGAATAAAATTTTAGTGGAAAAAATATATAAAATATTCAGGTCCGTCGAGGCCCCGCCCAAGCCTGAGCCTAGACCCGCCAGCCTAGCCCAAGGCCCGAATACCCCCTGGGCCTGGGTTTGGGCCTAAGCCTGGCCTGGCTCGAATTTTGACGAGAGCCCGTATAGTCCGACATGGCTGGGCCAGACCAAATTTATACCCCTATATGTATATACCATCTCAAAGAATATCACTATGAATATATAGGCTTAGAAAACATTAATTATGTTAGACAAAGTAATTTAGGCTTAAACTTGAAACAACCCCCTTTTATCTTAAAATATTAGTCACTTATTCTATTTTTTATTATCTCAAAATATTAGTCCTTTTTCAAAAATTAAGAAATAAAATAATATGAATTTATTATTTTGCCCTTCTGTTGGCTACATATTTTGTATAAGCCAATTACACTTCGACACGTGGCAGGTTGAGGGTAATACGGGAAGACAACTCAAACCTTCGATCCTGATCGTACACGTGGCAGTTAATATTGGTTTTTCATAAGATCTACGTAGTATTGGATCAGCAAAAAGATGCAAAGTGATGTGGCTTCAACAGTTACTCACATTTAAATTCAAAAATCAAGAGGGAAGCCTAACTGCAGGTATTGGCATAGTGGAGCTAACTATAAGGCAACATGATCAGCGATCATGGAGGAGTAGTTTGACGGTTAGAAGTGCAGTTCGATGATTCTCCTTGAGAAGTATAAATAGCAGAGAAGGCCCCAGAAAAAGCCCCAGACTCAGATCCAAAAAACCAGTTTTATTCTACTTTATTTCCTTTCCAGTTTTACATTTCCTGTTCTTTGTATTTCTATACTTTAAAATTCCTGCACTGCACTTCGTTCATGGGAGTAGTTTCAAGTAAATTGTTGCTATAAACCTCTATGAGGCTGAATTGGATCATTGTAAGTCTTTCGTTTTACTTAATGAAATACTGTAATTGTTCTTCATTTAATTATTGTCAGTTTATTCCTCCTAAGTAAAGCCACCAGTAAAAGTCCTCTTCATTGAGGTTGAAAGAACTAAAACACAATCGTCTGATAATTGGTTGGCAATTAAATTTCTGTAAGGACTGATTGATCCTTGCTGGCATGCTCAAAATTACTGTAATAACCTTCGAAAGCCAAAAAAGCCAACATATATTTTTAGCACGCCCGGTGGGACTAATTGAAATGGCTAGACGTAGGAGACAAAGAGAAAATGAACGCTTGGAAGAAAGCGTGGAATGAGAGGTTGAAATACCTAATCCAGAGGATAATATGATAACACATCCTGTGGAAACACCCATTTTATCAGAACCTATGGTCGAACAGACCAGCACTTCGGAACAAGTACCACATGTTCATAATATTGGATGAAGCCAAAGAATTGGACCATTCACTGTTTCATCTACTCAGCCAATGAATCCATGGGGTGGCCTAGTAGATGCCATGGGACAGTAGTTAATAAACACAATGGAAAGGTAGGCAACATCCTTTTTGGATCAAATGAATACCCACCAACCAACCAATGCAAGGCATATAGAGGAAAATTCAAATGCCCCTCAGCAAAGATTGGCTAGAGATAAACAGCCTATGCAGAATAATGGGCATACTAATGGTCAAACTAGTAACCAAAACCATGAAAGACCACCACCTTAGTCTTGGTATGAGCCTCTTTCGAGACCTATGGCAAATCAAAATGCTTCATTACTTAACAGTGAAGCCATGCAAATTGGTGGATCTGGCCCAATACAAGAAAATGGTGTAAGGATGGTTCCAAATCCCATGTTCAAAGCCATACCTGGCACGAGAGGGTTCACTAACCCTTTATTCGAATTTATACCCGGGGGGTTGGAAGGTTTTCCTACAACTGGAAGAAACACAACACCTGTTCCAGCACCTTTCGCAGGTCCTTTTGCAAGACAGGCTCAAAGAGGTCATCCATACCCTCAACAGCAGCCAGCACCATAGGGACAACCAGTCCCAAACATACCACCCTATGGACCAAGAGGACCCCAAGCATAAGGTTGTCCATTAAATCCTGTGTTTGTTCCTCCAGTAGTGGTTCAACAGGCACAAAATATGGTCCCTAGGGACCAAATTGTTAACATTGTTAGAGAGATGTGTGGACCAATGGCTCGGGGGGTTCAAACTCCTGTGTACAGAAAGCCATATCCAAAATGGGTAGATAGGGTACATAAATACCCAAAGGGGTTTAGGATACCCGACTTCGCTCTTTTTTATGGGAATAGAAACCAGTCAACGGTTGAACATATTGCTAGGTTCGCTGCTCAGTGTGGTGAATTTACTAACAATGACTATATGAAGTTAAGATGGTTCTCAAACTCTCTAACTGGGCAGCATTTGTATGGTATATTAACCTTACACCTGGCTCTATCCAAACTTGGCAACAAATGAAAGAGGCATTTCATGCCCAATTCTTCCAAACAGAGCCAGAGGTTTCCATGGCAGACTTGGCAAGATTGAGTCAAAGGCCTGATGAGAAGGCTACTCAGTTTATTGCCAGATTTAAAAGAGCACGAAATAAATATAGAATCATCTTACCAGAGCCTGAATTTGTGAGATTGGCTCAAAATGGTCTAGAGTTTAGGCTTCGAAAGAAGTTTAACTCAACTGAGTTTAGAGACTTAGTGGAATAACCTATAAGGTGTCTAGGTATGAAACATTACTAGAAGAAGAACAAGATTCGAAGTAATGCATCATACAAGATGTATTATAGAGATCCTAATTATGAGATTGATGCAGCAGAGATTGTAGGGAAAGAACCTGTGATCTGTGAAGCATTAATTCATAAAGACACAACAATTGACCAGCAGTTTAAAAAGAAAGACCTTCATAGGAAATACTCTTTCGATTTAACAAAGGTAGATGACATTTTTGATCGTTTGCTTGCTGCAAATTTCCTGAAGTTACCAAAATGAGTCAAAATTCCGTCTCCAGAGGAACTTAAAGGAAAAGTGTATTGTAAATGGCATAATTCTTGGTCTCACTCAACTAAAAACTGCATTGTTTTTCGAGATAGGATCCAAGAGCAGATTCGAAAGGGGAGTTTAAAAGTCCCAGCTAAAGCAGAGAAAGCCATGGGGATTGATACTAATCCATTCCCGAAAATTGGAGTGGTGGCAACCAATGTTATTATGCCAGACTTCTAGAACTTGTCCTTGAAAGAATTGGAAGAAGTCAATATGCAGATGCATGTTTCCAGCCAAACAACTGTCAAGAAAGACAATGATAATCTACCAACTATTGGACAAGGTTTCTCACACCAGAGGGAAGACTCTGATGAAGAAGCATTGGATGACGACTCTTTAGAAGTAGTTGTCATGTAAAGAATGTGTCCCAGATGCAGGCTGAGCTACAAATGGTTGAAAGGGCTTCCAATTGATGGGAATCAATATTACAAGGATGTGCAGAGGTGTCCTAAACCAACCAGTGCTTATAACAAAAGGCCATATCCAACTAGCATTAGGTAGCAACCATTAATGGCTGAGCCAACAGCCGCTAGAATGCATTCTAAAGGTAAGAGGCCTTTACATGAGTCCAGACCACCTAATTATTACAGAATGGAGAGCAGTCATCCTGAAAGGAGACTGGAGAAGGGTTTAGTTTATCGGATCAAAGCCAGAGATTGGCCCCCTAGACCAGCCTCACGCAGGACGGAAAGTGGCCACCTTCATCAAAGGCCTGAGTTAGGCCCAAAATAGGGAGTCAGGGCCAAGCAGTGGCCTTCACAGCCAGCTTCAAAGACGACTTCGAAGGAGGAAAGAAACAGTTCAACAGCTGGGTTAGTAGGTTCGTGGGTACCTGGAGTTCCAGATTGGTTTATCATGCTGAACAAATCTAGGAAAATGTCTACCCAAAGAAATGTTGTTGAAAACCAAGGTAGGATGGTCAAACCTCCTTTGGTGGCTCCAAACAATTGGGTATTGCTTAAGCACCCGAAAACAAAAGAACCAAATATGGTCCCAGTGATTTCTAGGTCCCAAAGAAGGAAGATCCAACGAAGGTACACTCAGTACCAGAAGGATCTGAAAGAAGGTGGAGAAAGTTCTTCATTGGTTCAGCTAAAGAGCCAGGTAGAAGGAGAAGAAGATTTAAAGTTAGACCATAATCTAAAATCGACTCTTTCAGACAAAAAGAGTTGTAGTAGAGAGCAGTTGGCCAAAGTTCATTCCGAACTAAAGGCCAAGGAAAGATCCAGCTTGGTAGGATTGGAAAAAGCTTTGATGGAGAGTGATAGTGAGATAGAAGATGAAGTCGTCCCAAGCCAAAGGAAAGGGATGGTTGAAGAAGAAATGTTTGAAGCCTTCATGGCTGAACAGGCATTTTTGGTCGAAAAACCAACAGAAACAGACCATTCGAAGGAAGTTACTAATACAGAAGTGCCAGAATGCAGCATGGAGGACGCTTCTGAAGTAATTGAACGGGTTGACCAAGAAGGAAAACAAGTACAGCCAGTCTTCCAATTTGGCTCATTTCCTCCGGTGTCAGTGAATATGGTGCTTATATTACCACAAGAGTTTCAAGCTGAAGATGAAAACCAAGGTCAGGAGATTGACCCAATTCCAGTCTCCAGTGAAGACTCACAAGTAAGTATGGTGCAAGACGAATCTGAAGTAGCCACACCAATGGAAACTGAAGACGAGAATGAGGAAGAGGTAAGTATTAACCTCTCATACCCTTTTGAGTATCTCACGACGTCCATGACACAGCATGTCAAACCCTTGTATATCAAGGTCTTCTTCGATGGAATATAGATGAATCGGGTGCTGGTGGATAACGGGGCAGTAGTTAACCTGCTTCCAAAATCTTCGTTGAAGAAACTAAGAAAAAAGAACCCGAGACTAATCCCAACCAGTACAGCCATTGCTGGTTTCGCTGGAGACAAACAGATGGCTGTAGACGTCCTCGAACGCCCCGGGAGGGTTAAGTCCCGTTCCGTTCATATTGGGGTCACTACAGTTCAAGGACTCAAATGTCACGGTTCTTAATCTTGAACCAAAGAGTCCAACTCTGGCAAATCGTTTTGAGAAAAACAGATTTTGAAAAGAAGTGCCAAACATGGACTGCTTTGCCAGATACAGAGTCGCCACCTAAATATTTTTTAAATGAGAAATTTAGGAAACCCTGACTCGGTGCCGAAGGCCACGTGTCCGTCATCACCAAAGTTGTCTTGGCTCGGGAGCTTGGGTACGATTGGGGAAGGTCAGCTATGAGCACCCCCTTTCGCCCGGTCCGAAGACCGGCCTCTACTAACCATGATATCCGATTTTGAAAACATTATGTGTTCTTATTCCGGTTATTAGCCTAGAATTACTATGTTATGCGCACAGCAAATAAGTATAGACTAGATTGCCTAATTTGGAAATAAGCATTGCATATCCGTTTGTTTTGAAAATGCTTTGGAATTTGCTACTCGCAAGTAGGCTAAAATACGGATTTCAACGAGTTTTTCCAACTCAAACAATCCAACCTCCACCCACAGGCATTCAAACAGTTTATTTCATATAAGCACTTAGCCGCATGGCAAGCATACTGTCATGTTAACATTCACACGTATGCGAGATGCTAAAGCATAAATACTTACATTGTACTCCGTGCCAAAACAATAAACTAGTTAGCAAAATATGCATGACCTAGCTCATGTTAAGATGACTAATGCGACGCATACAGAGTGCGATTAGACAGGCTCGGCTATCCTAAACATGGCATGTGAAATGCACGAGTAACACGTATTCAAGTTAGATTTGAAATACAATGCAGTTTGTATGATGTACCGAGCCCGATGCATGTCAACAAATGCATGGATGCACGCATGCATTGCATAAGGTATGCTAATTTTAAATATGCCCTAATCTACCATCATAAGCAGGTAAATAAAAGGGAAGAAAGAAATGGGGGTTGGAAGACATACACACACTCACCCACACTTATTACAAATATGCCCTCACACGGAGGGACCGAATAAATATTACAGTCCGAATAATAAATAAATTAATTATTACAAAATTTCTAATTATTTAACAAATAAATGCAAAATAGAAAAGGCCGCAGCCCTGCCTCGGGATACGCGAATGATGCATGCTCGAATCCGACTTGCCCGGAAACCCGTTGCCATAGCATTGCTGCCTCTGTTTTCACTGTCCTGCCTTTCTGAAAACTGCCAAAGTCTCAGGACATGCTCCCTGCACACTAAGGATCATCATCGGCTGAATAGAATGTCCACCGGCCGTGTACAATGTCCATCGGCTGGATATAAAGCTATCGGCTGTCCATCAATGGCCGGTCGGCACTCTATACTGCCGATCGGCAAAAACTCCCTGCAGAAGACAGTTTTGACAGCAACATGGACAGACAGTGTATGGCATGGAATTCCAAGCAAATGTATGCACGGACGCACTCCCTATCATGCAATGGACTCAAGGGAGCATGGCCTTCGTCCCCCGGGCCATCAATCACGCATTTCAATGCATGATGGCCCAAAAGCCAAGTTAGCAACTTTGATATCAAATGAAATGCAAGCATAAAACACACCAAAGGGCCCCAACCTCTGTCATAATTGATCAAGAGGCAAGGGATGCATGCTTAATGAAATGCAACCTAGGCATGGAGGCTAAGTATGCAACATGAACATACAAATGAGCAATGTATACTAGGCGCGCAACCTAAACATGTAAACAAACATGGCATGCAGCAATATGCAACGATGGACTTAAACTAACATGGGTAGCTCGCAAGCATGCCAAAATCAGCGGCCATGGGGGGAAAACAGCCCCGAAACCCGGTAAAACGACATCCGATGCAAGGAATGATCCCAAAATGCGAAGATAATTGCACAAAAGTGACTTATAGCTAACAAAGCATGCATAATTGGTACATGACATGAAAAAGAAGAAGCAAGGCAGCCCCAAAAATCACATTTTTACAGTTCAAATCATGGCCAAACAGCAATCACAAATAGGGCTAACATGGCATACAAAAATGACTCCGCAAGGGAGGCAATGAAGCAAGTAGTATATGCAGTGCCCAAACAGAAATACCATTCTACAACACTGAAGAGGGACCAAAATATGCACATTTTCAGTTTATGACAACCCCAAATCAGCATGAAAACATGCTCAAAATGCCATGCAAGATTGAAGCCAACAAAGGCTATAATATGAGGTATACAAAACATGCATCAAACAGCAAAAGACCCTTCATGGGACATGGAGAGGGGGTCAAAATAAGACCCTTCTAGTTCTGATGATGGCCCAAAAACAGAAGCAAGATAGGCTAACAAAGCATGCAAAAATGGGGGCCAAGAGGGGTATAATGGTAAGTACTACATGGAGACCCCCAACAGTGTTGAGCCCTTCTTCAATGTTGAAGAGGGGCTCAAAATAATCCTAACTTCAATTCATGACATGCTCCAAAACAATTTATATGTAGGCCAAACAAATCATGCAAAATTACGGTAAATAGAAGAGATTATGAAGCAAGTGCAAGATAGGGGTCCCAAACAGGGTTGAGCCCTTCTTCAATGTTGAAGAAGGGCTCAAAATGAGCCTAATTACAGTTTAGATTATGCTCAAAAACAGATCACACATAGGCTAGAAATTTCATGCAAAAATGTGGCATACCAAGGAGTATTGAAGCAAGTGCACTATGGAGGGCTCAAACAGGGTTTAGCCCTTAAACAAACATGAAGAATGGCTCAAAAGAATGCCCCTTTCAGTTAGGGTCGGAGCCCAAACAGTAAGCAAAATAGGGTAGAAAAATGTGACAAGAATGTGCTACAAAAGAGGGAAAATGATCTTACCCTTGAAGACTACCCTTTTTGTGCTTCTTGGCTTTGAGTTGCAGCACCTTTGGCCTCTGAAAAACTGCTCCAAGCTACTGTGATGGAGTAGTGGTGGTGGTGGTGCTATGGATGGGTTGTGAAGAAATGGCCCAAGAACAAGGGTTTGATGGTTGAATGAGAGAGATATGGAGAGAGATGGAGGGTTTTTTGTCTTGGACAAATTTCTTGGAACCCCTTAAGATGGAAGAGAAGCTCTTCTATAAATAGAGAATATGGAGGCTTGAAGCTTCAAGAGAAGCTAAGCAAAAAGGGTCAAGAGGGTCAAGCTTCTCTTAGAAGCTTGGAGCAAAGGGCCAAGAAGGCCAAGCTTCTTGGAGAAGCTAGACAAAAGAGCCAAGCTTCTTAGAGAAGCTAGGCAAAAGGTTCAAGAGGTGCAAGCTTCTCTTGGAAGCTAGAAAAGGTCAAGCTTCTTCAAGAAGCTAAAAAGGGCAAGCTCTTGGAGAAGCTAAAAAGGTCAAGCTCTTGGAGAGAGCTAAAAGGGTCAAGCTTCTTGGAGAAGCTAGAACCAAGGTTCAAAGGGTTCAAGCTTCCTCAAGAAGCTAGAACCAAGGGTGTTCAAAAGGTTCAAGCTTCCTCAAGAAGCTAAAGACCAAGGGTTCAAAAGGTTCAAGCTTCTTGGAGAAGCTAAACCAAGGGTTCAAAAGGTTCAAGCTTCTTGGAGAAGCTAAACCAAGAGTTCAAAAGGTTCAAGCTTCCTCAAGAAGCTAGAACCAAGGGTTCAAAAGGGTCAAGCTTCCTCAAGAAGCTAAAACAGGGGGTTCAAAAGGTTCAAACTCCCCTCAAGAAGAGGTCTCAGCCAACCAATTAGGTCATCGGCACAATTAAAGTGCCGGTCGGCTAAACATAATGCCGACGGCCATTATTTTAAGAAACAATGGCCGGTGGCAAACATGTGCAGCCGGTGATGATAGGGGAGGGCCGATGAGGTGTGAGGATGGCCAAAAGCCATTCCCTTCCTTCAAGGCAAAAACACAGGTGTTTGGTGCCAAAACAGAACACGAAGCAGTCGAGTCAAGAGGTCCTGAGGCGAGGCGCGCTGCCAAGGCCCCCGGGAACTCGAGACGAACACAAACATGGATAATCACGAGTGTTCAAACGGTGATGTCAAGTCTTGAGGGACGGTCAAAAATGGGGTGTCTAAACGTCGCGGTGTCACTTAAACAAGGGGCACTTTCCGTTGCCATGCAGTGTCCTTCAGACAAGGGGCAATTTTCCATTGCTTATGGATATGGTTGCGCATCTCAAGAGTAGGTTCCGTGCTTGTTGAGCATTGGCCGTTTACAAAAAATAGTTTTTGAGAATTTTTACTGAGGTTGACTAATTCTCTCGAAAATATTCCATCTTTTCCAAAAACTGGGACCATTTTCTTAGACCAAAAAAGGAAAATTTTCAGTGCTCATAGCCTGACTTGCATGATTTAAATCAAAAAGTTGAATAGCATGTTAATCTAACTTTCATGTTGGTCAAAATTGTTTAAAACCAAAAAAATGGTCAAAATGATGAACTAGGGGCACAGTTGAGTCAGGTTCTGTCTTTTCCCCATCATCAACTACTTGCCAAGAAGGGCACTCCACCTGCCAGAAGAGGGCACAATGAAGTCAACAACAAAGGGCTGAAAGCTCTCTCGTCCTCCAAGCAGCGAGGTATCAAGCCATGCGCGAAGCATAAATTGGAATGGGGCGAGATGTTCCACTTCCTCATCTGGACAGATCTAACCACGTCCAAACTCCCCAGCAAGGCATCATCAACCGATGTTAGCTGCAGATTTGCTACACACCCAGTTGTGGCACAACCCCTCTGTGGGGAAAGTTCATTGTTGTGAGCAGAAGAAAGAGAATCTAACAGAATGCTAGGGGCAAGAGCCCGCAACTTCTTGTCTATCCACCAACCACTCTGGGGAGGGATGAAAAATGAGAGATTGAAGAATAGAGAGATGTGCGCTGAGAGAAAAAGTGAGGAAAAGGGCTTTTTCAGAAAAACAGAGCTTGAGGGCCGAGTGATGTGAGAATCACAAATGAGAAAGGGTGGGAAATAATACCCGGTAAAACAGGCTCCCTGTGCACATTTGAGTCATGTGTTTTGTTTTGTCTGTTTCGATTCTTGTTTTGAGTCGTTTCGAGTGTTAATAGATGTGTTTAGGTTGTTTACCTTTGTTTTTGTTTGTTGAGTCTTTTTCGCTGTGTTTAGTCGTAGGCTCAATACCCGGTTAAGAACTCATTTCTTAATTTCAAAAAAAGAAATCAAATCATCTTGTACTCAGAGTGCCGTGCCATTCTCCACATTCGTGCAAAACAGATTCGTTCTTTCATAAAATTGCAGGGCCCACCCCCGATAAGTGTGAGCAGTAAAACCAGGACCTATCTGAAGCTATGTGGTTCCAGACTGCAAAATAAAAGCAAAAGAGGAAAACGTCGGGTATCTGAGTTTGTTTCAACTTCAGTAAGTTCCGAGACTACATCCCGTGTGTACCTCTTCAGGCCTTGCCAGTGCTCCGAAGTATGAGTGTACCTCTACCTCAAGCTCAAGATCAAGTCTGCTTCAAGCCAGAATAGTGTATCAATCACACCTCATTCCCATAGTGTATCAATCACACTTCATTCACTTAGTGTATCAATCACACTTCATTCATTCAGTGTATCTAGCACACTTTATTTGCTTTAGTGTATCAATCACACTCCATTCACTTCGTGTATCTATCACACATAATCATTTGCTCCACTTAGTGTATCTAACACACTCCATTTGCCTTGGTGTATCAATCACACTTCTTTCATTTTGTGTATCTATCACGCACGTTCCTATTTTGTGTATCTATCACACGCATTCTCGTTTTGTGTATCCATCACGCACATATTCACTTTTGTGTATCTATTACACTCTCACTCAGTGTATCAATCACACTTCACCCACTTTGTGTATCTATCACACCATTCTTCTCTTCATATCACATGTTTGCTTTGTGTATCAATCACACTCTGTTTACCTCATGTATCTGTCACATGATTACTTTAGTGTATCCATCACACCTCATTTACTTCCGTTTGCTTCATGTATCTCTCACATGTTTATTTAGTGTATCAATCACACTCTCATCACACTTCACTCATTTTGTGTATCTATCACACACATACTCATTTAGTGTATCAATCACATTTCATTCTCATTGTCTGTATCTATCACACACATCCTCATTTAGTGTATCAATCACACACTTCATTGCATTCAGTGTATCAATCACACACTTCATTTCATTCAGTGTATCAATTACACACTTCATTGCATTTAGTGTATCAATCACACACATTTTCAGTTAGTGTATCAATCACACACCTTCTTATTTAGTGTATCAACCACACACTTCATTTCATTCAGTGTATCAATCACACACTTCATTGCATTTAGTGTATCAATCACGCACCCCATTTGCATTCAGTGTATCAATCACACACTTCATCACATTTAGTATATCCATCATACTAGTTCACTAAGTGCATCTATCACACTTCGTGTTCACATTTAGTATATCAATCATACTCCTGTTCACTAAGTGCATCTATCACACTTCGTGTTCACATTTAGTATATCAATCATACTCATGTTCACTAAGTGCATCTATCACACTTCGTGTTCACTTTTAGTATATCAATCATACTTGTTCACTAAGTGCATCTATCACACTTTGTGTTCACCTTTAGTATATCCATCATACTTGTTCACTAAGTGCATCTATCACACTTCGTGTTCACCTTTAGTATATCCATCATACTTGTTCACTAAGTGCATCTATCACACTTCGTGTTCACCTTTAGTATATCAATCATACTTGTTCACTAAGTGCATCTATCACACTTCGTGTTCACCTTTAGTATATCAATCATACTTGTTCACTAAGTGCATCTATCACACTTCGTGTTCACATTCAGTATATCTATCATACTTGTTCACTAAGTGCATCTATCACACTTCGTGTTCACATTCAGTATATCCATCATACTTGTTCACTAAGTGCATCTATCACACTTCGTGTTCACATTCAGTATATCCATCATACTTGTTCACTAAGTGCATCTATCACACTTCGTGTTCACCTTTAGTATATCAATCATACTTGTTCACTAAGTGCATCTATCACACTTCGTGTTCACATTTAGTATATCAATCATACTTTGTTCACTAAGTGCATCGATCACACTTCGTGTTCACCTATTGTGTATCCATCACACTTGTTCACTTAGTGCATCTATCACACTTTGTGTTTGCCTTTTGTGTATCCATCACACTTTGCTTCATACAGTGTATCCATCACACACTTTTACTTTGTGTATCAATCACACGCTCGCTTTGTGTATCAATCACACACTTTTGCTCTGCGTATCAATCACGCGCTCGCTTTGTATATCAATCACACACTTTCTCTTTGTGCATCTATCACACTATGCTCATCTTGTGTATCCATCACACTGCGCTCACCTTGTGTATCCATCACACACATTTGCTTAGTATATCTATCACATATTTGCTTAGTGTATCCATCACACTCGTTTTGCTTTGTGTATCTGTCACACTTTGCTTCACTTAGTGTATCAACCACACTTTATTCATATAGTGTATCCATCACACTCTCTTCACTTTTGTGTATCCATCACACATGTTTGTCTACTTAATGTATCTATCACACTTTGTTCGCTTTTGTGTATCTAACGCACATGTTCGTGAGAATTGCATAATTCTCTTACATCCTTTCTGCATTGTAGTGTAGTTTGGTGTATGCTAGCTTAAAACTGTTGCATGTGTGCTTCGTTACAGCTTTTCTTAGCATACTCATAAGTTATGATCGGCTTCTTGCATTTTCAGTTGCATTTTGCCCCTGCCTTCGGGCGCATACCTTGTTTGTCTTGCATGTTTGTCCAAGTCTTCGGCCTTGTCAAAAATGGGTCGTCTCTGGGCTTTGACATTCACTCCCGTCATTATTATGACTTCCGAGTTCTGTCAAAGAGGGGCAACTGTAGACACCCCATTTTTGACCGTCCTCAAGACTTGGACATCACCGTTTGAACACTCGGTGATTATCCATGTTTGTGTTCGTCTCGAGTTCCCGGGGGCCTTGGCAGCGCGCCTCGCCTCAGGACCTCTTGACTCGACTGCTTCGTGTTCGGTTTTGGCACCAAACACCTGTGTTTTTGCCTTGAAGGGCAGGGAATGGCTTTTTGGCCATCCTCACACCTCATCGGCCCTCCCCTATCATCACCGGCTGCACATGTTTGCCACCGGCCATTGTTTCTTAAAAATAATGGCCGGTCGGCATTATGTTTAGCCGACCAGCACTTTATTGTGCCGATGACCTAATTAGTTGGCCGAGACCTCTTCTTGATGGGAGTTTGAACCTTTTGAACCCCCTGTTTTAGCTTCTTGAGGAAGCTTGAACCTCTTGAACCTTTTGAACCTTTTTAGCTTCTCTAAGAAGCTTGACCCTTTTTAGCTTCTCCAAGAAGCTTACCTTTTTTAGCTTCTCCAAGAAGCTTGCCTTTTTTTAGCTTCTCCAAGAAGCTTGCCCTTGTTAGCTTCTTGAAGAAGCTTGACCTTTTCTAGCTTCCAAGAGAAGCTTGCACCTCTTGAACCTTTTGCCTAGCTTCTCCAAGAAGCTTGGCTCTTTTGTCTAGCTTCTCCAAGAAGCTTGGCTTTCTTGGCCCTTTTGCTCCAAGCTTCTAAGAGAAGCTTGCCCCTTTTGACCCTTTTTATGTTAGCTTCTCTTAGAAGCTTTGAGCCATTACCTTGTCTATATAAAGAGGGCTTCTCCTCCATTTTAAGGGTTAGAAAAATCTGATATATATCAATATATATCACTCCCTCTCTATATCTCCCTCTCTCTCTACATTGTGTAGGTTAGAAGGTCCAAAAGGGTTTTGTTCTTGGCCTATTGCACACCACTTCATATACCACACACTTCCATCATCACTTGAGTTCTTGGAGCTCATTTTCAGAGGCCAAAGGTCTGTGCTCAACTCAAGCCAAGAAGCAACCAAAAGGGTAGTCTTCAAGGGTGAGATCATTTTCCCTCTTTTGTAGCACTTTCTTGCTCCATTTCTTAGGCCTATTTTCTTACTATTTTGGGCTCCGACCATAACTGAAACTAGGCCTTTTTTGAGCCATTCTTCATGTTTGTTCAAGGGCTCAACCCTGTTTGAGCCCTCCATTTGGTACTTGCTTCAATACCCTTTTAAATGTCATAATCTTGCATGAAATTTCTAGCCTATGAGTGATCTGTTTTCGAGCATAATGTAAACTGTAAGAGGGCCTATTTTGAGCCCCTCTTCAACATTGAAGAAGGGCTCACACTATTTGATCCCCCATGATGCACTTGCTTCATAATCTCTTCTATTACCGTAAATTTGCATGACTTGTTTGGCCTATATGTGATCTGTTTTGGAGCATCTCATGAACTGATATTGTGCTTATTTTGAGCCCCTCTTCAACATTGAAGAAGGGCTCAACCTTTTCTTCATGCTCCATATGTCACTTGCTTTGAATCCATGTTTTACCCTTGTTTTTGCATGCTTTGCTAGCCCATTTTGCTTCTGTTTTTGGACCATGATCAGAACTGGAAATGGTCATATTTTGACCCTCTGGATATATTTCATGAAGGGTCTTTGCTTGTTTGATGAATGTTTGTCCCACTTCATGTTATACCCTCTTTTGAGCCTCATTTTGCATGCCATTGTTGCTCTATCTATGCTTGCTGTTTGGCCATATTTTGTACTGAGAAAATGCTGGTCTTGGGGCTGCCTCGCTACTGTATTTTCATTCCATGTCTATATTGTGCATGCATTGCATGGCTATAGGCCGTTTCGGTGCCTAAATTCGCATTTCGGGACCATTCCTCGCATTTGGTGTCATTTCGCCATCTTTCGGGACTGTTTCCCCCATATTTCAGTGCTGAATTCCATTGGCGTGTTTGCATATCATTTTAGCATCATTGCATTCCGTATGCCATTGCCTCGGTATGCGTGCCCGTGTGTACGCATTTCGAGGCACTTCATTTTCATCCAATGGCTACTGATGTGAGTGCGGCTGAGGTCCACTCACATTGGTGTAAGTCCATCTTGCATTGTATATGCCATGTTACAATGCGTTGTGCATATTATGTTGTTAGCGTTGTGTATGCCATGTAGTTGCATTGCATGTTTGTATGTTAGCTTGCATGCTTAGGTTGCATGTGCATTGTTGTGCATTGCATTGCCTTGCCTCTTGATCAACCATGATTGAGGTTGGGTCCCTTGTATGTTTTGTGTGCATTACATTTGATATTAAAATGCACACTTGACTCTTCGGCCATCATGTATGGAAATGCGCGATTGGTGGCCCGAGGGTCGAGGGTCATGCTCCCTTGAGTCCATTGCATGATAGGGAGTGTGTCCATGCATACATTGCCTTGAAATTCCATCCCATACACTGTTTGGCCTTGTTGCTGTCAAAACTGTCTTCTGCAGGAACTTTCTGCCGACCGGCAGTGTGGAGTGCCGACCGGCACTTGTGGATGGCCGATAACATCCTCAGCAGCCGATGGACTTTTCCCATGGCCGGTGGACATTTCACCCAGCCGATGACGATCCTCAGTGTGCAGGGAGCATGTCCTGAGACTTTGGCAATTTTCAGAAAGGCAGGACAGTGAAAACAGAGGCAACAGTGCAATGGCAGTGAGTTTCCGGCGAAGCCAATCCAAGCATGCGTGCATCCCTCTTCCCGAGGCCATTTTTACTGCTTTAAATAGTTTAATTAATTTGTTAATTAGTTAAGGTTTGTAATATTTAATTAGCTAGGGTAGTTAATTATTTATTTGGTCTGTATATTTATTTGGTCCCTCCAAGTG
The DNA here is from genome assembly GCA_030407325.1 of Camellia japonica. Classification (NCBI taxonomy): domain Eukaryota; kingdom Viridiplantae; phylum Streptophyta; class Magnoliopsida; order Ericales; family Theaceae; genus Camellia; species Camellia japonica. The sequence continues at coordinate 118,868,084 of JAPPVO010000003.1, forward strand.
AGGGCGAATTTGTAATAAGTGTGTGTGAGTGGGTGTATGTCTTCCAACCCCCATTTCTTTCTACCCTTTTATTTACCTGCTTATGATGGTAGATTAGGGCACATCTAAATTAGCATACCTTATGCAATGCATGCGTGCATTCATGCATTTGTTTACATACATCGAGCTCGTACATCATACAAACTGCATCGTATTTTCAATTCCAATTGAATACGTGATAGTTGTAACATTTCACGTGCCATGCTTAGGGTTAGCCGAGCCTACTCTAGATTGCATCTATGCCTGTGTTGCATTAGCCACTTAACATAAACTAGGTCATGCATGTTTTGCTAACTGGTTTCTTGTTTTGGCACGGAGTACGATGTAAGTTTTATGCTTTAGCATGCCACATGCGTGTGAATGTTGCCATGACAGTATGCTTACCATGCGGCTAAGTGCTTATATGAGATCACTGTTTGAATGCCTGTGGTGGAGGTTGGATTGCTTGAGTTGGAATAACTCATTGAAATCCGTATTTTAGCCTACTTGCGAGTAGCAAAACCAACACATTTTTCGAAACAAAACGGATATGCAATGATTATTCCGAATTAGGCAACCTAGTCTTACTTGTCTGTTGTGCGCATAACGTAGTAAATCTAGGCTAATAACCGGTATAAGACGCATAATGTTTTCAAAATCGATATCACGTTAGTAGAGCCGGTTTTCGGACCGGCGAAAGGGGGTGCTCATAGCTGACCTTCCCCGATCGTACCCAAGCTCCCGAGCCAGACAGTTTGGTGATGACGGACACGTGGCCTTCGCACCGAGTCAGGGTTTCCTAAATTCCCCCATTAAAAAAAATATTTAGGTGTGGCGACTCTGTAATCTGGCAAGCAGTCCATGTTGCACTACTTTTCAAAAATCTGTTTTTCTTCAAAAACTATTTGCCGGATTTGGACTCTTTGGTTCAGATTTAGAACTGTGACAATTTGAGTCCGAACTGTAGTAGACCCGCAGAAACGAACAGAACGGGACTTAACCCTCCCCAGGGCGCGTTCGGGGACGTCTACAGGTGTCTACAATGGCCCAAGGTATTCTACCCATCAACCTGAGTGTGGGAACCAGGGACTGCATGACAGCATTCTTCGATATCGATAGCAATGCTAAGTATAATGCTTTACTTGGAAGAGATTGGATTCACACCAACAAATGTGTGCCTTCTTCTTTACATCAGAAAATCATGATGGCCTTGTGCAATGGGGAGACGGAGGAGATCATACAGATCCTCAACCCTTCATAGCTTGTGCAGATTTCGCAGAGGCCAAATTATATACTGAAGGATTGGCACCACTCAGTATACTGAGGAAACCTGATAGATCAGCCGATGTGACGGCTGATAAAGAATTTGCACATTTAAAGCACTTGGTCCAGGAGAGTGCTGATGAAGAGTTTGTCGTTAAGGATGATAATGATGCCTGGTTGTAGGCAAAGAGATGAAGCCCAAGAAGCCACGTCTTTGGCTCTAATTAAGTTCTCAGTATTGGATGTTAAATCAATAATCCAGAAAGTGCAAGAGCAAGAGAAAGAAACCATGACGATTGGTTGTAAGAAGGAACAGCAACAGTTCAGATTTTTGGCCTTAGATAAATATTGTACTTTGGACATTGAAACAAAAGTCCAAGAGATATAGAAGGAAGAAGCCTTGTGGACAGACTTTGTCTATGGGGAAGAGGGTAAAGATGTTGAATCAAAGAAGCTGAGAGTAGAACAAAGCAAAGAAATTGCTTCGAAGTCAGAAGGAATCAAAGAAGGAGCATCAGTAAGTTCTCAGATACAAGACCCCTTGGAAGAAGTAAATTCAGGGGAAGGTTCTATACAACAGCCCACCTATATAAGTGCTTGGTTGAATGCTCTTGACAGGGACCAGTTGTTGGTTATTTTGAAGAAATATAAAGATTTTGCATGGTCTTATAATGAACTACCAGGATTGGATAGGTCATTAGTAGAACATAGGCTCCCTATGAAGCCTAATTTCAAGCCATACAAGAAAAAACCAAGAAAAATGAGTCCAGAAGTGATTCAGAGTGTTAAGGAGGAAATTCTTAGACTCCTCAAGGCAGGCTTTATTAGGACAGCCAGGCACGTTGAATGGCTATCCAATATTGTGCCTGTAGTTAAGAAGAATGGTAAAATGAGGGTATGCATCGATTTCAGAAACTTGAATCTAGCAACTCCAAAAGATGAGTATCCTATTGTAGACGTCCCCGAACGTCCCGGGAAAATCCCGTTTTGTTCATTGGGCTCACTACAGCTCGAACTCAATTGTCACAGTTCTGAATCTAATCTCGTAAAGTGCAATGTAAGATCGATAAATCACCAAAGAGTCCAAATCCGGCAAATCGTTTTGAAAAACTGATTTTAGAAAGAAGTGCCAAACATGGACTGCTTTGCCAGATACAAAGTCGCCACCTAAATATTTTATTTTAGGGGAATTTAGGAAGCCTTGACTCGTGCCTAAGGCCACGTGTCCGTCATCACCAAAGTTGCCTCGGCTCGGGAACTTGGGTACGATTGGAGAAGGTCATTTCATGAGCACCCCCGCTCGCCCGATCAAAGATCGGCCACTACTAAGCATGATATCTTGTTTTTGAAAACACATGTGCTCTTATTCCAGTTATTAACCTAGAATTACTATGTGATGCGCACAGCATGCAAGTATATACTAGATTGTCTGAGTTGGAACAAAGCATCGCATATCCGTTTGTTTAAAAATGGATTAAGTTTGTACTCGCAAAGTAGGCTAAACACGGGTTTCGACGAATTATTCCAATCAAGCAACCCAACCTTCACCCACAGGCAATTCAGGTAGTTATATCACATAAGTACATAGCCTCATGGTAAGGCATGCTATCATTGCAGTCACTCACACGTATTGCAAGGATGCTAAAGCCATAAAACACTTACCAAGTACTCCGAGCCAAAGAAAAAGAAAAGCTAATTGAAAACATGCATGAATCCTAACTATGCTAGATGCCTAATGCAACACATGCAAGAATGCACACTAAGATAGGCATCGGCTATTCTAAGATGAACATATGAGATGCTACAGGTAACATGTATTCAACTCAGAATTGGAAATACGATTGTGCAGTTAGTATGATTAGATGCGCCAGCCTGGTGCATGCAAAACAGATGAATGGATGCAAAACATACGAGCATATAGGATGCTAATTGTTAAACGTACCCTAAAAACTAGCCATCAAAGCTGGTAAATAAAAAGAGAAGAAAGACGTGGGTTGGAAGACATACATTACACACACACGCACACTATTACAAACATTGCCCTCTCTCAGACGGTCCGAATAAATAATACAAAACCAACTAGCTAATCTAAGCTAATCTAATTAAACTATTATTCACAACCACACATGAATAACAAATTACAGGTAATTTATTACATAACTCTAACTAATTAACAAATTAGCTAAGTAAGCAATTAAAACTATCATGCAAACTACATGAAACAGACTGCCTCAGCTCTGCCTTGGATGATGAAGGATGCATGCGTGCTTGAATTGCCTTGTTTGGAAATCCCTCGTGACGCCTCGACTTACCTTTGTTTGCAATTGACCTTAGAACACTGCACGAGGCTCCAAAAGGTTGAAACTCCACCCTGGGAATCTGTGGGAAGGCTGCCGACCAGCTATTGGCCTTGGAGACCACCTGCCGACCACCTTTTGTGGGAGAAACCAAAAGGGGTGGTCGGCCTGCCAGAAAAGCTGGTCGGCCGACCAGTTTCTGCCTCTGTTTCTGATTTTCTGCAACAAAAAGCAAGAGAGAGGCATGGCAAGGTATTTTCAATATATGTGTGCACGACCACTCTCTCCATCATTGCATAAGCTCTAGGGAGTGTAGTCCTCGATCCTCGGGCCACCAATCACGCATCCCGATGCATGATGGCCGAGGAGTCGAATTGCATGACTCAATGTGAAATGAATGCACATATAAGCACCTAAAGCCAACAACTCCGTCATGGGTAATCAAGAGTGTCGGCGACCGGGAATCGAGGCACGTTTCGTCACTTTGAGTACAAAACGTCCCTTGTTTCCCGTGTTCGGACTAACTTCTATTCCGAACACAATGCAACAAACAATGGCATGCACAATACGACTCTAAGCATGCAACCTAAATGCTATGCAACTAAGTGATGCAAACATGCAAAGGATGACATGATAGCATGCACAATGCCAATATGAAATGCAACATGGACAACCTAACAAGGCTAATGGCATGCACAATGCACAATGCTAATGCTCACATACTCAATGCAAGACAACATATGCAACAATATGGCAAAATGTGACTAGCATACACGATGCGAATATCAAATAGCATACTCAATGCGACGAACTACATGGCATGCGCAATGCTATGAACTACAATGGCATACTCAATGCAAAATGGACTTAAACCAAAATGAGTGGGCCTTATCCACACTCAAATTAGTGGCCATTAGATGATGAAATCAAAGCAACAAAACACATGTTAGCATGCAAGATGCAAGGGCCCAAAGCCTAGGGCACGAGATACAACTGTATGAAAGCATGGAAAGGATGAAATATGGCATACAACAACACATGTTCCAGCTCTGAAATGACATACAAAATGGTCCCGAATCATGCAAACAACTCATGTTATGCGTGTTGAATGGCTCAAATACCAAAACTAGTGAAGTGAATTACACTAGAGGTATGCAAAGCAATGCCCAAATGAACAAACCAACCCCAAATAGTTCCTATGCAGACCCGAAACAGTGGCAAAATGGACTAAGATGATGGCTTGAAATGCACAAAAATGAAGCTCATGCAATGGCCCATAAATGAGGTATACAAACACAACTCTCAAAAGCATTTAAAGAGCGGAAAACATGAGAACATGGCACAAGTATAGGCTCTGAAATAACATGCTCAATGATGCCAAGACATGGAAACACCTCAAGTTAAGCATGCAAGGGGCTCCAAAACTCAAGGCTAGACAAGGATATTACACTACAAGTATGCATGGCAAGCATCATTCGACCAAGAGGCCTCAAAACAGAGCTAAGGCAGCCCAAAATATGAACAAAATCAGCTTGAATTATGGCCAAAATATGCTAGAATCAATGGCCAAAACAACATGCAATGTAAGCTAGTGAGCATGGTTTACATTACAAGCATGTGAAACATTCAAGAGGCCACTAAACCAGCCAAAGAGAGAGCTATGATATGCCAAATGATGGCCAAAAACCCACTAAAACATGACCAATACATGCAAGAATGACATGCTCCTTTGATAAGCCATAAAAGGGATTACTCTACACATGCAAGAAGCAAACAAAAGGGGACCAAACCAGCCATGGTCAGAGCCTAGGCAGGTCCTAAAATTCACAAAAAGTGCCTGAACTAGGCCCCCAAATGGTATAAACATATACTCCTTTGATAGGCAAAAAAATGCTAGTAAACAAGACAACAAGAGAGAGGGTCACCCCTCTCTGATTTAGGTCCTCAAAACCACATGCTCACCACTGAAAATCCACTGGATTTCAATGGTAAAAAGGCCAAGCAAAGATTAAATCAAAGGCTTTATGGCATGGCACAAAACAAAGCTATTTAAGGCATGCAAAAGGGTAGATGACCTTCAACACCAAAAGAGCCTTAAACAAACATGAAAAACACTTAAATATGAAGCTTTTTTCAGTTGACAACAAAGCCTAAATATGCATGCAAGTATAGCTAAGAAAATGATCAAGATAGAGCTTAAAAGAGGGAAAATGAGTTACCCTTGGAGCTCAGCAAAACCCTGCAGGTTTTGGGACCAAAAACTAACTCTTCAACCTCTAAAAATCCCCTCCAAGAACCTTAGATCAATGGTGGAGGTGTATAGCTATGAGATGTGGTGCAATAGGCCAAGAACAATGCACTTTTTGAACCCAAAATATAGAGATATAGAGAGGGATATATATTTTGCCTTAAACAAATTTTTTGGAACCTGGTATAAGGAGAGGGAGGCCCTCTCTTATAGAAGAGCAAAGGTTCAAGCTTCCTCAAGAAGCTAGAACAAGGGTTCAAGCTTCCTCAAGAAGCTAGAACAAGGGTGCAAATCCTCCATACACATGTATGGAGGATACAGTCTGTGCCTTCTAGCTGGCACAGCTGGCATCCACTCAGTCAGACAAAACAGAAGAAAGCTGGCCGACCAGTTAAGGTGGTCAGCCGACCACTTTCCCTGGTCGGCCGACCAGGGCAAGTGGTCTCCCAGACAAAAACTAGTCGGTGGCTCCATTTAGTGGTCTCCACTTTGAAAGCAAGCTAGTGGTGTGGTGGGAGACCAGTAATTGTGGCCCAAAGATCAGGGAGACCAGTTTCCCGACAAGAAAATCGGCTGGCGGGGAAAAAGTGGTCTCCAAGGAGAAAAGGTGGTCTTCCACCCTTGTACCACTTCCCAAACAAGGAAAACAAGGTCCATGCCAAAAATGAACCAAGACGGATGCAAAACAAGAGTTCGAGGGGCAAAGCGCGCGCCCGGGTGCCTCGAAAACTGGCTGTTGAGCACCAAAAGTGGCGTACGGCCACAAAAGTGGTCTCCCGAACCACAGTGTCACTCTAGATAAAGGAAACAAGATGTGTTCCAAAAATCGTGCCAAACAGAGAATGTTAAGCGGTCCCGAGCCGAGGCGCGCAACCGACGGCTCCGAAAACCGGAAACAAGCCTCCAAACGGGAACAGTGGCCTACGACCATGAAAAGTAGCCTACGACCACTAAGAGATGGTACAAGACCTCTCATTCCCTTCGGGAAGAGAAAACAAGACCCGGTCCGCAGACCGAGTCAAGGCACAAAAAGTTTCGAGGCTCAGAGGGTAAGGCTCTCAGCCAAGAACTCCGAAACCTCGAAACGAGCATGACATGCGCAATCACCGAGCGCTCAATCGATGACATCTGAGTCTTAAGGTCAGTCAAAAATGGGGTGTCTACACCTATGCCTATAGTAGATTTGTTGGTAGATAGTTCAACAAGGCATCAAATTTTATCAATGATGGATGGGCACTCTGGTTATAACCAAATCTGCATTGCAGAGGAGGATGTTCACAAGACAGCATTCAGATGTCCTGGAAAAATTGGCACCTTCGAATGGGTTAAAATGTCATTTGGCCTGAAGAATGCTGGGGCTACATATCAGAGGGCTATGAACACTATCATTCATGGCCTCATTGGAGGGTATTTAGAGTGTTATATTTATGACATTGTAGTGAAATCTCAATCCATGGAGGAACATTTGTTTCACTTAGAAGCAGCTTTTGAAAGAATGAGAAAGTTTAAGTTGAAACTCAATCCTCTTAAGTGTGCTTTTGGCGTATCATCTAAAAACTTCTTGGGCTATGTAGTACACAAGAAAGGAATACAGATTGACCAGAATAAAGCCACAGCCATCATTGAAGCCAGACCTCCATCAAGTAAGAAAGAATTACAAAAGTTCCTTGAACAGGTTAATTTTCTTCAAAGATTCATTTCTAATACTGCAGGGAAAACTAAAGTATTTTCTTCCTTGTCAAGGCTAAAAGATGAAGAGGAGTTTGTGTGGACAGCAGAGCATCAAACTGCTTTCGAAGGAATCAAAGCCCACTTGGCCAACCCTTTAATGCTGATGCCACCAAATGGTGATAAGCCGTTGAAATTGTACATAGCTGCAATAGAGGATTCATTGGGAGCTTTCTTAGCCCAAGACAATGAAGAAGGCAAGGAGCAAGCTGTTTATTACCTTAGTAGGTTTCTAAATTCTTGTAAATGTAAATACTCAGCTGTAGAAAAGTTATGCCTTGCATTGTATTTTGCTGCAATGAAATTAAAATACTATCTTTTGCCTACAACCGTCTTGGTAATTGCAACCATAGATTTGGTTAAATATATGTTATCTAGACCCATGTTGAGGGAAAGAATTGGCAAATGGATACTAGCTTTATCAGAATTTTGTAATAACCCTCATCACTGATTACTGATTAAGTACTGATTACTGCTAAACCGAGACCGGTTATGATTGATAATTGAATTGATTGAAATACTGAACTGACTGACTGAAATTTGAGACTGATTGATTGACCGTAACGGTTTAAATGCATAATCTATCTGTTTGACTACCAAATTATCTGTTCTCGTCTTATGCTTTAAACCGCGAATTGAAGGTCTTATCGGCGGCCAAATCTGAAATTGATTGATGTTCTGTGTTCATCATAATTAATGTGATTTTATGGCACATTTATCTGAAAATTGATTTAGTATGATTACATTGGATTAAAATAAGCTAATTAAAGGGATAGGCTTATTTACATTAATGCCATTGTTAGTGGACCCCTTTATTATAATATTTTTGAGCCTTATTACACTTCATTCAAACATTTCCTCAGCTCATTTTTGAGAGCATAACCGAACTAGAGAGAGAGAGAGAAGATAGCTTGATTTTATGGTAAATTGGCTTAGAGAACTTGAAGAATGGAAGTGTAGATTGCTAAATTGAGCTTCTAGTCTTGTGATTGAGGATCTAAGGTAGAGTAATTACCTTGTTGTTTATGAATTGAATCACTCCTTGCATGGTTTGGAGGATTATTAAAGATTAGAGCCAAGATATGGCTTATAATGTTGATTGAAGCTCATCTCTTATGCATGCTTGTATTGAGGAATTTAAAGTTGTTTTCATGGCAAATGTTACATGCATGCTCATATTTATATTTAAGACCATGATTTCATTTTGTTCTTGAAGAAAAGAGCTCAGTGGAGCTAACATTTGAGGCTTTGAATTGATTGAATTCATGGATATTGCATGTTCATCATGTTCATGAAATTGATTTGAAAATGGTGTTTAATGGAACTACTTTGGGCTTTGATTCTCAAATTGATCTTTGAAACATGTGGTACATTGAGTTTTAAAGTGTTTTCTGGAAAATTAGCCCAAAAGGATCGAATTTGATACATTGAAAGTTGATTTTGATCTTGGAGTTCAAATCTGGAATTTCCAGATTTTGGTCGTCCGCTCGAGCGGAGTAAGTGCCGCTCGAGCGGGGAAATCGAGCTCCCAGCATCTCTCACTGCTTTACAGTCCGCTCGAGCGGGGTATTGTACGCTCGAGCGGAGGCTTGTGTCACACGCTCGAGCGGAGGGGTTGACGCTCGAGCGGGGACCTTTGTTGCATGTCCGCTCGAGCGGGGAAACCTGCGCTCGAGCGGGGAACTGTTTTTATGAAAATTCTGAAACTGCTTTTTGAATACATCTTTGCATCCTCATCCCATCCTAGGCATTCTTAGGCCTAGTTTAAGACATCTTAATGAGGATATAGATGTAGAACACACCGAGGCAAATTAGGAATTGAGTTATTATCTTTCCCAACTGTGTAGCTTAGTGTGTGTTCAATCTGTTAACTGTGTAGGGTTGGCTTTCCGAGGAGACGCTCTAGCTTACTGTAGCCCAGAACTCTGTGAGTAACAATTGTGTAAAGATATGTTCAAAAATGATTATCTTCTGAACTGTTTACTGAACTGAACTGTTTACTAAGTTGAACTATTTTATGAACTGTTTACTGTTAACTGAATAAATGTACGTCCTATATTCTGAACTGTATTGTGGTATCTTTAGCAACCACTGTTTATTATTACTGCTACTGTTACAGAGACCTCTATTGGTTCCCTCGTTGGAACCACTACTGTTTACTGATTGATGACCATCAATTGACTGTTCGCTCTTTTAAGACCTACTGTTTACTGTACTGCTACTGTCACGGATATCTCTGGAGCAAAGTGCTGCACAGACCTAAGTGCTACAGTGTGAGCCACCTCTAGAATCTGTGCGAGGCACCTCTTGAATCCATACTGGGCTTTAAGCCAATCTGTGAAATCTGGAGCAAAGTGCTGCACAGACCTAAGTGCTACAGTGTGAGCCACCTCTAGAATCTGTGCGAGACACCTCTTGAGTCCATAAGAACTGTACTGTTACTGTTACTGTTACCTTTACTGTTACTGTATTGTTACTGTCACTGCTACTACACTGTTACTATTACTGTTATTGTTACCGTTACTGTTACTGTACTGTGACTGTTACCGCTACTGCACCGTTATTGTACTGTACTGTTACCGTTACTACTACTGTACTGATACTGTACTGACACTGCTACTACCACCATACTGTTTTGCTTGAATGACTGTTATGGCCGAAATATGAGCCACAAACTGAATGACTGATGAACTGATTGAAATGACTGTTTTCAATACTGGAAAGACATTCTTTCTTAACCCCTTTACGCATTATGTTATTCACTGGGCTTTAGCTCACTGCTCATATATATATGTAGGTGTACAGGCACCAGACCGCGGCTAGGAGCGTCAGGCAAGCTTTAGTTTCGTCAAGCCAACCACTGTGCCTCACTGCGAGGTTCCGAGCCTTTCAAGCTATGGCTGAGGGGTGTTTTAATCTCCCCGTCTGTCCCTGTATCTGATGGGTATTACTGTATAGACTGAAAATTTTGCACTGTACCGTACTGTTTAATAGGGATTAAGTCTCTGTACTGAACGACTGTAAATATTGTGCATACTGTTCTATACTAAATGTCTATATGTATGAAAAATCTTTTGGCATACAGACTGTCACAGCTCATTGGACATTGTTTTTATTACTGTATTGGCTTCCGCCATGCCCCTGTACTCTGTTTTACTGTATTACTGTTCTGTAGGCCTTCGGTAATCTCGGATTACTGGCCGGTTACGATGCTAAACCCATAGGGGCGGGTTTGGGTCGTGACAAATTTCATCTAGAATATGTCCCCCAAAAGGCAGTAAAAGGACAAGTTTTAGCTAATTTTCTGGCAGACCATCCATGTCAAACAGAAAGCCAAAAGATAATGGAACTTGGTATGGTTAGTGTTGAACCATGACAAATGTGGTTCAATGGATTAAAAGCCAATGGTCTAATTGGAATTGGTGTAGTAATTAAGTCACCATAAGGAGTAGAAACCACGCATGGTTTCAGAGTGGGTGAAATTACTTGTTCCAATAATCAAGCTGAATATGAAGCCTTAATAATGGGACTGGAAATACTTATTGGATTACAAGCTCATGCAGTTGACATATTTGGAGATTCTCAATTGGTAGTTAACCAAGTGAAAGGAATTTTCAAATGTCAAAGTATAAGCATGTTGCCATACTATGTTGTTGCATTACATCTGCTTTCTCAATTTCAGATAGCAAATGTAACTCATGTCCCAAGATTCTTGAATAATAAAGCTAATGATGTGGCTCAGAAAGTTTCGAATTTCAAGAGAATGGATAATACTCAAAGGGACATAAGTCAAATAACATATCAGAAATTAATACCACCTTTGAATAAAAGAAATGTAGTCCTGGAAGTTAATCATAATGACTTACAAGAACAAGATTGGAGGCATCCAATATTGTAGTATCTGGCTGGCCCATCTTCGAAAGCCAACAGAAAAATTAAATTGCAGTCTATGCAATACATAATGTATGGTAATGCTCTCTACAAAAGAGGGGGAGATGAGTTATTGTTGGAATGTTTAGGCCCTAAGGAAGCATTGACAGCTATAGCTGAGGTTCATGAAGGCATCTGTGGTGCTCATCAGCCTGGTGTGAAGATGAGATGGTTGCTTCGAAGGCATTCCTACTATTGGCCAACTATCCTTAAAGACTGCATAGAAAATGCAAGAGGTTGCCAGGCATGCCAAAAGCATGGCACAATAAGGCACGTGCCCATAACTGACCTGCATGCAGTTGTGAAGCCTTAGCCATTTAGAGGATGGGCCATGGATATAATGGGGAAAATACACCAACCCTCTTCGAAGCATCATTGCTTCATCTTAGTGGCCACTGATTACTTCACCAAGTGGGTTGAAGCTAAGCCATACAAGGCTGTAGACCAGACTGATGTCATTGGATTCATTAAGGATTTAATCCATAGATTTGGCATCCCACAGACTATAACTATTGATAATGGGACTGTATTTGATGGGAAAATGGTAAAGTCTTTTGTGGCAGAGTTTGGAATTAGCCTTGTTAATTCCAGCCCCTATTATGCACAAGCCAATGGTCAAGCTGAATCATCCAATAAGTCTTTGAAAAAATGAATACAGAAAGTTGTGGAAGACAATCCTAGGGATTGGCATAACTTATTATTGGATATATTATGGGCTTATAGGACTTCTCCAAGGTCAAGCACAAGAATCACTCCTTATGCCTTAGTATATGGGCATGATGCAGTGCTACCTGTGAAAATTAATGTTAAGTCCTTGAGGGTGAGATGCCAGGACCAGTTAGATCTTGAGCAATACCATCAGAGTATGTGCTTAGAGTTAGAAAGTATAGATGAAGCTAGAATTCTGGCATTAAATAGCATTCTTTTCCAAAAGAAGAAAGTAGCCAAAAACTATAATAAGAAAGTCAAACACATTGGCTTTGATGAAGGTGATCTGATATGGAAGACAATACTCCCAATAGGGATTAAAAGCCATAAGTTTGGCAAATGGTCACCTAACTGGGAAGGACCATATCAAGTTCATAGAGTCCTGCCTTTTGGAGCATACCATTTGAGAAATTTGAATAGCTATGTACATCCCAAAAAGATTAATGGCAAATATTTGAAGCCTTATTATCAAACCGTGTGGGAAACACAAGGAATAGAATAAGTGCTAAATAAAAGAACATGAGAACACTTCAATGATAAATAAGAATTTATTTCATAAAGAGTCAAATACATGTAGCCATAGATTGGCCCAAAAGTCAATACAGTGTTTAAATTGTTCTTTTATAATAGATGCTCTATTCTTGAGGGATGGAAACAATTGAATGGCTGTAGTCATCTCTTGCTTTCGATCAGCTAGCTCTTGATTAGTGATTTGTAGCTTCGTAGTAGTCCGATCCAAAGCTTGGTTAACTGCTGATAATTCATCCTCAAGTTAAGCCTTCTTTTCCAACAGTTGAGCTTGAAATTGGGAGACAGAGGAATGTTGTTCTTTCAGTTCTGACACTTCAGCATGAACTTTAGAAACAAAACTCTGATCTCTCAACAACTTCTCATCTGCAGCCTTAGCAGCATGACATATGTTGATGTAAAAATCTATAGTGGCTGCTGCCTGAGATAAATGACTTGAAACAGTCATGCCAGATTGTTCAATAATCTTGCACTACTGGAGAAAGCCATCTTTGATTATAGGCCTTTGTAAGGCTTCGAAAGGAATCATCGAAAAAGATGCCAGCAGCTCCAGACAGCTGTCCAAGGCTATCGAAGGCAAAGAAGTCTTACTACTAGAGGAAGAGCTCTAAAAAATTTCTAGCAAAGAATTAGCTAGAACCAATGGCTCAGTCTCACTGCTAGTCATTGGAGAGGTGGAAGGTATGTCAAAAAGACTAGTCAGTCTAGCCTCAAAAATATCCACCTCATCCATTGACATGGAAAGTTCAGAAAGAGCTCTGGTAGAAGGAAGAAATGACTGCATAGGAATTGGAGAAGAAGGTGAAATATCCTTAGCAGTCTCTATAGTTTTTGCTACCAGTTGGTCAAGAGAAGAAGGACTGGAGCAAGGTAATGGATGATGGATTAGAGAGCTACCAATACCCTCAATATGAGAGTCAGCTACCATCAAAGATGAAATAGCAACTGGAATTTCCTTAGGAAGAGGAGGAGAAATAGTGCTCGAGGGAGAATCAAATTGAGAAAAATCAAAAGACAAATGAGGGAGGTATGGAGTTAAGCCAAAGGGAAAAGGAGCAGGAATACTTGGCCTCAAGAAGGGTAAGGAAAATATAGGGCCAGGAAGTGGGAGAATTATTTGAATGGGCTCCACATCTTGAGGTTGTTCAACTTCGACTGAAATTGATGGAGTCCTTATTGGAAGAATAGGCAAAGTAGTTGTGGTTGCAAAAGAAGAAATACAAAACAATGTCGAGCCTCAGCATTGAGAATTTGAGAAAGATGAATAAAAGTACAAAGGAGCTTACTGGTTTCAAAAGTAATGGCTATGATTGGGAAGCTGCGAAGAGTATAGTGTCCAGCAGCTTGCTGTTTCCTTGCAACCTCTTTCTGGAGTGCATCAGCGGCGGCAGCTTCATCCCTGAGCATTTGTTGTTGCTTCCTCTTCTCAGCCCTTTAAAATACAATAAGCTCTTTGGAATGCTCTGCTTGCACTGCTTTAGCAGATGCTTCATGGATAGGATCTCCAGTGAAATCAATAAGAGAGACAGTCATCTTCTTTCTTCTTTTTAAGGGTGTCTCTTGCTCTTGATCTGCCTCTTCTTCTTCTACTGCCTGAACCCCAAGTACTTCCTCTTCAGGATCAAGTAAAAGCTTCCTTTTCTTTTGTTGCTGTTTGCTCCTAAGAAGATTTAAAGCTTGGATCTTTTGAGAAGAATCTCCCTGTGAGGCACCCGCACCACCTTCACCAAAAGAAGAACTAGAGATAAGGCTAAAAGCATTATAAAGAAGGAAAAGAGAAAAGAAACAAGGGTACATACCTTTCTTCGAGGCAGCCTGAGTAACTCTAGGAGGAGTTGAGGCAGCAGGAATAGGCTTCGTAATGACAAGTGCAAGAACTGTGGTAGCAGGAACAGTGGAAGAAGTAACAATTCCAATCCCTTTCGATTTGGGCTGAGGTATATCCAATACCATTAATAGGTCTTGGGGAGGAATGACCAAGTATACCTCCATATTGGTCACCCACCAGTTTTGGCACCTTTTCAATAGGTTACTCTGAGGAATGAAAGGGAAATACTCAAACTCAATCAAGTCCTGGATAAATTTAGAAGTTGCTTCTTCTAATCTGGATCTTCGAACCTTTAAGTCCCTGCTGGTAAGACTTAAATTGGTCTGGCTGCAGAGAGGTATTGGGACCCCTTGTGTAAGGCTAAATTGCCTAGCAAATTGAGCAGGACAATAGAGCTCAACAATGCACTTGTAAGCTCTAGGGTTCATAGTCCCAATGAATAACTCTCTAGGGATCAGAATAAAGGCCCATATGTTCTTGTGTTGGGGTGAAGAACAGAACCTATCACTTAGAAAGGTTTTCAACCAAGATGGGCCAATGGTAGTAGGTTTGAAGGGACGGAAGTTATGGGAAAAAAAGGAAGCTGGAAGTTGGTGGAAGAAAGAGAAGTAAAAAGCAAAGGTAGAAGGATAGAGTGAAACGCTGGCTAGCCTCATGCCATGAATAGTAGGATTTGCCTCCAAAAACTTAAGGCATTTGGATTGTAGTTCAGTAAAATATGCAAAAAGCCAAAGCTGAAGTATCCAAAATGGACCTCCTTGATTGGCATCCAAAGGTTTCTCACAAAAAAGAGATCAGGTGTAGACCGCCCGAACGTCCCGGGCTCCACGCGGCGAGGGCGCGAATCCCGTTTTTTTCCTTAGGCTGCTACTACAGTTCGGACTCAATGTCACGGTTCTGAATCTAATCTCGCAAAGTGCAATGCAAGATCGATAAATCACCAAAGAGTCCAAATCCGGCAAATCGTTTTGGAAAACTGGTTTTTATAAAGAAGTGCCAAACATGAACTGCTTTGCCAGATACAGAGTCGCCACCTAAATGTTTTATTTTGAGGGAATTTAGGAAATCCTGACTCGTGCCTAAGGCCACGTGTCCGTCATCACCAAAGTTACCTCGGCTCGGGAACTTGGGTACGAGAGGGGAAGGTCATGCAATGAGCACCCCCGCTCGCCCGATCAAAGATCGGCCTTTACTAACATGATATTTTGTTTTTGAAAACACATGTGTTCTTATTCTGATTAATTAGCTAATCTTACTACGTGATGCGCACGGCAAATAAGTATAGACTAGATCGCCTAATTTGGAACAACACATTGCATGTTCGTTTGTGAAAATGATTTTAAAGTTTGCTACTCGCAAGTAGGCTAAATCGGGGATTTGATGAATTGTTCCAATTCAAGTAATCCAACCTTCACCCACAGGCATTCAGGCAGTTATATCACATAAGCAAATAGCCTCATGGCAAGCATGCTTTCATGGCATTCAATAACACACATGCAGTATGCTAAAGCATAAACACTCACAGTGTACTCCAAGCCAAAACAGAGAACTAGTTAGAAATCATGCATGATCCTAGTTCATGTTAAGATGGCTAATGCAACACATGCGGAAATGTAACTAAAATAGGCTCGGCTATTCTAATCATGTTATGTGAAATGCAACTTGGTACATGTATTCAAATAGGTATTGAAAATACAATGCAGTTAGTATGATGTGCCGAGCCCGGTGTATGCAATGCAGATGAATGAATGCACGCATGCAAAGCATAAGGTATGCTAAATGAAACATGCCCTAAAACTAACCATCGTAAGCGGTTAAGTAAAAGAGAGAAAGACGTGGGGTTAGAAGACATTCATCGCATACATGCACGCTTATTACAAAATTCGCCCTCTCGACGGAGGGTCCGAATGAATACGCTAAGCTAACCAACTAATCTAATAATCTAATTAGACTAATTATTACACAACCAAATTAAATAACTAGCTACAACTAATTATTACAACAATTAACTAATTAACAAATTAATTAATTATTACAAATTCAAGCTGATTAACAAATAATCTTTAAACTAAGCTGCTCCAGCTCTGGTTTGAAGATATTGAACATGTATGCTTGCATTTAGTTTCTCGCCCCGAAAAGCTCTCCAGTTGCTCTCTTGAGGCTCTGTCTGCAGGGTGTCCTTGAGAACTAGCTGCTAGATCTCACCAAAACAGCGCTGAGGAGTGCACCAGTGGCCTGCCGGCCATGAGGACCTGCTGCCGACCACCTTGCCAACCAAGAGTGCACACTGCCGGCCACAAATGAAGATCTGCCGGCCAACAAAAGGGGGGGTGCCGGCCACTGGTGTACTGTGACACCAAGCTGTAGCAGAGCACAAAATAGAGAAAATGGAGGGTCTCCCAAGGGTATGTATGCACTATGCCACCCCATATCACTTCAAAACATCAATGGAATGAGCATAATCGGATCCAAGACCATCAATTGCGCATCTCGATGCATGATGGCTAAAGATCCAACATGTGCAAATTTCAATAAATGCATGACCAAACAAAACACCAAGTCCATTTCCTTATCATGAGAAATCAAAGAAAATGGAGACCAAGGAAGATTGGCTCATTTCATCACTTCAAGTATGAAATGAGCTAATCCACCTTGTGTTCAAACACAACACCGGGTTAAACACAATGCAATGCACACATGCAACATGACATGCAAAAATGTTATGTAATGCAACTAGCATACAACAACATGCAATGTACCAAGCATGCAACAAGTATGCAACAATGTACCAAGCATGCAACAACATGCAATGCACAAAGCATGCAACAACATGTGATGTAACAAGCATGTAACAACATGCAAAATGGACTTAAACCAAAATGGATAGACCTCAATCATGCCCAAATCAGTGGCCAAACACCAAAACAAAGGCACCAAAAGACAAGGCATGCACACACAATGCATTGGCCAATCAACTAGGCCTAAGAGCACAACTCTCAAGAGTGCTCAAGGAGTGATAAACATGGAAGTGTGACAACACTAAATGCACTGAAATAAGGTATGAAATGATGCCAAATCATTCAAACAATACAAGCATAGCATGCAAAGGTCCTTAAAGCATAAAGCTAGTAAAGAGGATTATAAAGGTGGCATGTAATATATGGCACAAGTGCATGAACCAAACATGGACAGAGCTGAAATAGGTCAAAACAATGACCGAAACATGCTAAGATGGAGGCTCAAAGACCTAGGCATGCAAGCATACAAGCTAAGCCATAAACAAGGCAACAATGCACAATACTCAAAGGCACTTAAAGAGTGAATGAAGTGGGAACATAGCCATGCTATGAGCTCTGAAATGAAGTATTAAATGATGCCAAATCATCTAAATAGCTCAAAGATAGCATGCATGAGTAATCAAAACACAAAGCTAGCAAGGCCAATTGCACTACAGCTATACAAAGCATGAAGCATATGGCAAAGGCAACCCAAAAAAGTCCTAAAACATGTTAAAGTGATACTAAAACATGTATGGAAGGAAGCCAAAACAAGCTAACATGAAGGGCATAAGGCACAATGCATACAAGGCAAATATGGTGGATTACACTACACCTATTAGGACCAAGCATGGAATGACTTAAGCAAGAAAGATTAGAGTTATATCATGGCATAATAACCCCAAAAACACATTGAAATGATAGCTCGCAAGCTTAGGCATGAAGGCATACGCAATGATCCATGTTAAGGCATAAAGGGGGCAAGCCCTCCAACGCATTGAATAAGTGATAAATGCAAGTGTGTGATCATGAAACATGGACTGAAATCACGTTTCACATGATGCCAAATCATGAAAATAGTTCAAGTAATACATGCTAATGGACTCAATGCACAAAGCCTACAAGCTAGAATGAACCATAGCTATACGAGGCAAGTCATGCATGACCAAAACAACACAAATCAGAGCTAAGGCATGTAAAAAATATGGACAAAAGTTTCTTGAAGTTAAGCCTAAGGCATGCTAGAATGACATGTTAAAGCATGAGACACACTAGGCTAATTCATGGAATTACACTACAAGTGTATGGAGCATGCAAGGGGCCATCAAACCCATCCAAAACAGAGTCATGGCATGCTAAAAACTCACAAAAAACCTACTAAAATGGAGTCAAAACAAGCTAAAATGACATGCTACTTCATGAAGCATACAAGACTAGTTTGTGTGATTTACACTACAAGTGTATTATGCATCCATGGAGTGACAAAATCAAGTAAAAAATAAAGGCATGCCAAAACAAAATAACCCCAAATACAAGCTAAGATATGACCAACATAAGCTTAACAAACATGCTCACGCATGAGGCATATGAAGCAAGTATTGAAGACACAAGGAGAGGGGATGACCCTTTCCCTTTTGGGACCTCAAAACATCCTTCCCACCACTGAAATTCCTCAGAGTTTCAGTGGTGAGAAGGCCAAACAAGGTGGCCCCAAAGGCTCACAAAGAAGGCACAAAAGCAAGGCCAAACAAGGCCTAAGATGGGGTAAACAGCCCCCAACGAAAAAGTGACCTTAAACAAACTTTTTAAGCATGCAAAAATAGAACTTTTTCCAATTAAGAGTTAAGCTTAAAACAGCATGCAAGTTGGGCTAAAAGCTTAAGCAAAAATGGAGGATTTAAGGGTTAGAAACTCACCCTTGAAGACCACCTTTAAAGCTGCAACTCCAGCAACTTCTTTGAGCTCAAACCAGTCCAAGAACACCAAAACAAACCTCAAGAAGCCTCAGCAACACAAGGATGGTGTTTGAGTGTGTGTTTGTGTACAAAAGTGAGATAAAATGACACTTTTAAGGCACAAAACAAAAACCAAAGAGAGATATAGATACAAAGCTATATGTATAACTCAAACCTCAAAATTCTGAACCTCTGAAATGAAGGAGGAGCTTCTCCTTATATAGAAGAGAGTAATGCAAAGCTTGTTAAACAAGCTTGAAAAGGGCTTCATCCCTCTATACACGTGTATGGAGGAGGGATGAGTGAAAACCAGCTGGCTCAAAAGATCTGGCGTGAAAACTGCTGAGACAAGGTATTCTGCTGGCCATCAGTGGTGGCCGGCAATGCCTCATTGATGGCCGGCAGGCTTCATCAATGGCAGGCAAAGACAAATGCATGGTTGGCAGAGGCAGAGAGTGGCTGGCAATGAACCATGAGAATTATGCTGAAAGGACCAGCATATGGTCCAAAAATGGGGCAGAAAGGATACAGGGTTTGAAAAGCTCAAACCTGTGACATTACGCTGCGAAGGTCAAGTACTGGACGAGCAATCGAACTTGTGGCTGGATGTACCTGCAAGCACAACCAAGTCTTGAGGATGGTCAAAAATGGGGTGTCTACAACAGGCTCTGTATACGTGACCTAGAACGTATGGAGCTAAGGCCACATTTTTCTGTAAAACAAGGACTTTGGCAAGAGGGGCGAATTCAGGCATAATTCTTTGAGAAGAGGTGCAGAAAAGGAATTTACAAAGCTAATACAATATGAAACAAAAGAATTCCCTATCAGTCACGGGCCCTCTCTTTTATTCTCAGCCTTGACAAAGTCACTATAGGATGAGTTAAGAAAGTGAAGGGAAAAAGGGGTTGGTAGGTCAGGATAATCTGGTCCAAAGGGGGTTCCAATGGGGGACAATCCTAATAGATAACAGATATCAAGAACAGTAGGGGCCATCATCCCACATCTGAATTGAAAGAAATTAAAGGCAGAATTCCAAAAGCAAAAGGCAGCAGGTATTAAGAAAGGGTCCTCTGAGATAGTGAACCTGGATAATTTGAGGGCATCGAAAAAGCAGAGCTCTTGAAGGTCTAGAGTCCTATCAGGGACAACTCGATCATACCATTCTTATCACTCTGGTCTCACCGTGGGCCAGCAGCGATGGGGGCGGTTCATTCTCCAGTTTCCCCAGTCAAGACCACCTTCGTAAAGGAGACAATGGTCTTCTAGACATGGACATAGAGCTGGAAGCTCAATAAGAATCTCTTTGAAGATGAGCCCAAGCACATACTCTTGCTGCTCATGATGGCGGGGAATGAAAATGCGTCCGTCAATGGCGCTTTTCTCACCGGCCTTATACTTCTCACACTCTTCAGCAATAATCCTTTTTAAGGTCACAGACGGACTCGCACGCTCCATAACCAGTATTTTCGAAGAAGAAGAAGCCATTGATAAAAGAATTTTCTCATAAGACAAAGTCGAGAGAGAGTAGGAGGAAAAGGAAGGTCAGTAGAGACAAAGGGTTTATGTGATAGGCAAATAGGTGAATTCAAAGCACGAAATAAAAAGGGTTCTAAAACCTTTGCGTCTGGAAAATATATCGTGGAATTCGTAAAGAAGTACTGAAAGTACGAATGCCAAGAGTTTCCCTCAATATTGATAATTTCTGGGGAAAAACACATCTTAAATACTAATGTCAGCTTCGAAATAAAATATTTGGCTTCGAAGCCAATTTTTGGCGCCAAAATGAAATGACAAACGGCTTCGAATGTCGAAAGCTTACTTCGAAGCACATTCCATGCCTCACGGTGAAAGAGTGTTTAGATATTTGTTTACTTCAAAAGGATTAAGAACCTGTTTTATGGTTTCTTAGTGAGAATAAATCCTTCGAAGCAAAACTTGAGATCCCTTAAAGATGGAAATTGTTGTTCGAAGTATCAAAACCAACAGTTGGTTTGATAATATCCAGGAGAGATTGTTTTTTCGGATTAAAACAGTGTAGCCCTTAAAGGGGGTTTCCATATTTTTGAAAGTATGGGCTGTTGTTCAAAGCAAAAATGGTCAATTTAAAATTGGTTGATCGTACTAACCATATGACCATATGTTGGATATGATTAAAACAAGCTTTAAGGGGCAAGATTGTTAAATTCGAAGCACTGATTCTAAATGGAAATCAGCAAAAAAATTGTCAACTGTATTCCATGAATTGGAAAAATTCATGTTGGTTTTTCAATGTTTCATTTGAGATGATTGAATCCAAATTCGAAGGATGAGATTGTGGAGTTCGAAGCCCTAAATTTGCTTATAAAGACAAACAGAGATAAAGTCAAACCATGCCAAACAAAGAGAAAAGTCTTAGCTATATTGAAATAAAAGCAAGTACATCAAAAGGCCCTCTTTGGGTACAAATTCGAGTTCATAAAAGTAAGGAATAGAATAAATAACAAGATCATGGAATTTAGTCCAGCTATGGTCAATAAATTTCTGTTCCTTTTTTATTCTATCCTCTATTTTCTCCAGGCTTGGCTGCTGAAGTTGATGTGCTCTTACTTGATAAAAGAGTTCTTCAGCCTTTATTTCGAACGCTGTTTCTTTTAACCCTTGTTTTAGCTCGTCCATATCCAAGTCATCCCAGTACGCAGAGTCTTTATTCTTGAAGTCATCATATTCTTCAATGAGGTTCTCTACTTTGTATTGGGTATGAACTCGAAGGGATGAAAGTTGGTTCAAAGATTGAGTGGTGGCCACAGAAGTCCGGTGCCAATGGAGAAGCAACGGGAGTTGGTCCAAAAACATTTAGAGTTCTGCTTGGGCGATAGGGTTGAGGACGTGACCCCGAGTCATAATATCACAAGCCCATCGAAGGTTCTTGAGAGGAACATTGTCTTCAAGAACATTGAAAGGCAAGTGAGAAAAGGCCGCAAGCAGAAGTTGGGCTTGCTTTCGCTGAGCTGGAGTAGGGGAAGGTGGAGGCTTATAAGGAGGAAAAACCTTGTCCGCAGAGAAGGTAAGCCTCAGTCTCTCTGTCCAGCAGGGATTTTGCGGAGGATGAGGTATAGAGGCTTCCATTTCGAAAGAATGAGGAAACTAAGGGGCATTAACATAATCAAGCCAGTCAGAAGAGCAAAGCCTCGCCTTCTGGGCTAAGAACGATGGGTTATACCCTTGTGCCTCTTCCGGGCGTCGGATAGCTTGTACTATCTTTGTAGGCATGGAGGATGTGTACCATGCTACAAGCAGATTGTCCTCTAAACTACGTCGGCGGTCGATGGGCACGTAAGGATAAACCACCAAACTTCGAGCATCATAAGGGAATTTTAGAGGATCAGTGAACTCGACAAAGTGGTGATTAACTCGCTCCCTTAACTCACGTGCCTCAGGTTCCGACCAGCTTCTCCAACCAGAAGCCCCAAATGAGGAAGAAGTCACAGCCTCATCCCATGCAGAAGATTGTGGATTAGAAGAAGAACTTCCTATGTCCATATTTGCAAATTTCTGAATCAAAGGATTGTGGACAGTGTGTTCGTAGTCCAAGGTTTGATAATTTGCAAAAGCTTTCATGACTTGAATATAGAAAGGTGGGTAAAGGTGGCTAATCAGTGCATGAAGATTCTTTCGAGGATGAATGGTATTATCAAACAACTCTTCATATGCTTGATCGAGATAAGAAAAGGTCTGTTTATCCATTGAATTGGACTTTTCGAATACTGAGATAGTGAGCTTGTTTAAGGGATCAAAGAGGAGTTAATGCAAATGTTCATCAATGAATGACGGTTGTGTTTCTAAAAATGCAAAACCCATGCACGTTCTAAAACGTGGATAAAATACCTTGATCCACTAATATCACCAAGTACTGAGTATATTAGTGCGGAGGGTAATGTTGGCTAAATATTTTGTATAAGCCAATTACACTTCGACACGTGGCAGGTTGAGGGTAATACAGGAAGACAACTCAAACCTTCGATCATGATCGTACACGTGGCAGTTAATATTGGTTTTTTATAAGATTTGCGTAGTATTGGATCAGCAAAAAGATGCAAAGTGATGTGACTTCAACAGTTACTCACATTTAAATTAAAAAATCAGGAGGGAAACCTAACTGCAGGTATTGGCATAGTGGAGCTAACTATAAGGCAACATGATCAGCGATCATAGAGGAGCAGTTCGACGGTTAGAAGTGCAATTCGATGGTTCTCCTTGAGAAGTATAAATAGCAGAGAAGGCTCCAGAAAAAGCCCCAGACTCAGATCCAAAAAACCAGTTTTATTCTACTTTATTTCCTTTCCAGTTTTACATTTCATATTCTTTGTATTTCTGTACTTTAAAATTCCCGCACTGCACTTCGTTCATAGGAGTAGTTTCAAGTAAATTGTTGCTGTAAACCTCTACGAGGCTGAATTGGATCATTGTAAGTCTTTCATTTTACTTAATGAAATATTGCAATTGTTCTTCATTTAATCATTGTCAGTTTATTCCTCCTAAGTAAAGCCACCAGTAAAAGTCCTCTTCATTGAGGTTGAAAGAACTAAAACACGAACGTCTGATAATTGGTTGACAATTAAATTTCTGTAAGGACTGATTGATCCTTGCTGGCACGCTCAAAATTACTGTAATAACCTTCGAAAGCCAAAAAAGCCAACACCTTCTTTTAAATTCATTATAAACACAAAAAATATAATTATGACAATTGATATTTTCAAAAAAATGTACTATCAAAGGATAAATTTGAAAAATTAATATTTGTAAAATATAATAATTGTACTATTAAAAAAATTAAATTCTCTAAAAAGAACCATTATTTTAAGACGAAAGGGAATAATTAGATCAAGTAAGCAACATTTATTTTGTTTTAATTTTGTAACGATCAAACACATTAAACAATGACAATTCTATTTTATTTTTATTAAAATTCCGAACACCTTGCGGTGTACACTTGATATTTTATGTCAAATTTTGAATCTCTGTTGGTTATTGGGCCAAATTAGAAACAATTAAGGACCAAATTATTTACTTAATATTTTTAAAGTGAAAAAGTGTTTGTAATGCAATTCATCACAAAAAATATGGCTCCTTCCTCAGTATCGAATGTGTTGATGGGAAGAAGCTGCTATTTGAATTGCACGTAATCTGACTTGAAAGGGTTGTTTGGGATAATCTAAAAGGGGTTGTTTGACATGTTCTAAATAAATGTATTTTTTGACTTTTTGAATTAAAAAGTAGAGAGAAAAAATATGTTTGAAGTAACTTTTTGACTTTTTACAAAAAAATGTGTATTAAATATTGTATAAAATAACAAAATTATCATTTTACCCCTACTATATGTAAATACCTACTGACTTGGATTGTACTGGAAGCCAATCGGTTGGTAGCAAACATTATAAGAGCAGATTGCTTACAGTCCAAAATTGTTCGGCCAGTGGGGGTCCACCACGGATCTCTTTTTGACTTTTTCAGTAATTTTTTGACTTTTTGTCTTATTTAAGACATGCCAAACCAGGCTATACTTTTTTACTTTTTATGAAATATAAGTTGGGTATGGGTTGAATTTGAAGTGATGTAATAGAAAAGTAATGTGATTTAAATAAGATAATATGACTTACATAAAATAATGACTTTTTAATTTTTTAATTTTTTTAAATTATGACGGCCTTAGTTATAAAAGCAAAAAGTATAATTGGAACTACATGTTGCAATATTGGAAAATGAGAAATGAAAGGTACTTTAATTCTAAAAAGGATTGTCGATGATGTTGTTATAATTATTAGGGCAGTTGTCGAATTCTATGAATTTCTTGAGGTCTTGGAGAAGGAAAATTCTATTAGCACGTCAAAAATCTTCTGTACGTATCATTTATTTTGTTTGGATATAAATTTTTAAACAAGAGGTAAATATTCAAATATAAATTGATAAATAAAAATAAATTGTTCAAATATATCTTCTATTCAACAGTTTATATTATAATAATTACTTTTTGTTCATAAAATTTATATTCAAACATTCAATTTTCATTTAAAAGTTTATATCTGGATGATATAAATAATGTGTATTAAATTTTTTTATGATGTGTAACTAGAATTATCTCTTGGAAAAAGAAAAAAAAGAAGAGAACATAACCACTTTCTATCAGTTTATATAGGAATAATGGCAATGAGTTAAGTATTTGTCGAGTTTTGCGTTTGTATTCTTAATTTTACAGTCAAATATTAAGTGGTACAATTGGAGGTGGAGGGAGAGTGTTGTCCTGGCTTGTGAAATTTACCATGGGCTTGGTTTTAATAATCCGGATTGTTCATTTTATTAGGGGCACTATGTTATATCATTCATACAAAAATTTATATCAATCTAATAATTATAACATATTCAATTTATTTCGTTTGTCACAAAAAATAAATAAATAAATAAATAGCCTATCTATTTTTAAAAACATAATTGTCGTCTATTTTTTAAAAGAAAAAATTAGTTTAACATCTCTCTCCAACTTTTACTAGTGGGAGAGGTTCATAATATATTTTTTTGTAATGTAAGGTCTTCTAAACCAACCCCCCCCCCCCCCAAAAAAAAAAAATGCACGCGCGCGCGCGCGCACACACACACTCTCTCTCTCTCTCTCTCTCTCTCAATATAGCAAAGCAAAAAATCAAAGCAACAATGGCTCTATGGATTGACAAAGGTTCAAAAACTTTGATTGAAAGTAAGATAACCATCCATCTGTGATTTCGTTGTTCGTTGTTTCAGTGGAGTTGATTTCAAGTTGGTCTTTGTTCTTTGTTCGTTGATTTCAATTTGATTTGTGTAAAGATTCTGATTTCGCATTAAGTTTTCGATTCTGATTTGTCCTTCTCATTAGGTTTTTTATTTTAATTTGTGATTTGGAGATCGCGTTTCTGTAATTTTGTTGAGATTTTCGTTTTTGAAACATTATTCGAGTTGATTTTTGATCTTCGAGTCGATTTCGAGTTGATTTGCAATAGACATGTTCGTTGTTCATTGATTTCGAGTTGATTTGGCCAAAGAAAATCACTGAGGGGAGTATGTGGTTTGCCAGAGAAAATCAATAAATTTCTCTGGACATTATACAGAGAAATTTATCCCAATCTTTTAAAATGTTCATTGTAAAGGTAGAAAAATCCCATGACAGAGAAAATTTATATATATATATATATATATATTTTTGGACAAATTTCACTTTATCCCCTATGGTACAGGTCATGTGCGGATCACCCCCCTAACGTTCGAATATCACCACATAACTCCCCTATGGTTGATGAAGTAAAGTGCACAGTTAGTTTTTCCATCTATTCTAACAGGCTGTGCAATACACGCGAGGGCTGTGCAATTGGTCATGGAAAGATGATTTTTCATCTGAATTAAATGATTAAAATGCCCTCATCTTTATCACCAATTTCCAAAGCAACCTTTCTTCTTCATTTTTCAAAACCTAGATCTGGAAATCTCTACCCAGAAGAAGAACAAAAAATCACTGTTTGAAACATAGAGAAAACATTAAATCAATCACATAGGATGATTACTAGGTATTATAAGTATAATATAACGCCTCTGTTAAAAAGAAAAAAAGAAGAACATGGTTCATTTTGAAATTATTATTATTATTATTATTATTATTATTATTATTATTATTATTATTTTAAATACATGAAAAACATAGAAATCAACAAAGACATTGTAGCACTGTCGAAGAATTTCCGAAGTGAGATTTGAAACAGAAGCGATACATATATATATATATATATATACACACATAATATATATAGAAATCAACAAAGCGAAACCAAAGAATTTTCGAAACAGAAGCGATACATATATATATATATATATTTGTATACATATACAAATCCAACCAGCTATATTTAAACTCTACAAATTTTGATTCTCCCTCAACCAGCTATATGTTTTTGAGCTGTACTCTTCGTCCTTATTTTCCAATTATCCTTCCAAATATACTTTATTACCACAATTTGATTCCTCCAAAAGCAAATTGAACCTTGGATATTCAGAACCTTGAATACAAAAGCAGATGAACCTTGGATATTCATAACCCCAGCTCCAAAAATCAGCTTTCCTTCTCTCAGCCTTTCTCTCGCTCTCTCTCTCTCCCTCATCTTTTCAAATGCACAACTGTTGAATGAGAAATGGTAAACAAAGGTTATATATATAAGGGAAAAAAAGTCTTTTTACTCCTGCCATTGACGGTGTTAACTGTGCACATTACTCAATTAACCACAGGGGGTTATGTGGTAATATTCAAATGGCAGAGGGGTAATCTGCAAATGGCCCAAACCATAGGGGGTAAAGTGAAGTTTGCCCTATATTTTTTTTGGTGAATAACAAAGAAAAAAAAAGAAAAAATAGAGAAAATCAACATGCCAAAGAAAATTATATACATCGATTTCAAGTTGATTTGTAGCAAAGGTGTTCGTTGTTTATTGATTTCGAGTTGATTTGGTCAGATAAAATTACAAGTGAAAGTGTGTGATTTGGCTAGAGAAAATCAATATAACAAAGGAAAAAAAATCAAATTTCTTTTGTCAACACACAGAAATTTATCCTAATCTTTCCAAAATGTTCACTATAAAGGCAGAGAAATCCTATGACAAAGAAAATCAACATACTAGAGAAAATTACACAAAAACTCTCAAAAGAAACTCAAAGGAGTAGGTAGAGTAGTAAATAAATTCCAAAGAAAATTAACAGGCACAAGGGGAATTCCAGAGAAATTTCATATCTCAAAGGGATATCTTAATGCCAGATAAATTGTATAGAAAATCTAAAAGTCTAATGTGGTTAGAGAAATTTCAAATGCTAGAGAAAATTTCGCGCCCGCGCACACACAGCTGCCAAAGTTATGTCATATATGTATATTTGTTCATATGAGTTTGTTATTGTAACAACCCTGATCCACAATTAGCTGCTAATCCGTAATTAAGGATGTTAATTAAGTGGATTAAATAAATTATGGGTTTATTATGTATTTTGCATGATCTTTGGCTTTCTATCTGTTACTTGTAGAAATATCTGTCTAGAACTCCGCTTTAATATGAAAATTGAAAACCTTATCGGCATCCGAAATCGGAATTAGTTACATTAATATGTCATTTGGAATTTTTAGAACACTATGGCAAATTTTATTAAAAATTGATTCAGTCTAATTCATTAAGTTGTGTTGGTTAGCCGAATGTTCCAATTAATGTATTATTAGCATCCTAACTATATATATGAGCCTTAAGCTCATTTTTGAGCTCATCCTTGTCCATTTTGAGTGCAAAAATCTGAGAATTTATTTTAGAGAGAGAGTGTGTGCAATTCTAGAGAGAGAGATGAAGAGATTGAAGGAGAATTGAAGATCTTGGCTAAGATTCATCAAAACCAAGCTAGAGCTAGATTAATTCAAGACTATAGGTATGAATTCAACCCCTAATTTATGAATCTAAGTTATCAACATGAAGATTATGTGTTTAAATGTGTACATTGAGCTTAGAATAAGGAATTGGGTTACATTTCATACATACATGCCCATGTAGGTGTTAATTTACCATGTTAGCTATGAGTTTCTTCAAGTTGGTAAGTCAATCCCATGTTTTTGAAGTCTTGAAAGAGAATTTGGATGAGAAACCCACATGCATGCAGATTTATATGGAGTTTTGACATGTTGAGTTTGATTTTGAACATCTAAATTATTATGGTAAGTTATTTGGTACATGCATGTTGGAATTACCGTGTTTAATCACTTGAATACATGTTTTGAGAAGAAATTTCTTACATGCATGGAGCTTATGAGCTCAATTTTGTTAACTTCAGAAGCTTTGGAGAAAAAAGTTTGAAAGATTTTACATGCATGCTTTGTTTCTTGAGTTTCAAGATGAATTGTGAGCTTTAGGCAAACTCTTGGGCCATGATTTTATGAAATGATCCTTAATTCTTCATATTTTACAAGTTTACTATGTTATCTCAAGTTTTAGGGCCCAAGAGATGTGTTTTGAAGAGTTGAATTCGAGTTTTGAGCTTGGTGATCAAATCTGGAAATTCCAGAATTTGCATCTACGCTCGAGCGTAGGAGTTCACGCTCGAGCGACCACTCTGAGTGCGTGCACTTCCGCTCGAGCGACCAGAAGTCCGCTCGAGCGTGAAATGCAAGCTCCCAGAAGTTTTGCATCTTTGCAGATCGCTCGAGCGACCCCTCGCATGTTTGCATGTCCGCTCAAGCGAGGAAAGCTACGCTCGAGCGAGGACCTTGTTTTCAGAAATTTGACTAAGTGTTTCAATTCACGTTTTGGCATCCTCATTGCATCTCAGGCATTCCTAAGCCTTAATTAAGCCATGGTAATGAGGTTATGAATTAGAAACACACTAAGAAAATGAATGTACTAAGTTAAGAGTTTATAAGTGTGTGTTTTAAGTAATGTGATAAGAAAGAATAAGAACCATTGTAATGAAAGCTAAGCCGTGATGGCCACATGAATTCGTAATGATAAGATATGTTGGTGTTATTTACTTTTGTGTTTGTAGGTCAATGTCTGGAGATTGATTGACCGTTTACGGGAACCACTGTGAGTAACATTTCTGTAAAGATATGTTAATATGAATTATGTTCCAAACAATATATAATGAGTTATGATTTCTGAAATGATCATTTACGTGAACAAATGTCCTATGCTTGAAATCTATTATGGCATCCATAAATAGTCCCAAGTCATGGGGGACGGCATGTTAATGCGAGTCCATGACATATATATGATTACGAGATCTCGTTAGCCACTTCATTGTGGTGATATGTGTTTAATCGATATCCGGAACCGATTACTCTAGTCGGAAGACGATATGTGATGTGTTCTATGGGATGTACCATTATTATGTTTAGATACGAGAATGTTTATGCTATGATTTGTTTTACGCTTATGACATGTTCGGATTTCATTCACTAACCTCTTTACATTGATGTTATTCACTGGGCTTTAGCTCACTGTGTATATATATATATATAGGTGGGAATTCTGGAGATTGAGCCTGAAGGCTTTTGTCTAGATCTGTGTTCTGTTATCAGCCAACCATTGTGCCTCACGTGGAGGTTCCCGAAGTGTCTCTTGTGTTAAAGTTCCGGTTGTTTCCATATATGAAACTTGAAAGTTTTGTTGGCTATACGTAAGATACTTTAATGTGTGTAGGTATAATGTATGAATGACTATTGAATGCATATATAAAGTCTTAAATATTCCGTTTCATATAAGTCAGCACAGCTCATTGGACAACTATATTTATGTATTTGTTTCCGCTAGCCTCTCAATTTTGCTAATAAGTTCTGAGGCCTTCGGTAATCCAAGAATTACTGGCCGATTACGGTGCTAAACCTATAGGGGCGGGTTTGGGTCGTGACAATTATTATACTCAATTTGACTACTCCAGAGGATAAACTCAGATTCAAGCATAAATTAAGCAAGAGCATTTTCAATCCTTAATCTTTTTTTGTGTATGTATTTGTTAAAGGTTGCCTGAAATTTCTTTGTGAAAAGACACAATTTTCTCTAATTTGGTTAAAACACAGAGAAAATTTTGAGCAAACTAAAGAAAATTAGTCAAATACACAGAGAAAATTGTGAGCAAATTACAGAGAAATTTGTGAGCAAATTAGACAAAATTCAACCCAAAGAAATTTCAAAACATAGAAAATCAGAGAAGTTGAGCAGATCAGATAAATTTTAAACTAGAGAAATTTGTCTGTGTTTTGGAAATGTAACGCCTCGAAAATATTACAATAACCCATTTCATTTTATTCTTTACAAATGATCAATAATATCATATCTTCTATTTCATTTATAACTTTAATCAATACAAAAGATGACATATGCGATATACATTCATAAATCCTAGATTCTGAATCTATAGCATATGACATGGATATATGAAGTTAAAAATAATAATAAAGTCAAATAATTATATGTCCTAATGGTTACATCTTTCTAAGTCGATGCTTGGGTACAACAAAATGAATTCTACTCAATACATCTAAAGCCCAAGGCTTATACAAAAATAATTACATCAAAATAACAAAATGAAGCCCTTGGCTCTAAGTCCTCACAATCTATGTTCATGGTGGAGGCATATCATCAGCACCTGAAAATTGTTTTCCACGTAAGGTGAGCCAAAACCCAGTAAAGATACTTTAACACAATATATGAATCTTAACGAAGTCATAAGGTGAATGTACATACATGTTATTTGTCAAATGTTTTACATTTTCTATCTCAAAGCTATGCAATGCCAGATTATAAATCAATTCATGAAAAATAATCCTTTTATAACAGAAAACAGGGCAATGGATATAAAACATTGGGAATCTCTAGGTACGTGTCTGCCAGTAGGCTATACAAGCACTACCAAAGCCATTTTATCGGTACTAACCGGAAGAATCGGTACCTAACCGTGCAGGTTTCTGGACTTTCACCAAGGACATATAGGCGAATATAATAACCATAGCCACCCCCTAACCAGATTCTCCAAGGTATTTACCCATTTTTCTCAAAATCAATACATTTTCAATATTCAATATGAAACGATGCCGATGTAAGATGTATGAGAAATTAGTTTCAATTTAACTTAATTCTCATGCAATTTCTACAACAATCAAAGTTATTATCCACCGATAGCCCAAACTAGAGAAAATTATTTCTACTTGACAGATAATTTTCAATCAAAAGATATAATTCCATCATTTTAAAATGGGAGTGATAATACATAGCTAACTCCACCATCATTATCAACATAACATTGTTTCAATCTTACAAAACCCAACAACTTTTGCTTTACTCCCATGAAACAAATAACAATGATTCTCAAACAAAATCTCCTTTGTTCTTTAAAATCTCATTTAAGGAGTAAGTTTCTAAAATCCCAACACAACCCAACAATATATACACTCCCACAACCTTTCTCAAGCATTTATTTGAAAAATCCCTCTTTTGCTTTTCAAAATCAAAACCTAGGTTTAACCAAAACCCCCAAATCACTAACCCTTTTCAAGAAGCAAGTAACTAAACTAAGAACTATATTAAAAGTTGAAGAAATCCCTACCTCAAAGTAGAAGACAAGAGAGAGCAAGGGTAAAAGCTTGGCGGAGCCGAAAACAACAACTCCTCCGATTAAAACGAAGCCCTTGACATGCTTTACCTTTTTCTCAAAAGGGCTAGGGTGAAGAAATCAGAGGATTGAGAGTACTTAGAGCTAGAATGTAAAAACTAGAAAAAGAAAGAGTGAAGATTGGGATTTTTAGAGAGAGAGAGAAAGAGAGAGAGAGAAGTGAAAAGTGACTTAAAATGCCCTTCATTCGATCTAATATATATGCAGACCGCTTGAGCGACCAAAACACCGCTTGAGCGTAAGATATAATAAATGACACCGCTTAAGTGACCAAAATCACTGCTCGAGTGCACAATGACCCCCTCTCAAAAGTTTAGACGTGCAAAAGACTGCTTGAGCGAAGATACCACACTTCCAGTAGTTTTGCAGACTGTAAAAAACCGCTCGAGCGAAAATCTGGATAACAACTCTTTGAAAAACTAACTTCCTAACCTATTTCAAACGCAATCACAACTCTCTAACAACCAAACTCAACTAGTAACAAGATGAAAATGAGTTGAATAACAATTAAGTACATGGATTCTCGAATTCAGAAGCAAGAAATTGGTTGGGTCTAAACCGAAACCGTTATATGAAATTTTTCTAGATCAAAATTTCTCAGGGTCAAAATTTCTTTGAAAAAATGTTGAGGGACCCCAACAATTATGAAAATATTACATGTTCTTTATACTACAAAATCTTAATACTAAAAAAAATTTCCCTTTAAAGTGACAAGATTTAAAATTCATAATTTATTTTGTTACTAGGGTTAAACTTTAGTTTTTTTATTTTTTTTAAAAAAAAATTTATTTGGGTAAATTACATTGAAACCCCTGAGGTTTCTATTTAATACAGATCTCTCCCTCACGTTTGAAAAATTACACTTACCCCATTGTCAGATTAAAATAACATATGTCCCTTAGCCTTTATACGTATAAAATAATAAAATAATGCTGATATTTTATTCATGTTATTTCAAGAGAAATAACAATAATTTTCTTTGGTTTAACTCACATGAAAATTGATTATTTTTTTTTATTTTTTGCATTTTTTTATTTTTACTGAATTTTTAAAAATATTTTAAGCAATTTTTATTTTTATTTTTTAGATACACCTAATCTAGATATATTTAAGAAGTATAATATTTTGTGATTTTTTAAAAATTTACTAAATACAAAAAAATATAAAAATATAAAAATTCAATAATACTATAATAAATGTGAATGACGGTGTTTGGTAATACTGTAGTAAATGTGAGTGAATAGATGAGAAAAAAAAAAGATGGTGGAAATAAAAATGAAAAATTCTATTCATGTATAAAAAAATTTACAAAAAATATCATAAAAATGTTGTGATAGTAATATTATTATAAATATAAATCATGTTTATGCGTATTTGGTTTTAAAGTGGAAGGTCACCATTAAACTATATAATTGTGTTTGAAAATTTTATATAAAATTTATGTTTGTATATCACCACTCAATAAAATCAGCAATCTAAGGACAATTTGTAATAAGATTACGAACCTCAGTGAGGGGAATGTAATTTTTCAAACGTAAGGGAGATCTATATTAAACAGAAATATCAGGGGTGTCAGTGTAATTTACTCTTTTTATTTTATTTTATTTTTTTGTAAATTTATTTTTATTTAATCTTTTTGTAACTTTTATTTTATTTTATTTTATTTTTGGTAACAAATACAAAACCAAAAATGTGAAAAAGAAAAAAGAGGGAGGGAATATGGAACCAACCGTGGCACTAATTTGAACCGATCAGCCCTCTCTCTCTCTCTCCATGTTGATGGAAGCTCTCCAAATCCAGCGACAACCACTACCCACAGACCTCCATTTGATGAACTCCATTTCCGGCAAATTCAGAGCAACAATTGGCTTGACTTCCGCTAAACTGAGGTGCTTCTGTGCTTCATCCTCCCCAAATTCGACAAGCACCAAGCAGCAGCTAACTCGCAGAAAGAGTGTATTGACGAGCAACGGAAAAGTTAGGGCGAATGTTTCTGACGCTCAGCTGAAAGAGAACTGGTTGCATTCTCTCTCTTGCCCCTTCCCTGAGAACCTCTTTCCACTCAATGGCGAAGTTGTCAATGTTTGCCAATCTAATTCGGACTCCGATTGGGTAATTGGCATCGACCCAGATGTTTCCGGAGCCTTGGCTCTCTTGAAAACTGATCATTTGGGTTGTTCTGCTCAGGTAATCAATGGCTTCTTCTCTTTACCTATGTTTGTATTATTAGGTTTGTTTGTGCATTGCAATGTGTTTGGCTTGAGTTGACTTACTGCATTCATTTATAGGCACGAGGAGTTACATGTATAGACCCACCCAACATGAAAATATACATAGGGAAATCCAATGATACCATATGCACCCTACCACAAAAATATGTAACTTTACCACAAATTGGCGTAACGAAATGTCCAAAATTTTGTGGCTGATGTTGCAAAAGTTTTTACGACATTTTTTGTTATGCCAATTTGTGGCGAGGGTATACATTTTGTAGCTGATGTTATGAAATTTTTTGGTGAAATTACACATTTTGTGATAGGGTGCATATAGTATGCACCCTATCACAACAGATAATGAATTGCTATTTGTTTGTCACAACTCTTTAACATTGTTGTAATTAGGGCTGTAAAAGGAATCAAGTTTTTGAGCTCGTTAAAAACTTGTTTCAGATCGCCTCGTCATCTGAACAAGTCAAGCTTAAATACATTTTAACACTCGTTACGTTTTCAAGATAAGCTTGAACAATTTACTACTCGGCTCGACTGGATTGTATGCACTATAAAAAACGAACTACTCGAGCTCAGCTTGAAAGGTAAACAGCTAAGCTTGAACATATTTTGAAGCTCGTTAAGCTTTGAAGTCAAGCTTCATTAACCTACTAATCCGCTCAACTTGACTCAATTCGTTTACAACCCTAGGCATAATATTATTGAAATGAGGAGATTATCAGTGTAGCAAATATACGGGCCTTCATAATCATGAATGCAAGAACATATGTTTCTATGTGCAGTCAAAATCGTCAATGAGATCGGCATAACATTTGTCAAGTTCACTCTTAAACAACTACATGCTATGTCTTGATATTTGATAATCAATCATTTCATGACTTAAAGAGAGACATGGTTTGATTTTATATTTTTTCTACTATAACTATTGAATCTTTTGGTGAAACAAGTTTCTTGGTGAATGATTGATAAGATTCCAGGTTCTTCAAGTTTATTTCAATGTTTCTTTTCATAACTGGGAAGAAGTGTAGTTTGATTCGAAGTCAGTAATATCTGAATTCAGGAATATTTGGATTGTGTTTTCTCACCTTATTATTAGTGTTTTGGGATTATCAGCCATACTGGCCCTGAGAAACTTGTTTAAGATCTGTTTTTTTGGAAGAGAGTGAATGAGTGAATGGAACATAACATGGAGTCACCACATTTGTTAAGCCCATATCAAGAAAGCTTTTTAAGCAAATGGCTTCAAAAACTTGGGAAAGGAAGCAACAGCTCATGGGGATTTGCCATATTATCTAAGAGTAATGTTATTCAAACCAAATTTTTGTACATAAATTCACATATAGAACGATGTGGTTGCTTGTGGTTCCTTCATTTCAAACCAAAACACCCAACATTTGTGTCACATAATTTTAAAAATTCCACTTCCACATCATTCTAGATGGCAATACTTCAGTCTCTCTCTTTTTACCATTTTTGGCTTGTATGGTGTATAATGCAAAGTTATGAAGCACCGACACTTCAAAATAAGTGTCATATCTGTGTCGGACACACGGACACTTCGGGGACACGTATGGGACACACCACATGGCATGTCCCCTTATTTAATTTATTTATTTTTAGGGGACACATCGGGGACACTGCCGGGGACATATTAAGGACATGCCAAGTTGTCTTTTTTTCCTATTTTATTTAGTGTTTTTAATGAATGTTGAATGTTGAATGTTGAATATTTATTATTTTTTTCGTAGATTTAAATACTTAATAGATCATCCATCAAAAAGATATAAACTGTAAGTGTTAATTTAAAAGTGTTTTTTTAAAAAAAAAAAAATAGAATTAGAGTTAGTTTTTGTTAATATTGATTGTTTGTAGATGTAATATTAATTTAGATAGCAAATAAAAATATATGAAAATATATTTTATTGCCTGTCCACACCATGTCTGTGTCCTCATTTTTTTGAAATCGCCATGTCCGCATCCGTATCATTGTGTCCGTGCTTCTTAGATGCAAAGGATCTGCGAGATCGGCTTCTAGGAAGATGTAATTGGAAACATCATGAGATATAAGGCTTAACAACGTGCTTGAATGCGAAGGTCAGCATGTAGCTTTCAAGCAAATCTGTATACTTTTCAGCTAAATCCTTCAACAAATTGCTGGTGGATAGTGGATGCAAGTTCCATTTTAAATGCACCAGTCCCTCTTGGAGAGCTAATAACTAGTTTCTTTTTCGTGGAACAAGGTCATTCTTCTTCATAGGCCAACTCTTCCAAAGCATAACATTCAGCAGATCATGTTATCCTGCTTCCTTTTGAGCATTGGAATTCAGTGGTCACCACTTACACTATATATTTGTCGTATGAGAAAAAATTTCAAAGTTGGTACACCGGGGCTTGGGTCCTTTGGTTGCATGATGAGGATGAGTTAGAGATATTTTTTCAGTTAATGGGTTCTTGGGAATGTATGATAATGAAGATATTTTAGGGTCTGATTTCTTACTTATGCTTTCACATCAGGTTCTCGCTTCTATGCTTTTGGTGTATTTATTCAGTTTTTATGTCTATCTCCTTCCTTCATTGATTGTAGAGTCCTTGAGCAGGTCTCACTCCCACTCCACTTCATGTCATGCTCCTAGTAAGATCCACAAAACCTTATATATTGTGTACAAGTTTAAAGAAGTTTGTATAATCTAATTATATTTACCCCTCCCCTCTCCCCAAACTTCTTATATTTTCTACTTGCATACTATATTTAAATACACATAGCCTCCTCAAAGGATATTTTTCTTACGATAATTAATTATTTCTCTTTCCCATTGTGATTATGTTATGAACATTGGCATGTTACGAACTATTGTGGTGAGAAAAGTTAAGAACTATTATGGTTTTATTATGAATCATTATGGTGTAGTTTCAAAAGAGTACACGGTATGCACGTTTTACACAGTGTCATATGTAATTCAATACCATTCATGTATTATCTGAATTATGTGATATTACAGCCCCATTTGGCAAGTTGGGTTGGGGCTAAAATAGCCAATAAGCCAAAACAGCCAATCGCATCATTCTCTCTACTTTTTGACACGTCTTTTTGTAAAAGTCAAAAAGTCAACTAAAATAGCCTATTTTCAAACACCTTTTGATTTACATATTTCTAGTGGCATCATTGAAGCTGTTTAATAATTATTGATTGTGATTTATTGATTTTAATAATTATTTAAGTTGTTTAAACTTGTCATGACCGACCGCTTGGACTAGTCTAATGCCTTAACTTTTGCCCACAACACCCCCCCCCCCCCCAACAACTATCACCACACACACACAAAATAATGATAAGCTCCACCCGTGGTTGTATGAGGGCCTTGTTGGTTGCTTAGCTGATTATTGATTCTTCACATTTTTTGATTAGTGAATGTTGTGAAACCTAGAATTACCCTATAGCTTAGCCTAATTACTGCATTACAAACTTGGAGGCTCTTATACATTTAAATATACATAGTAGTAGGATAGTGTTTACTTTGCACCACACCCTTGTTGCTTACCTTTTACACATGCCATCGTATTTCTTTCCAACAGCTTAGGTGTGTGAGATGCTAAAATCTTAATTTAAAGTTATCTTGATTTTACTTATTTACTTATAGGGGAAATAATAGTTAAGAAGTTAATGAAGGAAATTAGACAAACAAATTTTTTGGTGCATTCAAAGATCTCCCACCTAGTATTTTTATTTGCAAGTTCTTTTCATCAACAATCTAGTTTAGAAAAAACCTAAACATTAACTTATGTAATCATTCATCACAGTTGTAATTAGGTGATTTTGTGAAACCCACAAGATTATACTAATTATGTATAGAAGGCTTGTAATTCAACCATTGATGAATGTTATGAAAGGAAGACATTCAACATAAGCACAAAAGGCCATGATAGCTTCAGAGTTACTCTGATATCCCTCTCCTCTTTTCCTACTCCCAATTATCTGCCATATCGCAACAGAAGTAATACTGAAAATGCAATAGAGCTGTAGTAAGGCCAGTTCATAACTTAACAGTGAACGAAGAAGCTTTTTTGGCATCTCCTCCTGCGCTAGTGGGCTGCGTCACTGTATTGTGTGTGTGTTTTGTTTCACTTTGATGTATTTTTTTGTCCAAAACAGCATAAAATAATCCTCAGGATGTTGTTTTAGATGTACATCAACCTTCATGAGGGTGGTTGAACAGTAAATTTCATTGTAATGAAATACAAACTAACACTACTTTATCTTGATTCAATCTGCATATGGTTGCCTCTTCCGTCCCCAATAGAATTAAATTAAATAAATTTAAAGAGTTTTTTTTTTTTTTTTTGTATCTAGTTACCTTGGGTAAAATCTAGTTATTTTTTTAATTAGACTTTAGTATTTCACATACCTTAGCCATTGGACCAAAATTCGACAGTATATGTGAAAGGTAACCAACTTAGGCTATGGTGCAAAGTAACCACCATTGTGCTACTTTACATATATGTACACATCACGCACGCATGTATATATATATGAAAAATTCAGAATTCAATTTTTATTGTATCTGTGGTAATATTGCCTTGAGGTTTGGCTTACTTACAAAAAACTTCCTATTTGGTTTTAAAATGACGTAGACCTCCCTTGTTGGAGTTGTCGACCTAACACTAAAATTGAAGAAAGCAAGATCACTATATTACCCTCTATGAAGCATGGTTAATCCAAAAATATTGTTGTACAAGTACTGGGTACTTACGTGATACAAGTACGCGTAACGGGTACGTGCAATACATGTCTGATATGCAAAATACTTTAGGTATGTTATGGGTATAACTCCGGTACAGGGCAAGTACAACATGGGTACTTTTATGGGTGCTTTGGTGCATAAATGTAATTTTTTTTTTTTTAAATACTAGAATTCTTATATCGTGCCTATTTTTTAAAACTTTAAAAATATAAGGTATTTTTACATATTAAAAAAATACTTAAAATTCTTTTTTTTGACCGTTGCAAAAATACTTTAATTCTTTTTTACAATTGTTTTTTTAATTATTTTATATCGTGTATTAGTATAAATTATAAAAATATATATTTTTATTGACATACTGGACTGCACTTGTACTCTACTTTTTTTTTTTGTTGGTTTTATCAGTGTACCCATAACGTACCCCACCCGTGCTTCCTAGATTACCCTAGTTCATGGAACTTTTTATAATTGAGATGATATCTTTCTTGAATAGAAAAGCTAGCACATGGACAAATACCCTTGTTGCGCTTTAGCTAGTGTTCAATTTGAACCCACCATAACTCCACCACCTTTTGTAGTTCGTTCTTTCTATAACTACACGATAACCTTAATATTTTACATGTGGAATTGTTGTTTAAGTTCATAAATTAAGGGGAATGAGTATTTTACAAGTTGTGACAGACATGATCTATGTTACATAGACTCTTCAAAATAAATCAAATACCCATGTGGGACACCCGACACTTGGACCAGGGCGTGGGATATGTTTATGATACTTTCCATCAGACACTTTTTATAAAAATCATTATATGTATATATTGTTGTATAATTGCTATAAAATGAATGAATTGCCATTTTGACACTATGTTACATATAGCACTATTTTATCTCACATAACATATTAAAAATATAAAAATATGACCATTTTTGCTGAGTTTGTATATCCTTAAATTTGAAATTCAATGGATCCAACCTCTAGATATGCACCCATACCCAAGTCCAAGTAACATAGGGCATGATGACAAGTACTATCTGCTCCTAGTGTAGTGGAGTAGGTTCGAGTCACAGGAATCAACGTATTTACAAAAAAATGAGGGTAAGGTTGCCTACCTACTATTTCTCCCAAATCGTGCCATAAGTGGGGGAGCCTTGTGTACTAGTTCTGACCTTATTTTGTATGAGGACTATTTTAGAAATTGAAAACTTGACTTCTTTCTTTCAACTTAGGATTTCCTTCAAGACTTCCATAAGTTCCATTATCTTGTTTAGAATGGTATTTCTTTCTTGATAAAACAATCTAGTTCATTAGTTAATTTTTGTAATATTTTCTCTCATCTTGTAGGTATTTGATTCTCCTCACTTAAAAGTACTGGTGGGCAGAAGGATCCGACGACGTTTAGATGCTAAATCCATTGTCCAGTTGCTTAAGAGTTTTGATGCTCCCGTTGGTACGTTATAATATTTGCCACTCTCTCTCTCTCTCTCTCTCTCCTTTTTTCTTCTTATCTCAACCAAAATATCGAATCTTGATAAGCCAAACCAAACTAAACCAAGCCTTAAGTCCTACCAAATGGGGTCGGCTATATAAATCCTTCTTCTCCACTCGACTCTATCAATGGCCAAAAATATCAAATCTAGATAGAGAAGAAAATAACCCAACCTAGGGATAACCCCAATGGTTAGAGAGAAAACCAGAGCACTTAGCTCTAGTCAATATTTTACAATCTTCAATTAAAATTAAGTACAATGATCCTTACATCATCTATTTATAGACTAAGACCATTGACAACCACAATTGATAGGACACTTAACCAACTAATGACACTTGTATTTAAAGATATTATTTTACTACATCAGAACTCCCCCTTTAGGAATCTTGTCACAAAGTTTTGGTAGCAGCTAAGTGACTCAATTTAACACCACTTGGGATGGAATGACAGTTCTCACATACAGCCATAGATGAGGAACATGTGCTGCATTTCCTTGCTCGAAAAATGAATCTTACAACTCATCCGTCTTTGAATTCATTGAAGCTGCAACCTTGGCTAAACAACCACATGTGCAAAGATGACAACCCCCATCATGTACCCATATCCTCTTGCTAAAGCTTAGATAGTTCCCCATTTTCCCGAGCCACTTCACCTCTGACCTACATACTTGTGCAGAAAAGTACTCATGTTGTTGGGATGAGACCAATAGGTTGGCAAAGGATGTCCTCCAAAGCGAGGCTAAGGAATGCGACAAAATGACAAGAGTGACTAATACTATGCATCCAATTGACAAGAACACTTGAGAGAAGGAATTCTAACATTGAACTTCTTTCTTCCTTCCTTCCCTCCCTTGGACATAATCATCAAATGAGCATCACAACAAGTAGCTTACTTAGCTCAAAACAACTTCCTATAGAGGCATAAAGGAGTACCAAACATACAACTTCAAATAAGCTCTTTGAAACTTTCAAAGACACCATTGTCTACTTGCAAGAGATTCTAAAAGCCTCATCAATCTGAGAAAATGTTATCCTTTGTTGATTTTTAATTCAAATCTTTTATTACAAGCATTATTGTTGTGGTTTCCTAGATAATTGTTATATTATGTATTGTTCTTCAACTGCATAAAAGATACCTAAACTGAATTGAGATTTTCTTGATTCATTGACCATGATAGTCATGCTAAATGATATAAATGTATTGTTATTGTGAGATATTATGTTTTATCTTATTTAGTATGTGAGGGTAGTTTAGTCTTACTACTTTGTAACTAGGCCTTTAGGGTTTCTTGCTTTTCTTATTTAAGTGTGTAAGTCATTCTCTAATAATCTATTCAATATACGATACATTCTTGGGTATACCGTATTACATGGTATCAGAGCCGGTGTACTCACGGATGGGTAGGGTGCATGCCCTTGGCCTCACGCCACAGGTGCTGCCGAGTGAGCACAGTGAGCACGAGGGAGGATGTGAAGCAAAGTCCCACATCGCCTGAATACTAAGGCCCCGTTTAGGAAGTTGGCTATTTTAGTAAGTTATTTTAGTTTTTGGCTATTTTAATAGGCTAAAATAGTTGTGTTTGGAAAGAGGTTGGATTTTTTTTGTTATTGGACGTGATGTTTGTGAGAGAAAAAGTGAAATGATTATGGGTTTGATATGACATTTTGTCTTATTAGCTATTTTAGTCTATTTTGTCTTTTGTTGTTATTTTAGCCCAAAAAGCCAAAAATCCTTCTTCCTAAACACCCCCTAAAGTGATGTTAAGCATATAAGCGTGAGGGCACTCTCACCCCAATAGCTAGCTTTTGGGTTGAGTTCTATCCAAGACCGTGTACAGTTATATCATGTATTGTTCTTCAATTATATTGTTAATTCTGTTATGGTTCCAAGATAATTGTTATCATGTACTATTCTTCAACTGCATTCCATGCTGAAAGATATCTATACTGAATTCAGATTTTCTTAATTCAGGGACTACTGCATATGTAGAGCAATCAATACCTTTTCCTCAAGATGGTAAACAGGTTAGCAAAAATTCCTAATCAATAGAA
This sequence comes from Camellia japonica, assembly GCA_030407325.1. Classification (NCBI taxonomy): domain Eukaryota; kingdom Viridiplantae; phylum Streptophyta; class Magnoliopsida; order Ericales; family Theaceae; genus Camellia; species Camellia japonica. The sequence goes on from JAPPVO010000003.1 coordinate 118,911,057, forward strand.
ATGCTAATTATTTGTTTTGCATTAGGAATTAATACTGCTGCACAGCAGTCGGTCTTTGTTGTTGTCATCACTATTGTTATGATAATGCTGATATTTTGATTCTCTCTTTTCAGACCTTGCATGGCATTGATGTCATGTATGTTATGTCTGTTAGTTTATTTCCAAAACATTTTTTTACGTATATGATTTTTTCATATGCTCATGAGCATTTGATCCTTCACAATTAGAAGTTTCTAATGGCTATTCAATATTTTTTAGTACATGGATTGATTTTTTTGTAAGTATTTTTTGCTTATGCCAATGAATGGATGTATCAGCAAATAAATGTTCTTTCTGCATGCTGTTTTTAAATTGCTCATGGCCTTGGGCCACTTTCTCAGTGATCCAACTTGAATTTGAATTTGGTTTAAATGGTGTGCTTTTTCCATATATCAAGGGAAAAAATTGTTATGTGCTTTTCATTCTTGCTTCTATAGATTTACTGATATGGCAGCTACCTTTTCACTATGGCACTTTAAAATTAATATTAGATTTGGGAGGGAGAACTATCCACATTTCTTATTTGTTATCTGTTCAAGACTTTAATTACTTCCCAAGCGTCTCTCAAGTCTGTCCCCATGAGATATTGTGCGCACATTCTGCATATGTACATGTGTGCGCGTGTGACTCAGTTATGTACATCCTTTGTTATCTACACTTTTTATGACCACTGATGTGAAACTTGTTTCTAGGTTTTGTTTTCTAATTGGAACATGTTCTGATTGTTGTTTCAAAATGACACTGTCATCTTCTGAATATTGTTTAACAACTGTTAGTCTTTAAACATTTTGAAAACATCAAATAGGGAAATTAAGAACACAAACACATCCAAACAGGACCAAATTTTGTGCAAGTACTTTCTATGGTGTCTTTCGTGGCAGAAGGATCCTACCTAATCTCTGTTTGTTCTTTTGGGCTGTCGTACATTCTGAACATAGAACCCTTTGGCTTCTTGTGTTTGCCAACAAAATTTTCACCTTAAATGATGAATATTATTTTCTTTTGCAATGAAGGGATGGTGGGGCGGAGGATTTGGATATGGACTATGGATTGGGATCTTAGTTGCATCAGGGTTTTCTGTTGTTCCGGTGCCATCTTCTGTATGGAAGAATGAGCTCAAACTCTCCGGAAACCGCTCAAGTAAGGTGCGCTTGATGCTTCACAAAGTGGCATAAGCATGTCTCACCTTTCATTTAGGTTATATATGTAATAATGTGAGTATACATAAATATTCGTTTACTTTGAAATTCCCTTCATTAAAATTCTGAAGAAACTTGCACTAAGATTAAGTTTAATTACTGTAAAGTTTCATTCATTGTTTTTCACTAGACAATAAGAATATATTCCCTTATGATATCAAACTCATTTTTAAAAATTTACTGCAGATATAGGGTTCACTGTGATCTAACTTGTGTTTTTTAAGCCTTTAATTACCATAAGGCAGTCCACACATGTTCAAGAATGAGAATCCTAATGGAAGAAGCTGAGTAGCCTTCTCCTGTTTGATCCAAAACTTACATGTCAAGGGTTTAAAATGCATGAGCTTGTAGTGGTTGCTTTAATATGGCTTTGGCACTCTAAGCTGAAAATGTTCCAATCAACAGTTGTAGTATACTACTCAGCCTCTTCCTCCCATCTTCAGGTCTTAGGATTATCATGGAGGTTGCAATATACAGCTACAGATGTTCAAAATCTATGGCAAATTTTATACTAGCATAAATAATAAAGATGGAGAAAAGAATTTTTATAGGCTAAAGACTATTTCTACAAGGACTAGATCCAGAAGTTAAGAATATTTAGTAACTACAAGTATTCTAGACTAACTATAGCTATAACTTCTAATTCTACTCCAACTATGATATGAAATCAAAATAAGAAACTTCGATCTTTTTACTAGACTATTCTGGATAGAATAAAACTCATAAAAATGATCCATTTAATAACTGGACCCAAAAGAAAATCCATGAGCCACCCTGCAACCCATGTTCAGCAAATATGAAATTACTAAAATATCGTATAACCACTAAACACTATCATGAACACTTCTCTTTGGATCAAAAAGGCTTCTTAATGATCATTGGACCCAGACTTTGCTTTGTACTTCTAAAGATTAATGTACTTGTTTAGTCATGCACTAGATGTTGAATCAACTAGTTTGGCTACGAGAGACGATTGCCAAACTATAAGAGTATGATCAAATCAAATAGTTGTTGCCATCCTACTTGACAGGATTAATCTGAACAGATGAGTTATCTCCAAGAGTCCCAACACAATTCAACCCACTCTCATTGTTGCCCATGGAATTCTTACTACCTTCCAACCTGCTTACAAATGGGAATGGCACTACTCAACAAAAAATGACAGGTTGATGGGTTTGCGAACCCAACAGCAAAATACTCGAAAAGAAGATGCTAATACTGCCATCATCCATACTCATTTTTTTCTTAGAACTTATATGCTATTTTATGAGAATTATATATGCATCCTTTAATTTATCAAAGATGTCCAAATTTGGCAGGATGATAGCAGGGAGGCTGCATCCACATTATTTCCATCTATGAGTTCCCTGTTGAAAAGGAAGAAAGATCATGGTATATTACTCTCCTAGATACATATGTCCTTTTTACTCTCTTTAATGACTTTTGTTTGCTATAAAGACAGAAGGAAACTACATAGTATAGGCTCCTTTGCTAGCAAATATAGCTTAACAGTAAAAGATCTTCTCAAGTAAGAAGCAATAATACCTTGAACCAACCCAAGGATATGCAAATGAGATTGTTGAAAATTTCAGTAAGGGGAGGGCATTTGGAATGCTGAATTATTTTTTCTGAATCAAGGTGTACTGAATTCGCAAAATTTTATGGAGAAATTATTGAGACAACAGTTTGTTTTTCATTTATTTTGTCTCATCACGGGAGTTAAAAACACACTGGGCTGTTCCTGCCTTGAGTTGGTTCTACTTAACTATAGCATAGGTATATGCTGAATTGCATTTCAACTTTCCAATTAGCACCTTTATATGCATTTACATACTAACATGAGAAGACACTTTTATTTTTACTTTTTCAATGCATTTAAAATTTGATATTTGGACTTCATAAAATTTCAGCCTTTTTGAAACTTAGAATTTATGATTTTTTTTTTTTTTTTGATAACTTAGGATTGTTCTCTGGTAAACACAATATAGACACATGACACAAATATGACATAACATGAATGCAGATACTAGAGTTTCTAACAGTAACTTAATTAGTGTCATTTATATGTTGGAAAAGAATTGGGAGCAAAATACCCCAATTTCCATTTTGAAAGTCCCAAGTATTTATATATAGGTAGTAAACTAATAGGGTGTACGGTTTCAAAAAATAAAAAGCTTAAGGACTAATGGGTATATTTAACAACTGTGAAATATGTCAAAACAAAAAAAAAAACAAAAAAAACAAAAACAAAGGACAACTATAGAATCTACAAAAGAGAGAACATATACACAGATAGGAAACTATAGAATCTAGAAAAGACGAAGGCACATTTAAGAACTAGGGTGGTTATAACCAACCTCGTCTCGGCTAGCTGAAACTGTCTCGTTGCCAAACTTGAGTAGTGCTTATTAATTCTTCTTATTCCTATTCTATTTTGTTTCTAATGTTATTTTGAGGCAGGGCTTTATTCTATTAGATTGCCTCTTATTTTATCTTTTGCTAAACCTTCCACAAAACCCTAGATATGTATGACAAAACCTTAAAAATTTAACACGTGCAGATTGCATGCTCAAGAAGTGTCCAGATTATTAAAAATTAAAAATAAAATAGAAGGATGTGTGAATGCATGGGTGAACATATGTTGTTGCCCAACAAGTCTCACGTGGGCAGCGGCGGAGCCAATATAGTACCAGGGGGGTCACATGCCTCCCTAAGTTCTTCATATTTATACTATTTCCCTTATATATAAAGTTTATATCTTATTTGTCCTTTATAAAATTATAATAGTGCCCCTCCTTAAATAATGTAAAATTCATTTTAAAATTTTTAAAAGTGCTCTATTATATGTTTTTTGTTCATTCTTTTATACCCTAAACTGGAAAGTCAATGGTAAGAATTGAATTAATTGAACATTTCTTTTTTATTATGGGATTTGTTTAGTTGATTGTTTTTTTCCATTATGGGATTTTTTGTTGAGTTGATTAATAGTGTTGAATTTGTTAATCATAAATTCAGTTGGGTTGTTGATTGTGGATTTCTAAACTATATTAATGTAATTTTCACGATAATTGTAGTATTAAATCTCAACAATAGACCCTCAAAAAAATGTATAAATTTAATAGTATTTCGTTGTTGTTTATTGTGGGGTTTTTTCCCCTTCTTTTCAATGATGTGAATAATATGTGCCCCCTTTGCCTTGAATTTTTAGCTCCGCCACTGCATGTGGGCACCTGGGATGCATGTCTATGCTTCCTATATTATCATGGTCACATTTGAGTGGTGTTTATCATCATCATCTCTTCTTATTCACCTTCACTCTATCTTTGTTTATAACTTGATTTGAAGGGAGAGGGTGTGGCGTGTTTGACAGGTGGACACATTCGTACGCATCATGTCGGTGTCAGACTTCACTCTATCTTTGTTTATAACTTGATTTGAAGGGAGAGGGTGTGGCGTGTTTGACAGGTGGACACATTCGTACGCATCATGTCAGTGTCAGACATAGACACAAAATCCATTTTGGAGTGTCCATTCTTCCTAGGTGGTTCTCATCCTCTATCCAATAAAATGGAAAGTAATGGGTTTCCAAGTTTTTTTTGGTATATCATCTACCATAATGGTAGTTGTCTTCTTTTTCCTGTAGTCATGCTTTATTTGGAGGTCAAAAGTTTTTCATGCCGGACTGAAGGTCTTCCATCTTTGATAGAGAAATGTTGTCATACATATATTTGACAATGTAGCATTATTCATCTAGCTTCAGATACTTTCCTCCAATGCAAAGTAAGTTTGTCAGCCCACCAGCATCAGTCCAACATCCTCATTGGATCGATTGTAATGATGTTGCAACATCGTTGATAGGTAGCGTCATCACTTATGTCAAGTTGCGGCCTCTTTGTGCAGAACAATTTCTCCATCCACTTAATGAGACATCAGTATGGATGAACTCTATGCCAGGCAATCCTCGTCTTCTTTCTGGTTCTTAAACCCTGGAAAGAACGAATTATTTCCTAGTTTGTTTGATTCTCCTGCACTCGCCTTTGAATTCCATTGTGTTCTTAATACCCTGTAATACACTATTGTACGAATGGAAAGCGATCTGAAAGATCAGTATTCTCCAGTGCCAATTTCCCGAATTTACATTTCAAATTGACTTACTTTGGCTCAGTTTTAAGGCAATAGCTGACCAGAGCCATGTCTTTTCCACAGTCGTAATTGGATGTCTAGATTGTTGAACACCTCCCTCTTTTAGTTCTTTGAATTCAACAGTTTAAACTTACGACAGAAAACAAAGCTTGGGGATCAGAACACCCTAGTTTGAGGGAAGTTCACTTTCTCTGAAGGAGCCACAAACCCCTACAGTGCACACATTTGCAAGCCAAGCAATTCATTCCCTCAACCCATTCTGCCATTGTTTTGAAAAACAGGCAAGGGGTCATATATTACCATCAAACTGTAGGCTACATGATTTTTAGTTTTTTTTAAATTTTCTAATGGCAGCTTATCTTGGTGTTTTTTAGTTTATCTGTACAATGGTTTAAAAGCTGGGGCTGTAAGGCCACCAAAAAAAAAGTGGAAAGTATAGTTTTGTTCCTGGTTAGATCAGCATGGGGTAATGATCGTTTCTTATGGTAAACAAATGATACGTTTGGTTCAGCAAAAGAGTTATTTGTGCCTGTGTTGTTCACACGAACTACTTACTTCCCCTATAGCTTTTTATGTTCTGTGGATCTGGCACTTGCAGGTCGAGCTGAGGCTCTACTCATTGCTGCTTACGGCATAGGCATGAAGATCAGCACCAATTCATCATCCATCTCAGAAGAATTGATGTCTTAAAAGAGGCAAATTGGCCTTTTGTCACATCCTTCAGTTGTTGCTTCTTTTCTTCTCGGCAAATGCTACAAAATGAAGAGCAACATGAATAGCAACAAAGAGTAGTTGATGGTTTGGTATTGTATAATTCTCACATTTGACTGACTGCTTTAGATATTTCCTTAGTTTTAGTTTTTAGCCTTTTATCTTTTTTGCCATTGTTGTTTTTTTCTTCTTTTTGGGATTGCTTCATGGAGATTAGCTGACTGATAGTATTATTGATACTTCTTGTGGGATTTAAACTTCCCAATTGTGATCCTTCTTTGTAACCTAGTATGTGTAATTGTTAGATGAATATCTAAATTCTGATGGAAATTTGAGGTTCTCTTGGAAACATATGGTTGTTACTGTAATTTATTTATTCAAGTCATAGAGTGATATAACATAATATTTATTGCAGTTCATTTGGTGAGGCATCAAACAATATATGTATATGGGGGGTGTCTTTCATTCCAGTAGAAATTGTAATTTAATTCTTTCCCCCACCTATCATTTCTATGTGAGGCTTGTTCTCTCTTTAACTCAGCACTGTATAAAAAGGCTTTTTTAAGTTTTCTTTGACACACTACTTTTAAATTAACTTATTGGCTTAAAATAAGTTGATAAATAAGTTGTTACTTCATTAAGTTAATTTATTTAGTAATCTCTTATTTAACTTAGGCCTCGTTTGGCAACCGAACTTTTTAGCCAAAAAGTTAAAAAGTTACTAAATTAGCCAAAAAGCCAACAACCCATATCAAAAAGTCAAAGATTTTCTTTTCTCTCTACTTTTTGCACATCTTTTCGTAAAAAGTCAAAAAGTCATCCCAAACATATTAGTTTTTTTTAGCTCATATTTTAGTTAAATAGTCAAAAAGTTACTAAATTAGCCTGTTCTCAAACGAGGCCTTATTAGCTTTTTAACTCTTCTATGCATAAAGGGTTTATTGGCAGGAATGAGAATAGCAAAATGACAATTCACTTATTTTAGCCAATTGTGCTTTTATACACAATTGATCGAAAATATAAAATCTATAAATTCTTTTCTTTTTTTTAACAAACCAGGAAACTTGCATAGATATTAACTAAAAGCTTGTCTTGCAAGAAGATGTGTTGGCTTAATTACAGACCTGGAAAACTTAGATATACATAGAAACTAAAAGTAATTTGCAAAATACAAAATATATCACCATATTTGCATTCCAGTCCGAAGCACATCTCTTATTAAGAGCATCCACCAAAACTTGGCAGTCAGTCAAGATGGATATGCATGAGATCCCTTTGGCTGCTGCCCACATAAGTGCACTCAAACAAGCTTGTGCTTCCGCATTAATGGAGTCAGCAGGTGATTGAAGCAGATGCACGCGATCCCTGCATAACAATGAGCTGCTCTCCAAGATCCATCACTGATGAACATCCAAACCTGATAATCAGAGTCATTACAAAGCGAATTCACAAGGATACAAGCTCCTTTAGCAAATTGTTCAAACCTTGTCAAACAAGTTATTGACGGCTGTCACTGTGAATCAAGTAGGTTTCAAATTTGTCAAACTGTCCAATGTGTCCATAAGTCTTCCACCGAAAGCAGGACCACAGTTTCGCGCATTTCTACACCACGGTTTTGCTTTCTGGGACCTATCCCCATTTTTCTACTTTCTGCTTCTGTCTGGGTTGTTGGTGTGGAATGCTTGTATGCTGCTCAAGGAAAAGGCCCCTATTAAGTTTGCGAGTAAGGGTGGTCGTGATGATAAGAAGCATTGATGTAACATTTTACTATATGAGAGTAAAACAAAGATTTGTAAGTAATGTTGCATGTGTGTAATGCTTGTATGCTACTGAGGAAAAAAGTAGTACTTTGATCTAATGATTTGTAAATAATGTTACTTGTGTGTAATGCTTGTAGGCTACTTGGGGAAAATCTATAAATTCTTAAGTAGATTATAAAATTACCATTTAGATAAATTATAAGTACATTTAATTTTTTAATTCTAACCGTACATTAAATGGTTTACTTAGTTCAAGCAGTTCAATTCAAAGATATTAAAGTTTTAATCTATTTTTATCTATGGGATAGGCATAGGCATTGGTTAACAAAAAGAATTTATGTCAAAAAAACATTTCTCTATATGTTTAGGCAGTGTTGATAGATTTATATTTTTATTTATGTATAGATTGATTTCTTCTTCTTTTTTTAATTATAGTTAGAATAGTTAAATTAATTAATTTTCAAACTTGAAAGTAAATAAATAAATAAAATTTATAGTGCTGGATTGGACCCCAAAAAAATGGCATTAGATGGATTGGGCAGAGACAACTTGGCACAAATGACTTACATCAAACATAGAAAATGACTCACACTAAATATAAGATAAGATATACTTGTACCACATGAAAATGAGATTTATCCGTTTTCCAATTGATTTGGGATTTCACCCTATATTTTTTAAAGTTGACTTTATTTTAACTTTGCACCACATGTACAATCATTCTCTACTATTTTGTAAAGGGTTTTGTTACCTTTGTATTTGTTAAGAATGCATTAATTTGCCTAACTTAGTTAGTCACCATGACTATCTCAAGGGTTTATCCCCAAGGGGAAATTCATGAGTTCAATTCTTCCTAAAGAAAAGTTGAATTAGAAGGCAAACATTATTGCAAGGGTGGGAAGATTAACTCTTATTACATGTTACTAATCTAACAACTGACAATTGACTTTCGCTGATAAAAAAAAAAAAAAGAATATCAACTTCCTCTACCATTATAGAAAGTAAAAATAGATAATAATAATGTATGGGAGCTTCAATTTACACAATAACTATTCTCTCAATTCACATCACTATCACAAATCTTAATCCTAATCCTATCCACCACCCGTCACCATTGAGTTAAACCATGATGTGTGCAAATAGAAGCTCCCTAAATGTGTAGTATTAAATAATATTATGAGACTAAAATACCCATTTTGACATTTTTTTACATTTTTTTTATCTAATTTTTTCTGGATTTTTTGATCTCCCACATGCATTACGCATTACTCTTTGACATTTCATATTATTTTCTACAAATTAACAAAATGCAACAATAAGTTCCTTTCTATTGACATAGACATAGTAATAGTTCATTTGGTGAAATTTATAAATATATATTATTTAAATCGTCTTTCAAGATAAATAATTCGATAATATTATTTACAACGGTTTAGTTTAGTTAACAAAGATAAAGATCAGAGATTATGGTGTGCAAGAATTTTGGCAAAACTTTAGAAGTTAATTGTAGGGTTGAAAATTGGAAGGGTAGTTTGGAGGGGACTAAAAAAGTGTGGGTGGGGAAAAGAACTAATAACGGAAGTTAGAAGTGATTAACAAGAATTAAAAGATTTAAAGATAGAGCCTGATTCAGGTAAGGAATGACTTGATTTGGGATGGCTGAGGAAACCGGATCAATGGGACTCGCAAAACTCTTTCATTTCATTCTCTAATTTGTTTTCAATTTTAACAAATTTTAAATGAATTTCAATATGTAATTGTGAATTAGAAGTTTTAGCTGTTATATCATTTGATAAAATATAATATAAAAGTATATATACTTATTTTTTATGCTAGATAAAAATTTTATAATTCACTCAATTTTAATTTTTTTGCTCTAAATATTATTGATCACGTGATGACGCCCAGTAAGTACACACATCTCAACATTCTACATATTTGTAAGTTAATATTTCAAATCAAATATTAATGATAACACAATTAAAACAAGGTTTCAATGCAATTTAAATGAAAGTAACTTATATACATGATTTCAACTAATTTTTTCTTTTAAAATTTAAAATTAGTACGATTTAATTTTAAAATAAATTTTAGTTGTTTGTTTAAGACCATGGATATCACACATTTTATGCTAGTATATCCAATATTTAAAACAAAACCAGCAAACGCAATGATAGGAAAAAAATAAAATTGCAAACCAAAAAAACAAAAATCAAAATAGGTGTCATCTAACAATGATTTTTGGAAGGCATATGCTGAGAAAGCTCTTCTGAAATTTTGGAGAAGCCAAAAAGCGTGTACCGCAAATTTTTTTGTCTTCCTATCTCAAAAAGCTTGGTTGTTAAACTATGTTTCGAGATACCCATACCACAAAATTCTAACATTATCTAACAGTATTATTCAGGCCAATTGAATTCCCACATTATCACAATTATCAAATCCTAACTTTAACCTTGCTACTGAGAAATGGCGTAGCTACAAAGCAAAGATTCAAGTAGTGAAAAACCTCTGTTCAAAAACGGGCCACTTAGAACAACAATATTCCAATGAATAATACACTAAAACTTGATCTCATGCCAAAATATGATAATAGTTAGAATCCATCTTATCTGAACATTTGATTCAAGAATATCTTTAGCATTTCACTCGTCAATAGCCCAGCCTTTGGTTCTTCTGTCCCCATCTGTAAGAATGTTCAACATTTGATATTGCACCTAGCACGGTTCATCCTCCTTCGCTGAAAGATTAGCAGATATTTCTATTGAAGGGTGATCTCAAATATAACTCCTTCAAGATTTCCTACTACTGATCGGCTCCCAACAATTTCAGTTATCTGCAGTCCATGGCTAATAGCTTCTCTGATAACCATTGCATCCATGCTGCACAAAAACAATCGGGTAATTGTATAACAAAATAGATCATGCAGGTAGAAGAAAGGCATGCTTTCATTATAGTTAATGTGTATCTCATCAAAACATCAAATACATTCATATCACTTCCGGTGTTGCAAGTATCTAGAGACAAGCAGGGGAGGCGGTTTAAAAGTTCCAATTTCACAACAATTACAAGATTTTTTAAAATTAAGACCCATGTCACTTTGGTTCTCAAAATCTCAATTTTGGCAAACAAAAAAACATAAAAGAACCACCAAATCTTCTAAATTACCCATAAATTTTCAGGGAATAAAAGCTGCTTAAATATTAAAAGGGGCAACCTGATTATCACATTTCAATTAGGAACATGCACCATAATTCACATTGGTTTGACATGCCACTGAATATTTAATAAAATCTTAGAATAGATATTTGCCCAAAAAATCACTTTTATCAACACCGATTAAATGTGATTGTACACAAATGAGAATCTGCATAGTTGTGCTATGGAAGGAAGAATACTAATCGGAGTTCATTTTTTACGATGAAACATAGTGTTACTCTTCTTTTTTTATTGAATATTCCCTGAAATTCTTATTATTACAATTTAAAATGAAGCAGTTCCACAAACCATGGTAACAATAATATTGAGAGAAGCATATGTATATGAATGAATCACTTACACTTTGGCTCGGGAAACATAAGCCAGTAGGAATTTGCAATTTCCTTCCTCCCGAATGCGGAGCAGCTGTTGCACGGTATCAAAAAGCAATGGGATGCTAGACTGTTGAAAGCTTACAAGTTGTCAAGGTTTTCTTTTCTCACTTTTCTTCTCAGGTTTTAATATTTTCAAAATAAGAAAGCAAAAGTTCCAACATATATGAGCTACTAGCATCTAACATTTGGATCCAGTAACAGCACTTCAAAACAAATATTTGAAGTTTCAATAATACCAAAGATTGCACCTACTTAAGATCAAATGCATGCTAGGAATGCAAATGGCATGGTCACAAAATGATCCAATTTCATTTTTTCAGAGGATATAAACACAATCTAGTCATGTAGCTGAAGTCATTTCCATAAACCACATAAATAACAACTAGCATCATTGATTACAAATAGTAGTAATAGTAGTAAGCCCTAGCACCAGCACCAGCAGCGGCAGCAGGGGCGGCACTAACAGTAGTACTATAAGAAAAATAGTTTTATTCTTAAGGTTGTTTTATTGTTTTCAATTTCAAACACAATTAAACACGTTTCAATAACCTTGAATATAAATTATTATTAATAACACTAATAGTTGAATCTACATGATTAAATACCGTAGGCATATGTTTACATGTGTGCTTTCATGTGTATTTAGATGTATGTATTGTATGTGCATAGGCTTGTATGCTAATTACTTGAAACCTGAAGGATGAAAAATGAAAATTAGGATATAAATATCAGCACCAAGAACCAGATCAAATCCACCTGGATGCCTTTTCAAAATTTGGTTGAGCTGATCAGAATTTCCCCATTCCAGCTTCTCCACCATTAGATCTGCACAAAAAACGTCAAAAACAGGATATCAACTTATCCAAACATAAATGTATAATTTTCAGCATGGTCACTTACCAGCACAACCATTAGAATTGTCAGTAGACGAGTGGAGATCTATATTTTTATTCAGGATCTGAAAATGGACAAATTATGTAATTAAAAAAAAAATATATATATATATATATGCGAAGATTAGATACAGAACTCATCCAATTTTTTTTCAAAAAAATGAAATTTAATTCGGTGACCTTGCCTTGAGGACTTCCTCATTATGGTCTGTTAATATGACTTCACAGCAAAATCTGCTGCAGAGAATTCCAGTAACACCTGCACTTTGGGCACAGCATTTAGTCTATATCATTAAGGTCTTAAATGAAAAAATTCTATGAAAATATATCAAATTACGCATGCACTGCTAATCAAAGGGAATAACGTGGGCTAACCATTTGTTTGTAAATAAATGACTTGTGAAGAACAAAGGAAGCCAAAAATTCCCATAATATGAAAAAACTAAAAACTACAAGTCTAATAACAAGTCATAGCAGTGCACTTTTCGCCCTCTATGCCTTTAAACTAGGAAATAATATAGACCAATGGGCCATAATAAAGACATTCCACAAAAACTTTTTCTAAGTCCACAAGCTCTTAAACACCTACACATCTTGTAAAGAACCTAATATTATCCAAGAATACTAGAAGAATCAAAGAATGAATGGAACCTTAGAATTGAAAGGCGGTCAGCTACTCCACACTCCCAAGACATATGGAGCATCGACTATGAAAACCAGCCTTCTGTAATTTCATCATTTTACTGATCCAGAATAAGATACTATCTTATGGAGCTGTCCATATGATCACACAGAAACTTCAAGGGAACAAAGAAGCCCAAAACTCCTTGACAGAGGAAGAAACAATTTACCACTGAATAGAGGACAGTGATTGAAGAATAATTTTCTGAGAAATGCATTCACTTTCTGGGCCTCTATAAATCCTCAACTTCAAAACCTGGCTCCAATATGATATGAAATGAAAAGCGTTAACTAATTAATGACTACTCAAAAAAAAAAAAAAAAAAAAAAACTAACTAAATAATGATTCACCCAGTTTGAACTACTCTGAAGTTTGTGAATGAGGACCATTATCCTATGGGCAATAAAAACAAACCAAATATCTTTTTTTCTTTTTTTCTTTTTTTTTTGGACAGAGAACCGTCATATCATCTAACTACATAATCTAGTGTAGGAGTTTTATTCAATAGTATTGAATACCTCGCTGTTGTTGTATAGTTTGACAAGTCACTTTCAGAACTCTAGTGTTGCAGTATTCTAGACACTGCTTCTAAATTGTTTTGCATAATCTATCAATAGATCTAGAGGGTTTTTTTTTTTTTTCCCCTTTTCAGATTGCTTTCTCAACATAAAAATGGGAAATTTGGCTATAAACCCCCCTTACCTTCCTTTTATTGTTAAAAGGACTAAGAAAAAAATTATACTTTCAAAACCCCCTCATAATTATAAAGTCTTGCATAAAGGACAAAATTTATTATTTTAATATTTTATCAAACTATTATACCCTCAACTAAATCTTCCCACCTTCTCCGCCCACTCTCTCCCCACCTTCTCCGTCTCTCTCTTCATAATCAACCTCAGTACACAACGAAGTTCGAAGCAAAATCATCAACTAAAATGCAAGCTAGGGCAAAGTAAAAGGAGAGAGACAATCTTGAGGAGCTGATTGATGAGAATTACGCCATCATATCGTCGTCAGTGTGACCGGAGTACTATGTCGGGATTTTGTCGTTTGTTAACAAGGATCAACTCAAGCTTGGTTGCGCAATTTTGATGCATAATAAGGTATTGTTCTTCATGTTTAATTGTGATTTTATTGAAATTAGGTTTTTAAATGATCGAGCCAGGGTTAGGGTTTGTTATTAGAATGTTGATTTCTAAAGAAATCGAGAATTTAGGGTTCGAGATTTGAAATTGTTTTCCATTAATGGTGGGTTTGAGCAAGTTTTCTATAATTATTGTAGATTAAAGATCCTCTACCAGCTATGGTGGTTGATTGTTGCGAAGTGATCTCCAATAGCAAAAGTGAAGAAAAGAAGTTGGAAAGGGAGATTGTGCTTGGGAGCTTCTGCTCTTCTGAATTTGGTCTCACAGCTTTTGTTTGGTGTTCAATCACGCTATTTGTATAGATAAAAGGCTGTGATTTGTTCAAAAATTTGATCTGTTTATTTTCCTTCTCAAGTTCTTTTTTTTAATTATTATTATTATTATGTAAGTTTAGATCATTTTTTTGTTGTTGTTGTTGTTGTTGTTGTTAATGATGAAGAAACATATTGCAACAGTTACTCTCCTTTTTTTCTCGTGTTGATGTTGATGAAAATGAGATAGATTGTAATAGATATGGAGAACATAAATCTGAGCTGTAGATGCCGCATTGTTATTTCCAATTGGCTTTTTTTTTTTTTTTATTTGTTAATAGATCTTAGAGTAAAATTTGACTCTGGTTTATTCATTTAGTATGCATTTTATTTTTTGTACCAGTAAAATTTTACTCTGATTAAAAACATGTTGATTGCTTAACAATATAAAATTTTACTTTGACTCATAGTAAACTTTACTCTGATTCAGAATAAAATTGTACTTTCAGAATAAAATTTTACTCTGAATCAGAGTAAAGTTTACTATGATTCAAAGTAAAATTTTACTTTGAAATACACTGTGAGGATGACTTAATAGGTGAGCTGATAGATACGAGGGTAGTATAGTAAAAGAAACAAGTTTTAAAATATTAGGGGATTTTGAAAGTACCTATATAATTCTTGTCCTTTTGAAAGATAAATTAGACAGTGAGGGTTCTATCACCAAATCCCCCCGTAAAAATTAACATTTGTGGAAATAACAGAGTTTTGGCTCTATCAAACTGCATGGAAACAGATATGTATTGGATTATAGAAATATAAAATTTGAACAGTAGACAAAACATGGTAAACTCGTGTCAGAATCACTTACCAACACCAGAGCCTAATTCTATCACAGAACATCTGCTGAGCATCTCAGGATTTTTTGAAAGGTAATTATTCAAAAGAGTTGCACCAGGCCACACCAACTGCCCCGTCAAATCAAAATCAGCTGTCACAAAATAGTTTGTTCAAAACGTAAATGCTAGATCATATGGAAAGACGGCACATAGCATTAGGCAAAAAAGTACTCAATACATGATTATATTTCTAGTCATTTCAAACAGAAATTATATGTAAATATACTAACAGAAACCTAAATCAACAACAAACTATTTTGCCATAGAAAAGTTGGAGCTTTTACACGAACTGGAGTTTATGATTTCAAGTAACTCCCACAAAGAAAGAGATGGACCCAAAAATGTGATCATATACAACAATATATTAAACTATTAAAACTCTTCTCTCTAGTACAGTTCTTCTATTATTCTCTCTCAAAACATTCCATAGCTCGGCAAAAAACATAGGACACAAAACTTCCTCTCACAAATTCAACGGGTATGTTTGGTTTGTGTTTGAGAGATGTGTTTTAGAGATAAAAAGTACGAAAACATGTTTGGTTTGGTTTTTTGGGAAATTTGTTTTGGAAAATTGTTTTGAGAGAGAGTTTTGGAAAAAGTGATTGATTTGATGTGTGTGTGAGAGAGATTTGTTTAGAAAACTTGTTTGGTTTGTGTGTTCTGGGAAAATTTTTTGGGAAAATTTGTTTGGTAGAGAAAATTTCTGAAATTTGTTTGTAGAGAAAATTTCTGAAATTTTTTTCAGAAACACAAACCAAACCTACCCAACATCTTCAAAGTAACTGCTCCTTCAATAATATCAATCACCTCAGCCTACCAGTGTACAATGTGGTAAAAAAAAATCCAACTCATTTCAGCATTTTTTAAAGTTTTATCGACTACCTGAACATTTATTCAACTGATTACGAATTGTAAATACATAAAAATTTTTCTTTTTATTTGGGGAGCATGAAATTAGGGACGAACCACTAATTATCTTTATGGGTATTTCATCCTTATAATTTATCAACCATTCATTGACTTCTTTGTCTACTCTAAGTTACAACTTCCTATGCACTTGGTATTGTAATTTAGTGTGGAATGGTTCTCTCTCTCTCTCTCTCTCTCTCTCTCTCTCTCTATATATATATATATATATATATTCTATTAGAAAATGCAAACAGGGTTCTTGGCATGAACCCTTTCCGGTATTCCCAAATTAACCTTCTTCTGTAACTGTCAAATTCAAACTATGGGTTCTTTTTAACTGCACACCCTGGAGTATAAAAACGAAATTAACAACTTTTAGGGCAATACATGTGATTGTGTACACCTGAAAGTTGTTAATTTCTTTTTTACACTGATTCATTGGTAAGGAAAACAAGTAGTGGAAGAGTGAAGATTAAATGAAAATGAAAGAACTGACTTGAGGCAGATTGGAGGCAAAAGAGCTGAAGAACTTGAGATCCAAAAGTGAAAGTAGTGAGCTGGTAACTGCAACCACAAAATCAAACCCACAACCCTTGTTCCATTTAGAAAGAGTAAACAGCTCTTGACTGACAGTGAAATGAAAGGACAAAAAAAGAAAAAATTATATACAGAATAAGAATGAAAGAGAGATAGAGATATGATTCCATACTCATCGTTGATGAAGAAAGATTCGTCTAGACAAACAGTATCGTCTTCTCCTTCTTCTTCTGCTGTTGCTGTTGCCGTCGCTGTCGCTGTTGCCCTTTCCATCTATTTGGTCTTAACTAAAGCGGAAACAGAAACAAGGGTTCGCTTCTGTTTACTGCGAATAAACACGAGGAGGTTTGTTCGCGGTTCGGATTTGAACAGTTTGCGGATCGGTTGGATCCACTCGTATTTATGCGGTTTGGTAAAAAGATAATCTGTAACTGTTTATAGTGCAGTTTATAGTTTGTGCAGATAGTGTTTATGGATATGCGGATAGTTTACGGATTAGATTTTTTTCTATAAAAATTTATTTTTAAACCTTATTTTTTTTTTATTTTGTAAATATTTATTTTGGGTCCTTTTCTTTTCATTTTTTAAAATGCTCCAACGTTAATAATTAATGAATTAAAATTTGTAAAATTAAAAATAACACAAAATCAATTCGTAACACAAACAAATCATTCAAAATCTTAAATCAAATCATTAACTAACACAAGCATATATTTCAAAATCCTAAACTATAACTCCATATGCATTAAGGAATTTAAAAATCCAAATCATACTTCATTTGAGACAAGTTCAGTCATGTAATAATAATAATATAATCAGTATTTATTCAGTTTCAGTTGATATAATACTATTAGCAAATGTAATGTTAGAATAAGTTCAAAAAATAAAAGGTGTTTTGTTTTGGACAAAAATATCTAAGTGGGATATAGAAATGAAATCAGTAGTTAAGATAAAATAAATAAATAAAGTACGGACAGTTTCTTGCGGGTGCAGGTTAAACCCGCAATCTGCCCGCAACCCGCAAAGATGCCATATTTCAAACCACATCCGCTTGCATTGTATTTGCAAAACCGACACATTTTGTATGCGGATTGGGCGATTTTTGCGGATCGGATAAACCGTTGCCCACCCCTAAACACGAGTGATTTGGAGAGATGAAGGTTTGCTTCTGTTGCTGTTGGTGTTGCCCAACTTTTACTGGGGCCTTTTTCCCAAATTAAATCAAAATAGTAACTTATTTCCCAAACTAGGCTTAATTTGAACAGAATTCTCAAACTAGGCTAAAACGCTATTACAAATCACGCTTTCATTGTTTTTAGGACCCTCCCGCGGAAAATTTATAAAATGGTAAAAGCGTGGTTACAAACCACGTTTTTAATTAAGAAAGCGTTGTTACAAACTATGCTTTTAAGGAAATTTTTTTTTTCTTCATAAAACGTGATTTCAAATCACGCTTTAGAAATTGTTTTTGAGAAAACGTGATTTAGAATTACGCTTTCAATACTATCAACACATCACGCACTCACTCCTCCCCCCTCTCTCTCTCTCTCTCTCTCTCTCTCTCTCACACACATAGAAGCACTCATCTCACACACACACACACACACCAAACCAATATAATTTTTAATATATAAATTTTATTTTATAAAATTAAGACCAATATTAAATATATATATATATATAATAATTTATAATAGCAAATAATAATCAATTATATGAAATTAAGATCAATATTTTTAAATAATTTTTTTTCAAAAAATTTTTTTTTCTATTAATTTTTTTTTCAATTAATCTTTTATTTCAATTAATTTTTTTTCAAATATTTTTTTCCCAATTAAATTTTTTTCAAATATTTTTTTTAAAATTATTTTTTTTTCAATTATTTTTTAATTATTTTTTTTTCAATTATAATATATGTGATCCCATTGTCATGAATAATAAAAAAAATATATAAATATTTTAGGCCTGAACAAACGTATTTTTTATTTTATGTTTTTAAAATTTTTTAAACATTTTGTTCAAACCAAACGCGTTTGTAATTTATGTT
Source organism: Camellia japonica (assembly GCA_030407325.1). NCBI lineage: Eukaryota > Viridiplantae > Streptophyta > Magnoliopsida > Ericales > Theaceae > Camellia > Camellia japonica. The sequence continues at coordinate 118,929,862 of JAPPVO010000003.1, forward strand.
TTTCTAAAAATAAACAAAAATCAATTTATAAAATTTTTGTAAACATAAACAAAAAAACGTAAATGCTACCAAACGCTACCTTAGTGTTTAGGGATAAAATTTATTTTTTTTATTTTAGGGTTTAGGGTTTAATTCTTAAAATTTATTTATTTTTATTTTAGGGTTTAGGATTTATAGTTTAATTCTTAAAATTTATTTTAACTTCAATTTTATAAAATTTTATCCCTAAACACTAGGTAGCGTTTGGTAACGTTTAAGCTTTTTGTTTATGTTTACAAAAATTTTATAAATTGGTTTTTGTTTATTTTTAGAAAAACATAAATTACAAACGCATTTGGTTTGAACAAAATGTTTAAAAAATTTTAAAAACATAAAATAAAAAATATGTTTGTTCAGGCCTAAAATATTTATATTTATTTTTATTATTTATGACAATGGGATCACAAATATTATAATTGGAAAAAAAATTAAAGAAATAATTGAAAAAAATTTAATTTTAAAAAAAATATTTGAAAAAAAAAATATTTGAAAAAAAAATTAATTGGGAAAAAAAATATTTGAAAAAAAGTTAATTGAAATAAAAGATTAATTGAAAAAAAAATAATTGAAAAAATATATATTTGAAAAAAAAATTATTTAAAAATATTGATCTTAATTTCATATAATTGATTATTATTTGCTATTATAAATTATTACTATATATATTTATTGGTCTTAATTTTATAAAATAAAATTTATATATATTAAAAATTATATTGGTTTGGTGTGTGTGTGTGTGAGAAATGAGTGTTTGTGTGTCACAGAGAGAGAGAGAGAGAGAGAAGAGTGAGTGCGTGGAGTGGAGTGAGTGCGTGATGTGTTGATGGTATTGAAAGCGTGATTCTAAATCACGTTTTCTCAAAAACAATTTCTAAAGTGTGATTCAAAATCACGTTTTATGGAGAGAAAAAAATTTCTTTAAAAGCGTGGTTTGTAACCACACTTTTACTATTTTATAAATTTTTCGCGGGAGGGTCCTAAAAACAGTGAAAGCGTGATTTGTAATAGTGTTTTAGCCTAGTTTGGGAATTCTGTCCAAACTAGGCCTAGTTTGGGAAATAAGTTACTATTTTGACTTAATTTGGAAAAAGACACATTTTACTGAGAGAAATTGGAATATTATAATTCACTCTTTTTTGAATCACCACAAAACCATAAAATTATGAGAGAAAATAAACAGAGGATTCCTATTTTTGAATCACCACAAAACCAGACCTTTGATTTGAGGATTCCTATTTTATTTTTTTTTAAGGAGTAAATTGTTGAAAAATCCAATCTAAGTAGGGTATAAGTAGGCATGGATATCCGCTTGTTGGTTGCCCAGCCTGCCTACCTGACCCAACCCAACCCTCTTTTTCTAGGATTTAAGAAGATTGTTTTAGCCCATAGGGTCAGGTTAGACCAATATTTTCAACCCAAAATATTAATGGGTTGGATTTTAGATTTATACTTTCAATTCAGTCTGGACTGGCCCAACCCATTATTAAATTATTTATTATTTATTTATTTATAATACATTTTTTTTTTTGATCTAAACTTTATCTTTGTTGATTTTATTGAAACTTATATTTGTGGTGATGTGTGATTAAATTTATTTTTAAAAAATCTTTCAATTTATACACAAAATCTTTCAATTTATAATGATATCAATATATTTATTTAAGAAATATAATGTGTGATTGAATTTAATTATAAAATTATTTTTTAAAAAAATTTATATATATAGCCTGATGGGTGGGCTTAGAATTTATAATTATTTTTTGGACTGAGCTTGGGCAAATATAAAGGCTCGATGTTAAAGTCGGGCCGAGGTTAGGCAAACACAAAGTCCCTTATCATTTAAAAAAAGTGAATAAAAAAAAAGAAAAAAAAAAACAAAAACATTAACAAATGAACCCGTAGTATAACGATTCCGGATTAGACCCAACCATTTTCTTGCTTTTGAATCTGGGAATTTATATCCTTAACTATTGTTCATTTCATTTTCATCTTATTAGTAGTTGAGTTTGGTTGTTTAGGAGTTATTATTGCGTTTGGAACAAGTGGAGGATTAGGTTTTCAAAGAGTTGTTGTCCAGTTTCTTCTTGTTCGCTCAAGCGGTCTTTCTCGCGCTTGAGAAGATGATAAAGATGTTCGAGATGTTTGGCATCGAGAACGACAGGTTAAAGATGACCTTGGCATCTTTCCAATTGAAAAGAGATGCGGGTCAATGGTGGAAGTATGTGCAAAGGTGCATTGGAATGACTTTAGAGGCCTTTGTCAACACCTTCCAGGACAAGTTTTTGCCTATCACTGCTAGGAAGAAGTTGAGAGATCAGTTCCTGAAGCTCAAGTAGCTTAACACACCTGTAACCAAGTTTGAGGCTATTTTTACTAGCCTATCTAGATTTTCACCAGAACTTGTGCCGACGGAGGAGCGCCGTTGCATCGAGTTCGAGAAAAGGTTGAGGACCAAGCTCCTTTTCAAGATAACTGGGTGTATGATTAGGGATTACGGTCACCTTGTGGAGGCGGTGGCTCACCTAGAGACCATGATCCAATCTGAGAAGGAGCGGATAAGGGGCTTTAGATAGAGAAGTCAAGAAGTTCAACGGGAGGTATGGGACGACAAACGGTAGAGGGGTTCTACCCCACAACAGTTCCACGTAGCACAATTCAGATCCATTTTTCCTGTACTGAGTTCTGGTTTCGGAAGAGGTAGTCAATGTGGGATCACTTGTTTTAAGTGTGGTCAATTTGGCCACAAGCCTTTAGTTTGCCTACAAAGAGGAAGAGGGCAACAATTTGCATCGTCTTCAGCTCGTCTTTAGAGTTAGATTTAGGGGAGAGGACAACCACCTACTTGTTATCAGTGTGGGTAATCGGGGCACTTGAGAAGGTGCTGCCCTCAAACATGTGGCACATTTGGTGCATTTAGTTCGAGACAGGCATAAAACCATCAACCTACCTATTCAGTGCAGGCCTCGAGGACCAATCATAGAGCCTCTTCGTCTTAATTAGTGTATCAGACCTATGCTCCGAGGGGTGAGTAGGTAAGGTAGAGACCTATAGGGCATGTGTATGCTGTTATTACACTAGATCAGTTTCCAGAGCCTTTTCGTTGTGAGAGATAACTTTTTTTTGTTCAACTCTATTGCCAATGTATTGATTGATACTAGTGCATATCATTCCTTCGTTTCGTCTGCATTCGCATCAGTTTTGGGATTAAAAGTGGCTTGGTTAGCATCTCTGCTCAGGGTAGAGTCACCAGTTAGGGGTAAGGTTATCTCGGACCGAAGATGTCACGATTGTGAGAAAGAGGTTGTTGGTCACCGACTTCCTTTTGCTTTCGTATTGATAGACATGTCGGGTTTCGATGTCATCTTAGACATGGATTGGTTGTCTTCGTACTGTGCCATTATAGATTATTATCATCAAAAAGTTACAGTGTGTGCCTCGAGTGGTGACTGTTTTTATTTTTTGGGGAACCAAGCTGATAAAGTTTTGTCGCTAGTATATGACTCATATGGTCGAGACGAGCTTAATTTCCTTCTTGTAACTTTCTTGGGTAATGAGAGTGATGTGGGCCGAGTTGATTTGTCAATGGTAATTTGTGAATGCCCGAACGTCTCTCCAGAAAATCTTACTAGTTTGCTACCCCACCGAGAGATTGAGTTCTCCATTGACTTAGTCTCTCCAGAAAATCTTACTAATTTGCTACCTCATCCAGAGATTGAGTTCTCCATTAACTTAGTACCCGATGGCATCGTATAGATTTGCACCTGCTGAGTTGTATGAGTTGAAGATTCAACTTCAAGAACTGCTAGATAAGGGTTTCATTTGCCCTAGTACATTGCTTTGGAGAGCACTGACTCTCTTTGCTAAGAAAAAGGATGGCACATTACGACTGTGCATTGATTACCGAAAGTTAAACCGGGTAACTGTTAAGAACAAGTACTCATTACCATGTATAGATTAGCTGTTTGACTAGTTGAAAGGGTCTCGTTATTTTTCTAAGATTGACTTGAGATCGGGTTATCACCAATTGAGGGTGAAGGATGAGGATATTCAGAAAAAGGCATTCCGTACGCGGTACGACCATTATAAGTTCTTAGTAATGCCTTTTGGGTTAACCAATGCACTGACTTTGTTTATGGATCTAATTAATCTAATCTTCCGTGAGTTCTTAGTCCGTTTTGTGGTTGTCTTTATTGATGACATCTTAATCTAATCACCCTCAAAGGAGGAACACTTACGGGTTTGTATTGGAATTGCTTAGAGCACGTCGTTTATATGCTAAGTTCTGGAAGTATGAGTCATGGCTAAACAAATTGAAGTTATTAGGCCATTTAGTATCCAAAAAATGGATGACTGTAGACTCTTCTAAGATAGATGTAGTGCAAGATTGAGAACAACCTAAGAATGCCTTTGAGATCTGAAGTTTCTTGGGTTTAGCCAGGTATTACCGACGTTTTGTGAAAGACTTTTCTAGCTTAAGGTTAGACTCACCACTGCTCCAGTATCGATTATTTCGTAGAGGGGTTTGGATTATTGTGATACATTTCGAGAAGGTTTGGGTTGTGTATTGATGTAAAAGGGGTAAGTGGTAGCATATGGCTCACAGTAGTTGAAAACACGTGAGAGAATTTATCTGACTCACAATCTTGAGTTACCGATAATGATTTTTGCCTTAAAAATTTGGAGGCATTATTTATATGGGGAGAGATTTGAAGTGTTTTCCAATCACAAGAGTTTGAAATATTTGTTTTCACATAAATATTTGAATTTGAGACAGAAGAGGTGGATGCAGTTTATGGAAGATTATGATTTCAAGTTACACTATCATTCGGGGAAGACCAATGTAGTGGCTGATGCCTTGAGTAGGAAATCCATAAGCAATATAGCTAGTATTGCTATCTGGGAATGGGAGATATTGGGTGCTATTGGCGAGTTTGGCTTATAACTTAGCGAGTCTGTTGAGTTGGGCATTTTGTTCACTGTAGTTGCACAACCTACACTAATGAGCCGAGTTATAGAAGCACAACGGGATGATCACGAAGTAGAGGCTAGCTAAAGGAAGATATCTAGTGGAAAGGTACATAAGGGCTTGAACATGTATTCTAACTCGAGTGTGAGGTATTTAGACTATCTTTTTGTGTCAGAATCTTGTAGGAATGAGGTACTCTGAGAGTTCCACCATTTATGCCTTATGGTACACCTAGGAGGCACAAAGATGTACCACGACCTTAGTCACTAGTTTTGGTGGAGGGGGATGAAAAGAGACGTAGCCTTATTTGTTTCAAGGTCCCTTACTTGTTAACACGTAAAGGTCAAGTATCAACGACCAGCGGGTTTGTTGTAACCCTTACCTATAGGCAAATGGAAGTGGAAGTATGTCACGATGGATTTTGTTATGGGTCTTCCGAGGACTCAACGAAGTAATGATGTCGCGTGGGTGATAGTCGACCGGTTAACTAAATCAGCAAACTTTGTACCTATGCGCACAAGTGACTCGGTAGATTATCTTGCCGATCTTTATGTTAGGGACATAGTTCAACTTCATGGGGTCTTTGTGACTATCGTTTCAAATAGAGATTCACGTTTTACGGTTTGGTTGTGGCGGAGCCTATAGAATGCCTTGTGTATAAGATTAACGTTTAGCATCGTCTATCATCCTTAGACGGACAAGCAATCTGAGCGAACCATTCAGATCTTAGAAGACATGCTTCGGGGTCATGTTCTTGATTTTAAGGGGTCGTGAGAGAAACATTTACCTTTGGTGAAGTTTGCCTATAATAACAGCTTTCAGGCTAGTATTGGTATGACACCATTTGAGGCATTGTACGGCCGACCATGTAAACCTCCAGTGTATTGGGTTGAAATGGGTGACGTGCCTATGTTAGGTCTTGACCTAGAAACGACAGAGAAGGTCACGCTTATTCGTAATAGGTTGGTTTTGACTCAGAGTCGCTAGAAGAACCATGTTGATCGTAAGAGGAAACCTTTATATTTTGAGGTAAAAGATCATGTATTCCTAAAAATATCACTGAGATAGGGTTTAATGAGATTTGTGAAGAGTGGGAAATTGTCTCCTAGATTTATTGGGCCTTTTGAGATTCTAGAGTGGATTGGAGAGATAGCTCATCGTTTGGTCTTGCCGCCCTAACTTTGTGGGGTTTACAACGTGTTTTATATTTGTATGCTCCGAAAGTATGAGCTTGATCCTTCGCACGTGTTAGATTGGACCGAGTTAGAGGTAGATGAGGATACCTCGTACGAGGAGAGACCTGTACGGGTTTTAGATACTCGGGACCAGGTCTTGCAAGGTAAGACTATTCCATTAGTTAAGGTGTTGTGGTAACAACACGAGGTTGAGGAGGCGACTTGGGAGCATGAGACAGAAGTCCATAAGAAGTATTTAGACCTATTTGTTGATATTTGAGACTTGTGTTGAAAATTTTATTCATGTTGTGAAATGTAAACATTGTAAATGTTTTGAAAAATTAAATTGTAATATTTGGCGTTGGTAGACTCTGTTTATCATTGTTACAAGTATGGATGATCAATGGTTTGATTTAAATATGGTGATTTTTGGTTTGAGTTAAATTTTGGGGACGAAATTCCTTAAGAGGAGAGATTATAACTATTCCAGTTTAGACTTGACCCTTTTCTTGCTTTTGAATCCGGCAATCCATATCCTAATTATTGTTCATTTCATTTCCATCTTGTTACTATTTGAGTTTGGTTGTTTAGGAGTTATTTTTGCGTTTGGAACAGGTAGGGATTAGTTTTTCAAAGAGTTATTGTCCAGTATCTTCTTGTTTGCTCGAGCGGTCTTTTACAGCTTGCAAAATTTTTGAAGTAAAGTATCTTTGCTCGAGCAGTATTTTTTGCGCTTGAGTGGTCTTTTATAGGCCTGAGCTTCTAAGAGGGGGTCATTGTGCACTCGAGCGGTCCTTTTATAGTCTGTAAAACTTTTGGAAGTAGAGTATCTTTGCTTAAGAGGTATTTTTTGCGCTCGAGTGGTCTTTTATAGGCATGAGCTTCTAGGAGGGGGTCATTGTGCACTTGAGTTGTGTTTTTAGTCGCTCGAGCAATGTCACTTTGTATGTCTGACGCTCAAATAGTGTTTTGATAGATCAAGCGGTCTGCACTTATATCAATTCGGAGAAAGGAAAAATTGAATCACTTTTTCATTTCTCTCTCTCTCTCTCTCTATGTCACGACCCAAACCCAGCCCTATGGGTTTAGTACCGTAACCGGCCAGTAATCCGAGATTACCGAAGGCCTGCTTAACAGTAATACAGTAAAACAGAGTACAGGGCCTGGCGGAAGCCAATACAGTAAATAAATAATGTCCATTGAGCTGTGACAGTCTGTATGCCAAAAAGATTTTTCATGCATTCACACGTTCAGAACAGTACAGTCTATACAAAATTTACAGTCACACAGTACAGGGACCTAATCCCTTGATAACAGTACAGTTAGTAGTTGACAGTCTATACAGTAATCCAAAACAGTACGGAGACAGACGGGGGAAAAACATAACACCCCAAAGCCATAGCATGGCAACTCGGAACCTCGCAGTGAGGCACATAGGCTGGCTTGACAAAACTGGAGTCTAACCCACGCTCCTAGCTCCGATCTGGTGGCTGAGCACCTACATATATATATATATAACAGTGAGCTAAAGCCCAGTAAATAACATAATGCGTAAAGAGGTTAAGAATAATATGTCCTTACAATAATGAAAACAGTTCATTTAACAGTTTGTCAGTCTTTCAGTCAGAACAGTTATTCAGTCATATGTGGTACATCCATTAGCATAGCAGTAAACAGTAGGTCTTAAAGACCAAACAGTAATGATGGCCATCAGTCAGTAAACAGTAGTGGTTCCACGAGGGAACCGACAGAGATCTCTGTAACAGTAACAGTAAACAGTAGGTGCTAAGGATGCCACAGTACAGTTCGGAAATAAATGACATACATTCATTCAGTAAATAATACCAGTTCAGTAAACAGTTCAGTTCAGTGTTCGAAAGATAATCATTTTGAACATATCTTTATACAATTGTTACTCATAGAGTTTGGGCTACAGTGTGCTAGAGCGTGTCCCCCCAGTCGCCAACCCTACACAGTTCACAGTTTGAACACACACTAAGCTACACAGTTGGGAAATATCATAACTTAATCCCTAATTTGCCTTGGTGTGTTCTACATCTATATCCTCATTAAAATGCCTTAAACTAGGCCTAAGAATGCCTAGAATGGGATGAGGATGCAAAAATACACTTAGAAAACATTTTGCAAAGTTTGCTGAAAATAGGAGCCTCGCTCGAGCGAGCCTTCCTTCGCTCGAGCGAGCTTCCAAAATCAAAGGCTTCGCTCGAGCGAGAAATCCTTCGCTCGAGCGGTCTGTTGAACAGTAAAAGTACTGGATGCTGTGATTTTACGCGCGATGGTCGCGCGATGCTCGCTCGAGCGGAGTCCTGGACAAAGGTGCTCGCTCGAGCGAGGAATCCTTCGCTCGAGCGAGGAGGCCAAATCTGGAATTTCCAGATTTGTCTTCCAAGTTCGAACTAAGCATTCAACCACTCCAAACTCGACCTCTTGGGCTCAAATTCTGGAAAACATATCTAATTTCATTGTATAACAAGTTTCAAAGCTCAATTTATGAATTCAAGCCCCAAAGGTGAGTCAATTAAAACCATTTTACAAACCCATTTTTCATAAACATAGAGACATGCAAACATGCATGAAATCCAACCAAATTCAACCTTCAAAGCTTGTCCAAATGGACTCATTTCTTCAAAAATATGATGAATTCATGAACCCAAGCCTTAATATGAACATGCATGTGCAATTTACCATGAACTCAACTCAAATTTCAACATTTCACCCATGCATGCATGAATTAAGCTATAATCTTACATGTATGAACTAAAACAAGGATTAACTCTACAATGGAGCATGAAATATGCAAGACTTAGCTCAAGGACAACAATAAGAGGATGAATTTCTTACCTAGAGTTTCAATTTCAAGGTGTGGAAGCTAGATTTGCAACCTATGTTCCAACTCCTCCAATTACTAAGCAATTTACAAGCAACAATGAGATGAAATCAATTCTCCAAACTCTCCTCTCTCTATAAATTCGGTTGAGCTCTCAAATTGGCTGAGGAAGAGGTTTGTTTTGATTAAGTGTATAAGGCTCAAATAATAAGATTAAACAAAGGCCCACTCAATGGCAATTCCGTAATTACGACAAACTCTTTTAATTGTCTTTATTTAATCTAGTTTAATCATACCTAATCAGTTTTTTACATAAATATACCATAAAATCAGATAAATTCTACTGTTCATGAAATACTAAACGGTTTCTACTTCGGCCGCCGATAAGGCCTTTAATTTGCAGTTTAAACACAAAAGCACGAACAGATAATCAATTAATCGAAAAGATAAAAATGAAATACAATAGCTATGCTTAGTCAATTCAGTTCCAGTTTTCAATTAGTCCATTCAGTACTTCAGTTGGTTCAATTATCAGTCATAAGCAGTCCAGTTTAGCAGTAATCAGTATATAATTCAGTAATTTATCGGTAAACAGTATGGGGGTTGTTACAGTCTCCCCTCCTTATAAGGAGTTTAGTCCTCTAAACTCGAGTTACCTTCATTCTGGAAGAAAACAGGATCCAGAGGGAATAAATCAGGATATCTCTTAGCCATGTCATCTTCCCTTTCCCAGGTGGCATACACACCACCATGGTTTTGCCAGTCAACTTTCACTAACGGGATCTCTTTGTTTCTCAGTTTCTTGATCCGTGTCACGACCCAAACCCGGCCCTATGGGTTTAGCACCGTAACTGGCCAGTAATCCGAGATTACCGAAGGCCTGCTTAACAGTAATACAGTAAAACAGAGTTCAGGGCCTGGCGGAAGCCAATACAGTAATTAACTAGTGTCCATTGAGCTGTGAAAATCTGTATGCCAAAAACAGTTTTCATGCATTCATTCGGTTCAAACAGTACAGTCAATATACAGCCTATACAATCATGCACAACATTCAGTACGGGGACTTAACCCCTCAGTACAGTACAGTAAACATTCAGTAAAACAGTATATACAATCCGTTGGGTCGATACAAAACAGTGAGGAGACCGATGGGAAAAACCTAAAACAAAATCCCAAGGCCATAACATGGTAACACGGAACCTCACAGTGAGGCACATAGGCTGGCTTGACAAGACTGGGGACCAACCCACGCTCCTAGCTCTGGTCTGGCTGCTGAGAACCTACATATATATATAAACAGTGAGCTAAAGCCCAGTGAATAACATAATGTATAAAGAGGTTATGAATGTAATGTCCTTACAGTAATGAAATCAATTCATTAAACAGTATATCAATCTTTCAGTATTTCAGTCAATCAGTATTCAATCAATCAGTCATATGTGGTACATCCATTAGCCTATAAACAGTAGGTCCAAAAGGACCGGGCCTTGACAGACCCAACAGTAATGATGGCCAATCATTCAGTAAACAGTATGGTTCCACAAGGAAACCGACAGAGCTCTGTAACAGTCAATAACAGTAGGTGCTAAGGATGCCACAGTACAGTTCAGAAATAAAGGACATACATTCATTCAATAAAATAATATTTCAGTAAACAATTCAATTCAGTAATCAATATTTGTTCAGTAAACAGTTCAGTTGAATGTTCAGAAAATCATCTTTCGAACATATCTTTACACAGTTGTTACTCACAGAGATTGGGCTATTAGCAGCTAGAGCGCGTCCCCGAGAGCCAACCCTAAATAGTCAACAAATAGAACACACACTAAGTTTAACAGTGGGGAAGTATAATAATTAAATCCCTAAATTCCTCGGTGTGGTTCTATGTCTAAATCCTCATTAAGATGTCTTAAACTAGGCCTAAGAATGCCTAGGATGGAATGAGGATGCGAAATTACACTTAGAAAACAAATTCCAGAATTTCAGTGAATTAGGGCTTCCGCTCGAGCGCAGGTTTCCCCGCTCGAGCGGACAAGCATACAAAGGTCCCCGCTCGAGCGTCAACTTCCCCGCTCGAGCGTGTCACACAACCCTCCGCTCGAGCGTACATTCCTCCGCTCGAGCGGACTGATGAATAATGCAAGATGCTGGATGCTCGATTTCTCCGCTCGAGCGTGCATTCATCCGCTCGAGCGGACTGCAACGCAGGTCGATAGAAGTGGGGAGGAATTCCCGCTCGAGCGGCACTTCCCCCGCTCTCGAGCGGACGACCAAAATCTGGAAATCCCAGATTCGAGTCCCAAGCTCAAAATCAAGTTTTGATGCTCCAAACTCGATTCTCTTAGGCCCATTTTCTGGAAAACACATCCCAAAACAATGTATAACAAGTTTCAAAAGCTAATTTGTACATGCAAGGGCCAAGGGTTGGTCAATCAAAGCCATTTTCAAACCCATTTTCAAGAATAAATTTCAAACATGCATTGCATGAGCTTTAAACCAAAATCAAGCTTCAAATCTGGCTCTAATGAGCTCTAATTTGAAAACAATGTGGAAAACATGGACTTTATAAAAATATGAACATGCATGCACCCTTTTGCCATGAAATCAATTCAAACTCATCAATTCTTACATGCATGCAACGATGAAGTTCTAACTCAACACATTTGAGCAAAATCATGGTTTAATCCTACAATGATGCAAGAACCCATGCAAGATGAAGCTAAACACAAGAATGTAGGGAGAAATTCCTACCTTATGACTTCAATAGAGAGCCTAGGAGATCAACAATGTAATTAATCTTCTAAATCTACAAGCCTCCAAGCAAAAGAGATGAAAATCAACTCTCTCCCTCTTCTCTCTCTCTAATTCGGTTGTACTCTCAAAACAAAGCTGATGAAATGTTGTTTGAGTGTATGACTAAAGCTCAAATGTCTTAGTAAACAAAGCCCACTCACAATGGCATTTCCGTAATTAAAGCAAACTCTTTAATTGGCTTAATTTAATCTAGTTTAATCATTCCTAATCAATTTTCAGATAAATATACCATTAAATCAGAAATATTCTACTGATCATGGAACACTAAACGGTTTCTGAATCGGCCGCCGATAAGGCCTTCAATTAGCAGTTTAAACACATAAACACAAACAGATAATCAATCAAGCAAAACAGATGCAATATGCAATTCAATAAATAAGCTTATTCATTTTCAGTTTTAATCCCAATCAGTCTATTCGGTACTTCAGTTAATTCGATTATCAGTCATTATCAGTTCAGTTTAGCAATAATCAGTATATATTTCAGTAATTTATCGGTAATCAATACGAGGGTTGTTACAATCCGTCTGTTTACAATCTGTATAGGCCGTTCCTCGTAAGTGTAGTCATCACTCAACACTATCCGAGTAGGCTCAATCACATGGAATGGATCCCGAAGATAATCTCTCAACATGGAGATATGGAAGACGTTGTGCATATGCTCCATTTCAGGAGGAAGCGCAACTTGATACGCCACCGGATTGATTTTCTCAATCACTTCATACGGCCCGACATATCTCGGCGCTAACTTCCCTTTGACTCCAAAACGAGTCTGGCCTTTCATTGGTGTCACTTTCATAAACACGTGATCACCCACTTCATATTCCCGGTCTCGTCTTCTAACATCTACATAACTTTTCCGTCGGCTCTGTGCAGTTTTCAGTCTTTGCTGTATCAGTTTTATCTTTTCAGTCGTCTCATATACGATCTCGGGCCCAAGCAAAGGCCCATCTCCAATCGCCCAGCAGATCTATCTACTTTCTTCCATACAATGCCTCGAAAGGCGCCATACCAATACTCGAATGGTAGCTGTTGTTGTAGGCGAATTCAGCCAATGGCAAATGACTTTCCCAGTTTCCCTAAAAATCAAGGACGCACATTCTCAATAGATCCTCTAAAGTCTGGATGATCCTTTCTGACTGTCCATCTGTCTGAGGATGATAGGCACTACTCAGCCTCAATTCAGTTCCCAATGTAGTCTGTAGGCTCTGCCAAAACCTCGATGTAAACTTCGAATCCCTGTCAGAAACAATGGATACAGGCACTCCATGCAGTCTAACAATTTCATCAATATAAATTACAGCCAACTTGTCGGCATTATAAATTGTCTTGATAGGTAAGAAGTGAGCAGATTTGGTCAGTCTATCAACAATAACCCAAATTGAATCCATACCTTTTCTGGAGCGAGGTAACCCAACGATAAAGTCCATTGTGATATGCTCCCATTTCCACTCTGGTATGGGTAAGGGTTGCAATAATTCGGCAGGTCGCTGATGTTCTGCTTTAACTTGCTGGCAATGAAGACATTTTGACACAAAGTCGGCAATTTCTTTCTTCATTCCTGGCCACCAAAAATTCTGTTTCAGATCTTGGTACATTTTCGTATTCCCCGGGTGGATAGACAATTTTGAATTGTGGCCCTCTTGCAGAACTCTTCTTTTCAGTTCAGTGTCATTCGGCACACACAGTCTTTCTTGAAATTTCAGTACATTGTTCTCAAATTTGAAACCCGATCTCGGCTTAGACTCTCTTTCTTCGATGATCTTTTTCAAGAAGTCATCCAGTTGCTGTTTCTCTTTAACTTCTTCAATCAATGCTGGTTGAGCAGAAATAGCAGCTAGCGTTCCACCTTGTTCTCTCAAAACAACTTCAATTTCGGACTTTTCAAGGTCACAAAGCAGCTCTTTCTGTCCGGTGAGCAAACAAGCTAGGTTGGCAATCGATTTCCGGCTCAGTGCATCGGCAACAGTGTTGGCTTTTCCTGGATGGTACAGTATCTGTAAGTCGTAGTCTTTAATCAGTTCTAGCCATCTCCGTTGTCTCATGTTCAGTTCTTTTTGTGTGAAGAAGTATTTCAAACTCTTGTGATCGGTATATACTTCACATGTCGCCCCATATAGATAGTGACGCCAAATTTTCAGTGCAAACACCACCGCAGCCAGTTCCAAATCATGGGTCGGGTAGTTCTTTTCATGTGGTCTCAACTGTCGGGAAGCATAAGCAATAACTCTCCCATTCTGCATTAAAACACACCCCAAACCCTTATGAGAAGCATCACTAAATACAGTATAACCATCCGTACCTGAAGGTAGAGTAAGGACCGGTGCAGGTACAAGTCGAGTTTTCAATTCTTGAAATGCTGATTCCCTCTGGTCAGTCCAGTCAAATGATGTCCCCTTCTGAGTTAACTGAGTCAATGGTAGGGCAATTTTGGAGAAGTCTTTGACAAATCTTCTGTATATCCAGCCAATCCCAAAAAGCTTCGGACTTCAGTCACATTTGTTGGTCTAGGCCAGTTCACTACAGCTTCGATTTTCTGCGGATCAACAGAAATTCCATCTTTGCTAACAACATGCGCCAAAAACATAACATGATCAAGCCAAAACTCACATTTAGACAGTTTAGCATACAGTTTCTGTTCCCTTAGGGTTTGTAGGGCAAGTCTCAGATGGTGTTCATGCTCTTCTACACTTTTTGAATAAATCAGTATGTCATCAATAAATACTACAATGAAATCATCAAGGTATGGTTTAAAAATTCTGTTCATAAGGTCCATAAAAGCAGCAGGGGCATTCGTGACTCCGAATGGCATAACTAAAAATTCATAGTGGCCATACCTCGTTCTAAAAGCAGTTTTATCGATGTCCTCTGGTTTAACTTTCAGTTGATGATACCCCGATCTGAGATCAATCTTGGAAAACACTTGCGCACCCTGTAACTGGTCAAACAGGTCATCGATGCGTGGTAAAGGATATTTATTCTTTACAGTTACCTTGTTCAGTTCGCGGTAATCAATGCACAGTCTCAGTGAGCCATCTTTCTTCTTTACAAACAAAACAGGTGCACCCCACGGTAAAGTACTGGGTCTAATGAACTTCTTGTCTAGTAGTTCTTGCAATTGCACTTTCAAGTCTTTCAATTCAGTTGGAGCCATTCTGTAAGGAGCTTTCGATACAGGCTGTGTTCCCGGAATCACATCAACGGTGAATTTAATCTCCCTGTCAATCAAATCCCCTGGCAGATCATCTGGAAATACATCTGGGAATTCACTGACTATAGGAATACAATTCACATCAGTTTTAACACTATCATCAGTAGGCACAGTCAGCACAGAACACAGATATCCTTTACATCCCTTTCTAATTAATTTAACAGCTTTTACTGAAGAAATCAAGTACGGAGGAGGTACTACTCCAACCCCATTAAACACAAATTCAGGTAAGCCAGGTTGACGGAAAACAACTTGCTTGGTCACACAATCAATGGTGGCATGATATTTTTGTAACCAATCCATCCCCAATATTACATCAAAATGATCAATGTTCAATGGCAGTAAATCAATAAACAGATGCATATCCCCAACAATAATCTCACAAGCAGGATACATATAAGCACATGTCATGGATCCTCCTACGGGTGATGATACAGCTAGCAGATAGTTCATAGGTTCTAAGGGTCTATTCAATTTCCGTGAAAAAGCATGCGACACATAAGAATGTGTAGACCCCGAATCAATCAATACATATGCATTCTGAGTACAAATAGAGAGAATACCTGACACAACGGTCTCAGTATTTTGCACGTCTCCCGGTACTAGGGCAAACACTCGGCCCTGCCTCATAGGCTCTTTCCCGGTAGCTTTGGGGTTAGGCTTTGGTGCTACAGTTGATGCTGCGGCGCTGCCTGCAGCTTTACTATTGCCCGGAGCAGTGGAAGGGCAATCTTTCACCATGTGGCCCACCTTGCCACACCTGTAACATGCACCAGAAATTTTATAACAAACTCCTTTATGGTTCTTACCACATTCGGAGCAGGGCGGTATGGAACCACTCCCTTGGCTGGGGCTATTTGTTGACCCCGTATTCTGTTTCTTGTTCAGGATTGTGCTTGCCTTTCTTAATTTGAATTCTGCCTTTTACCATGCCATTCAGTTGTTGGTGTTTCAGATTGTTTCACTGCTGCAATGTTTGACTCGGCCATCAAAGCTCGGTCAAGAACACCTACATAAGTCGGTAATTTCAGTACACTTATTCGATCCAGTATCGAACATTCAGGCCGCCTTCAAATCTCCTGGCCTTCTTGTATTCAGTATCCACCATATGTGGTGCATATCGAGCAAGGGTAAACTTTGTTTCATATTCAGCAACAGACATTGTGCCCTGTTTTAACTGTTCAAATTCAGTGACCTTCCTGTCCCTAACACACTGAGGAAAGTACTTTTCGAAGAAGGCTACTTTAAACTGAGCCCAAGTCATAACTGTATCATCATCACGAGTAAGCATCCACCACCTTCTCGCCTCTTCTTGCAAAGTGAAGGTGGCCAACAGTACCTTATGTGCCTCCGAACACGGAAACACTTCAAACAGTTTCTCAGTCTCCAGAACCCAAGCTTCAGCCTTCAATGGCTCAAGGCCTCCCTGAAAGGATGGCGGTTTCAACTTGCTGAATTTCTGGGTAAGAGCAATAATATCCCCATCATTTGCATTCACATTTTGTGCATTCACATTCTGGTCCGGCTGTACCGGAGGAGGAGGTGGGGGCTGTTGGTTCTGTTGTTGGTCCAGTCTAGCAGTTATCAGTTCCATCATTCGTTCCAGTCTGGCCATTCTGGCCTCAGAGGATGAGGATTCAGTTTCATTTGCAGTGCTTGCATTATCCATTTCACTATAAGCAGTTACAACAAGTATAAACATAAACAGTTGCATACTTAGACAGTTATCACATTAACATGTATTCAGTCATAACATAGCCACACACTTTTCAAGTTCATGAAATGCCCTAATCACTTTTCTAGGACACCCTATAGCTCATTTGGACACGTGTGTGGGTATAACTCGTGGTTAAGTATCGCTCTGATACCACTCTGTCACGACCCAAACCCGGCCCTATGGGTTTAGTACCGTAACCGGCCAGTAATCCGAGATTACCGAAGGCCTGCTTAACAGTAATACAGTAAAACAGAGTACAGGGCCTGGCGGAAGCCAATACAGTAAATAAATAATGTCCATTGAGCTGTGACAGTCTGTATGCCAAAAAGATTTTTCATGCATTCACACGTTCAGAACAGTACAGTCTATACAAAATTTACAGTCACACAGTACAGGGACCTAATCCCTTGATAACAGTACAGTTAGTAGTTGACAGTCTATACAGTAATCCAAAACAGTACGGAGACAGACGAGGGAAAAACAAAACACCCCAAAGCCATAGCATGGCAACTCGGAACCTCGCAGTGAGGCACATAGGCTGGCTTGACAAAACTGGAGTCTAACCCACGCTCCTAGCTCCGATCTGGTGGCTGAGCACCTACATATATATATAAACAGTGAGCTAAAGCCCAGTGAATAACATAATGCGTAAAGAGGTTAAGAATAATATGTCCTTACAATAATGAAAACAGTTCATTTAACAGTTTGTCAGTCTTTCAGTCAGAACAGTTATTCAGTCATATGTGGTACATCCATTAGCATAGCAGTAAACAGTAGGTCTTAAAGACCGAACAGTAATGATGGCCATCAATCAGTAAACAGTAGTGGTTCCACGAGGGAACCGACAG
The DNA here is from genome assembly GCA_030407325.1 of Camellia japonica. Classification (NCBI taxonomy): domain Eukaryota; kingdom Viridiplantae; phylum Streptophyta; class Magnoliopsida; order Ericales; family Theaceae; genus Camellia; species Camellia japonica. Next base: position 118,947,479 of record JAPPVO010000003.1, read on the forward strand.
AGATCTCTGTAACAGTAACAGTAAACAGTAGGTGCTAAGGATGCCACAGTACAGTTCGAAATAAAGGACATACATTCATTCAGTAATAATACAGTTCAGTAAACAGTTCAGTTCAGTTCGAAAGATAATCATTTTGAACATATCTTTACACAATTGTTACTCACAGAGTTTGGGCTACAGTGTGCTAGAGCGTGTCCCCCAGTCGCCAACCCTACACAGTTCACAGTTTGAACACACACTAAGCTACACAGTTGGGAAATATCATAACTTAATCCCTAATTTGCCTTGGTGTGTTCTACATCTATATCCTCATTAAGATGCCTTATAGGAATGGCAACAGGGCGGGGCGGGGCCGGGGATCACACTCCCCGTCCCTGATCCTCGATGGTCAGATTTCCCCCGTCCCCGGCCCAGATCCCCGACGGGGAACCTATCACCGCCCCCATCCCCATCCCCTAACGGGGATCGGGTTTCCCCGACCCCGAACATTCCCCGACTACAAAAAAAAAAAAAAATCTGCAGAAAATACAACCATTCATCAACAATATCAACATCATCATCAACAACATCATCAAGCACAAAACGAAAAAACCTTCAACAACATCGACATCATCATCTTCATCAATAACATCTTCATCTTCAGCATTTTCAGATCTGAAGAACAAACCCTAAACACATGGAGAAGCCGACGTCAATGAGAGAGGAGCGGCGGTCGTGTGTGAGAGAGAGAGAGGGAGAGGCGATAGAGAGAGGAAATAGAGAGAGGGAGGTGAATCACTGTTAGAGACAGAGAGGAGCGATAGAGATGGAGGCCATAGAGACAGAGATGTAGGCGATAGAGAGAGATGAGACTCTGTTTGTGTTTGACTTATGGTCACCACCAACCTAAACATATATATATATATATAAATTGGGTGTTTGACAGATGTTCACCACCAAACCTAAACATATATATATTATATATAAATTGGAGTTTTGACCGATGGTCAACAAACCTAAACATATATATATTATATAAATATGGGGCTAAACACTAAACACACAGAGTATATATATATATAGATCGGGGCCTAAACGGGGATGGAGACGGGGCCGGGGTCGGGGACGGGCCGGGGATAGAAAATGTATCACCGTTCCCGGCCCGAATAGCATCGGGGATTTATTTTTGATCACCATCCCCGGCCTGTCGGGAGTATTTTTCGGGGAAAAACCACTTAATTCGGGTCAGGGGATCGGGTCCCCGTCGGGCCGGGTTCAAATTGCCATCCCTAATGCCTTAAACTAGGCCTAAGAATGCCGAGAATGGGATGAGGATGCAAAAATACACTTAGAAAATATTTTGCAAAGTTTGCTGAAAATAGGAGCCTCGCTCGAGCGAGCCTTCCTTCGCTCGAGCGAGCTTCCAAAATCAAAGGCTTCGCTCGAGCGAGAAATCCTTCACTCGAGCGGTCTGTTGAACAGTAAAAGTACTGGATGCTGTGATTTTACGCGCGATGGTCGCGCGATGCTCGCTCGAGCGGAGTCCTGGACAAAGGTGCTCGCTCGAGCGAGGAATCCTTCGCTCGAGCGAGGAGGCCAAATCTGGAATTTCCAGATTTGTCTTCCAAGTTCGAACTAAGCATTCAACCACTCCAAACTCGACCTCTTGGGCTCAAATTCTGGAAAACATATCTAATTTCATTGTATAACAAGTTTCAAAGCTCAATTTATGAATTCAAGCCCCAAAGGTGAGTCAATTAAAACCATTTTACAAACCCATTTTTCATAAACATAGAGACATGCAAACATGCATGAAATCCAACCAAATTCAACCTTCAAAGTTTGTCCAAATGGACTCATTTCTTCAAAAACATGATGAATTCATGAACCCAAGCCTTAATATGAACATGCATGTGCAATTTACCATGAACTCAACTCAAATTTCAACATTTCACCCATGCATGCATGAATTAAGCTATAATCTTACATGTATGAACTAAAACAAGGATTAACTCTACAATGGAGCATGAAATATGCAAGACTTAGCTCAAGGACAACAATAAGAGGATGAATTTCTTACCTAGAGTTTCAATTTCAAGGTGTGGAAGCTAGATTTGCAACCTATGTTCCAACTCCTCCAATTACTAAGCAATTTACAAGCAACAATGAGATGAAATCAATTCTCCAAACTCTCCTCTCTCTATAAATTCGGTTGAGCTCTCAAATTGGCTGAGGAAGAGGTTTGTTTTGATTAAGTGTATAAGGCTCAAATAATAAGATTAAACAAAGGCCCACTCAATGGCAATTCCGTAATTACGACAAACTATTTTAATTGGCTTTATTTAATCTAGTTTAATCATACCTAATCAGTTTTTACATAAATATACCATAAAATCAGATAAATTCTACTGTTCATGAAATACTAAACGGTTTTTACTTCAGCCGCCGATAAGGCCTTCAATTTGCAGTTTAAACACAAAAGCACGAACAGATAATCAATTAATCAAAAAGATAAAAATGAAATACAATAGCTATGCTCAGTCAATTCAGTTCCAGTTTTCAATCAGTCCATTCAGTACTTCAGTTGGTTCAATTATCAGTCATAAGTAGTCCAGTTTAGCAGTAATCAGTATATAATTCAGTAATTTATCGGTAAACAGTATGGGGGTTGTTACACTCTAAACATTTCAAAACCCTAATTTCTTCACTATCTCTCTCTAGTTCTTACTTAAAACCTCAAATACACCCTTACCCACCATAGCTCTTTGGAGAAAAAGGTAGAGCTTGTCTAAAGTTTTGTTCTAATCGGAGAGAATCTCGTTTTTGGCTTCGCCAAACTTCAACCCTTACACTCTCTTGTCTTCTAATCTTAAGGTAGAGATTTCTTCAACTTTTGGTATGATTTTTACCTTAGTTCATTGAAAAAATCTAGTAATTTGGGGATTTTGGTTAAACCTGAGGTTTGATTTTGAAATGTAAAAGAGTGGTTTTCAAATGGATTCTTGAGAAAGGTTGTGAGACTATGTTTATGGTTGAGATATGTTAAAATAGTGAATTTCTTTACTCAAATTAGATTATTGAAAATAAAGGGGTTTTTGTTTTAAAATCATGGATATTTGGTTTGTGGAAGAAAAGGGAAATGATGTAGGATTTTGTAAGAATGGAACGAATGTGTATGCTGATGATGATGGTGGAGTTAGATATGTAATATCATTCCCATTTTGGAAATGATGAGATTATATCGTTTGTTGGAAATTATTTGTTGAATAGAAATATTTGTTTTAGGTTATCGGCGGAGGATAACTTTGATTATTGTAGAAATTGCATGAAAATTAGGTAAATTGAAACTAATTACTTATACATTTTCCATTGAGCATTGTTTCATACTTAAATATTGAAAATGAATTGTTTTGAGAAAAATTGGGGAATACTTTGGTAAATCTAGTTAGGGGTGTGGTTGTGGTTATTATGTTAGCCTGTGTGTCTTTGGTGAAAATCCAAAAACCCGTTCGGTTAAGTGCCGATCCTTCCGGTTAGTACTAGTAAAATGGCTTTGATAGTACTTGTATAGCCTACTGGCAGACGCGTACCCAGAGATTTCCAGTATTTTGTATCCACTGTCCTGCTTTATGATATAAAATGTTATTTTCATGAATTGATATATATATATAATCTGGCATTGCATTGTTCTGAGATGGAAATGTGAACATTTGACAAATGACATGAATATGTATTCGCCTTATAACTTCTTTAAGATTCATATACGTCTTAAAGTATCTTTATTGGGTTTTAGCTCACTCTATGTGAAACACAACTTTCAAGTGCTAATGACATACCTTCACCAAAGACATAGTTTGGAAGGACTTGTAACCAAAAAAATATTTGATATGAAATTTATTTAATGTGAAATTTATTTGATATGAATTTATTTGATAGTGTGAATGTTTTATGATATGAACATTTATACTATCAAATTTATTTAATGTGAATATTCACATCACTAAGTTGTTAGGGATTCAAAAAATATTCGTAAAATTAAAATTATTTATAAAATACCTTAAATATAAAAATTAAAATTTAATTAATCAAATGTCTAAAATAATAATAGCTTATAGATTGATTAAAATACAAATACTTAAAAAAAAATTCTTATAAAAAATTATATAAAATAAAGGGGAAATTACAAAAAAAACCCCCAAGGTTTAGCATGTTTTTTAAATGAAACCCCAACATTTTAATTTTAATAATTTAAACCCTGAATTTTTAACCGTGTCCCAATGTTGACTCTCCGTCTGTTTCCGTTTGTTTCTGTTAACTTTTTACACTTATTTGATACATGTGTCATTTTTTTGATTCGTCCATAATTATTATAATTATTTTATTCTAAAATTACTTTTTTTTTTCCCCAGCTCTCTCTCTCTATCTCTCACTCTTCTCTCCATCGTTTCTCTCTCTCTCTAATTGGATCTGCCATCTCTCTCTCTCTCTCTCTCTCTCTTTGTGGTTGGATCTGCCATCTTTTTCTGTGGTTGGATCTGCTATCGCCGCTATGACTCCATCGTCGATCGCTTCCAATCTTGGTCCATCGGTTACTCCTACTAGTGTCGTTGCTCTAAACAGAGTCACCGTCACCGAATCCGTTGCTATAGCATTCTTGGCCATAGCAATGTTCCGATGTATATGTGAGAAGCTTGTGTTAACCGTTAAATCTCTATCACTATTGAATTTGTCACCAAAGCTTGTGTTAACCGCATAGATTTCAGATTCATTGTACATGTGAGAAGTGATACAACTTACAAACACCACATTATAGTACATTCTTTCATTGTGGCAAACTTACATGAATGGGAAGTTAAGATGGCTCTTCTGGAAATTATGGCACAGCAAGGTACCAAAGCCAATAATGGAAGCTTTCCTCTTGAAATTGTTGAAGGTGTTTGAATAACTATATCTTTCATTTTTCTTCTACTGAAAAATACTTAAAAATCTCTGTTGAAGATCTCTGTCCGTTGAAGATTTTTCATAGATCCATTGAATCCATTGAACCTCGTCCATTGAATCTCTACCACCGATTTTCTCCGATCGTCCATTGAATCTCTTTGTTAAATACGGAGGTCAGCGATGGGGCACTCGAAGGTCGTGATTGTTCATTCTAGAAGAGAGAAAGAGATGATAGAAAAAAAGAGGTAATTTTGGAATAAAATAATTATAATAATTATGGACGAATTAAAAAGTGACACGTATATCAAATAAGTATAAAAAGTTAACAGAAACAAACGGAAACAGACAGAGGGTCAACATTAGGACACGGTTAAAAATTCAGTGTTTAAATTGTTAAAATTAAAATATTGGGATTTAATTTAAAAAAAACGCTAAATCTTGAATTTTTTTTATAATTTTCCCTAAAATAAATTATTTAAATTGTGGAAATCGACCAGCAAGTCGAGAAGCCGGCACAATCTAATAGAAAAATAACTGCATAGTTTGTGCAGCAGAAAAAAAAAATATAAAAATATAAATTTCATATTTTTATAAATTTTTTTTTTTTGGGCCCCACCGCGGTTATTTTCCCGAATCCAATAAGCATGGGAGAAGACAACAACCAACCAAACATTTGATCCGTGAATCGCACGGCTTCACTCTGTTCCTTCCACATGCGTAAAGAAAATGACCAACCTCCCAACTGATAACCACCAACCACCCTTTCCTCTCTATTCAATTCGAGTTAGGGCATAGACCCCAACACAAGTAATTTGAATCTGTCAATGTCACACATCACACACATATAATAATAATAATAATACCTACATATAAACGTATACATAGACAAATACGTATAGCTGACTCTACCAAACAAGGCTTGTGAAGGGCTCTCCGTCACGTTTTGTTACCTTCTCTTCCTACTCTTACCCACCACCCAAATACCCCTCCATATTTTGGAAGCCACGCAAAAATTTCAAAAAAAATAAAAAATTCTAGGGTTTCTGCTTTCCCTTCTCCGAAACCCTATTCCTCTCCAGGAATTCAGGTTTGTTTTCTTTTCTTTCTTTGGTATTTCTTCCTGTCTCTCTCTTTCAATTTGTTTGTTTTCTGTTTGGTTGCCGACAATTTCGAGGAAATTTTGAGAATTTTGGACTCAGTTGTCTTAATTTTTTCAGGAACTAAGTGGCTAGTTCAATGTTTTGTTTTTGATTATTCTGATGAGAAGTTAATTAGCAGAAAGTTTGGTTCTTTAATTTCATTTGTCTGAGTCAAGTTGGGGTTATTTGTTTTGGGCGCGAACCAAATGGTTAAAAATTCTGGGTGTGCTAAATGCTATTGTGATAATTGGGTTTGTTTTTGTTTGACTTTCTTTGCAACTAAACTGGTTGTTATGGTTATCTCGTTGGGAATTTAAGACCAAGTGCTTTGCATTTGCTAGTTATTGATTATTTCTGTATTTTTATTGAATTCCTGTCCCATTTATTTCTAACTATGGCCTTTTAGTTAGTTCATTGGTGATAATGAATTAATGTTTATTTTTTGAACAAATCTGGTACTTTTCTTAAATTTCCATATTTGCTGCATTAGACTTGAGCATTTATGTTATGATGAAAGCTTGAGTTGAACATACTCGCTGAGAAAAGGGGAAGTTGCTCTGTGTCTAGAAAATGTGATAGAGTGCTGCAGACTTGCACTGGCACATAATTTGAAATGGTACATTATGGGTTTGTTTGTAGCAACATGTGTTGTACAATTTGGTTTGTCATTATCAATCATGATTCTGTCTATCCTTTCTGTTGGCCTCACAGAGGAGTTCAAATGGGTACATCATTGGAATATGGTATATTTTGTAACAAATTATATTCGGTCATCTGCACTAATTTAGATGCTGTGAAGGGTGAGTGAGGGTGGGTGTAGGAATTAATAAATTTGAGAGATGGGAACACTTGTGATTCTTTTAGTGGAGGACCAAGATTTTTTTGGGATAATGGAGGACCAGCATTAAGGTGGGGCTTTTGGGAGTTAGTAATAAAAGCACGTTACTTACCCCCCCCCCCCAAAAAAAAAAAATAAAAAAAAAAACACGATAATTAATTATGAATTTGCAATATTTGGTGTACATTTCCTTCTTGATTGTCTGAAGGCAGGTTGTTTGTATTCAAATCAAGACTAGTATTTCTATGGCCCTCTGGTTGTCACAGTTCATTATATTAACTGTGAGTTACTTGAGAAATCATTGTCAATGAAATGAGAATGTTAGGTGAGTGAGTGCCATGACAAGAAATGATAAAATTAGAACCGAATACCGATTCTATAATTTGAAGGTGAACAAGATGATAGACAATCTGTGAAAGGTAGAGTTGGTCATTTGCCAATTGTAATGAAATTTATTTACTACTCAGTAGTGATTTGGTTTAGCTTCTCAAGTTTAAGGTGCTACAAATGTGTGAGAAAGCTAAAGAGAATGTAGGTTGAATCTTTGAGAAAAGATGTAGTTGTTAGTATTAGGACTAGTGTATGTTGGCAATTTCATTACTTGTATGTGTAACTTGAGGTAGGAACCCTAACCACTATTGTTGGAAGCACATGGGCAAGCTGAATGACCTTGGAAACTTGAAGTGGTATGGAAGAACTTCATCGGCATGGAATAAGTGCCATGGAGGATATTCATCGGAAGGAAAAAAATTTGGACAAGTATTGGACCAAGAATACCATTAATAATGGGCTCATTCCGCTCTACAGTCCATTTGGTTAGCTTGGTTAACCAGACCAACATTGGAGGTTTGTTAACCAAGGCAGTTTAAGGCACTTATGGTCAAACTGGCGACTAACAACATGACTGGTTGACCAGAGCAGGTGCATGTAGATTTGTCATACTCACAATTTGGGTCTGCCAAACAATTGAGTTTGGCCAACCAAAGTGAGATCCTGAGAAAGTAATCTTTGTAGAAATAGGTTGGGCTGACCAAGTAGATCTCTGTTGTTGCCCAACTAGCTGGGCCGACCAACATTTGAAGTTTTTTTTGAACAACACCAACATTTGAAGTTGGGTTGGCCAAACTATGATAGTTTTGGAAACTATCCATTGGGCAAGATGGTTATAAATTAAATACCAAATGGCTCCCTTTTGGTATTCTTGATGAGAAACCAGCCACTTGAAAATTTTAGCTTTGCTATACACTTTAGATCATATCTCATAGAGATTTCCCACATTGTGTGTGTGAGTGTTTGCCTGCGAGGCCTTCAACTCAAGTTGTTTAAGAGCTCGTTCAAAGGGACTCTCGAAACTTGTTTCTTGTGGAAGGTATTATCTCTCATCCTAGTGTTATACTACATTGTTATATACACTATTTTCATTACATACACCAACACTTTGGTCTCCTATATAGAAGGAAAATCAAATACTTGAACAATTTAACCAAAAGCTATGAGTTGGGGAACTAGGACTCTGAAGACTAAGAAAACTAAAAAAATAAATAAAAATAAAATAAGATTGTTCTATACTCTTATTCACCCTCCCCTTCGAGGACATTTTCAGTAGTAGCCTATGATTTAACAAAGATAAGAAACTTCCCTGTCTTATTGGAAGAACGTTTATCATTGAGACCCCAAAAAATATTAAACTTTCTTGAGTTGATTTAAGCTTGAGCATGGTCAACAACTGGACCAAAATTTTGCAATACTTATTTTATTGAATAACTAACTGTAGGCACCATGGTTTTTCTAATGATGATTAACTTGTGAGATGCCTTTATTCTTTTAATTTTGTCGAATATCTAAAATCATGCACAGTTTGGTTAACCACGCATGAATAAGCCTTTACCCCATAGTGTAGCTGTTGGACTGACCTGCAGATACATCTTCTTGGCAGACCATCTCATTCAAAGTTTGTTCATTATTTTTGTTCCCTTGTTTTTCCTCTCTCTGTTTTTCTTTTTTTTTTTTTTTTTTTTTTTTTGAGTTTTGAAGCCCTTAGGTATTAAATTAAACACGTTTGTTCTAAGCCTTTTTGCTTTTTTATCATAAAAAACAAGTGGTTTCACAAAAAGCATGGACATTTAAATTTAATTATTATATTTCAGATATAGTGCCCACCCATGCAATAAAATGGATTATGTGTTCCTGAAATTTTCTTTCTGAGTAGTGAATTTAGTTACAGAAATCCTGTTTGTGCATTCTTACTGCTGGTACATAGAATTTGGAAGTAACTATCAACCTGAAGATAGTCCACAGCCTGATTTAGCAGTTCCTGCTTTTGATATCTCTGTTTGTAAAATTCCTCAAAAGCTGCTAAAAAGTTTCAGGGTGTTTCTTCTTTTGGCTAGAACCATGTTTCAATAGATATTTTATTTTGTTTTCTTAAGTGTTTCAATTGGAATGAGTTCCTTGTAAGCCTATAAGTTTTAGAGTACATGTTGAGATCAATATTTTAACCTCTGAAAACATTTTTTTCTTGTACTTGGATCAGATGTTTGAATAATCAATACTAATTTCAATAGTCTTTGAGATGAATAAATTCTTCATGCTCTGCTGTTGATCTAATGCTAGCAACAAAGGCCTTATGCAAGTGTTTGTGGTGGTGCACTCACTTCTATTGTGCATTTTTTTTCAGTTTCTCTCACTGCATCCACTTCCACAATGTCAAGCTTGGAAGAGCCGCTAGGTCTGGACAAATTGCCAAGCCTGAGCACTATTGATCAGTTTAGTAGGTTTTCATCTAGTGCTTGCAGGTCCAGAGGAGATGACATGGGAATGGGAAATTGCTGGATTGAAGGGAGAAACTGCAGCTCATCCAACAGCTGCGAGTAAGTGTCTTCATAAAGCTGAACTTTTTAGTTTTTAGGATAGCCTTTTCCCTTACGTGTTGTCATAAAATTTCGTTTTTTCTTGTTCTTTAAAAATTTCCTAAATTTTCCTTTTGTTTACTCTCTCTCTCTCTCTCTCTCTCTCTCTGTGTCTCAGAATTGTTGCAGGTTCTCTCAAACTTGCTGTTTTTTCATTTTCTTTTCCTCAGTTTTTTTAAGAATAGACTATTTCACTGAAGAACAATCATAATGTGAGGGCACAATTTTGGGCCTTTCCCATGCACTTTTAGCAAGTTTAGGTAGAAACATAACTTCCCATCACTTTTTTACATGGGCGGAATTTCTTGGTTGAACTCTGTTTGTCATTCCAATGCATTAATGTGTATTTCATTAAGAGTACTCCTATTGGTTGCCTCTACTATACATTTAACCTTGTACAGTCTGCATTGCGAATATGAAAGTGTTATATCGGAAGGAAACTTGTGCCTTAAGTGGATTTTGAATATCTGTACCTTTTATCAGTGTCTTTCTTTTGCTTTTGGTAATACTGGTTTGATTAACAAAATAAGCATGATCCCCTGCAAATATTTTTCATAATTTCTTACATTCAGTTCAGCAGTTGCTTCCTCAATTGCTTAGTAAATTATATTTGTGTTAACCCTTGAAAGGTATGGCCAAAAGTTCACTTTATCATCCATGAGAATGAAGCAGCACTGTTGATTGTTTATTACTACAGTTTTTATTCTCCAGTTTCCTTCAAGTGTTTTCAGTACTGCAGTGCAAACAAAGATTGAAAAAGTGACTAGGGAAATTGGTTTTTATTTTTTCTTCTTATTTTCTTTATTTCATTGTCATTATTTTTATTATATTTACTCTTGTCTAGTCAAACAAACAGCACCGCAACATGTAAAAGGTTAAATCTGGAAGATCCTAGATTTCTCTCTCTCTTTTTTTTTTTTTATTTATATTTTTTATAATTAAAATGATTATTATCATTAGGTAAACCACTTACACTGTCAATACACTATTAATCATTATCAAATGAGCATAGCATGTAGCTATAACATATTTCATCCATCATGTTACAATTTTGTGAAATACACTCAAATGCACGCTTGTTCATATGCAGTGAAGACTTTGAAGAGTATGCAAGAGAATCATTCACATGGAGAAGACGAAAGAGTTGTGACATATCCAATCGAAGGACTTCAAGCCTAGGCAGGAATCATGTGGTGTATGGAACTCTGTGTGATTCACGGTATTTTCCTGACCATCCGTATAGCTCGTACTGCAGTGACAATGGCATGAGGGACATAACAAACAAGGTATATCTCACAGAAATGAAACTTCCTGTTTGATCTATTCCTTCAAACTAAGTAGTTTTCAACTTGTTAAACACATTATTACGCTTTTTGATGTGTCATTTTTTTTTTCATTTGCGAAATGTCCCAACCATCCTTAATACCCCACCCCTTCCTAATAACCATGCCCATACTGGAGCTTGAACCCCCAACCTTCCCTATGGAAGTGTTGGGGTGATGCCACTAGGCCACAATGCAACGTGTCCTTTCATTGTGCAAAAAGCTGATCAACAAGTTATCTAGTGCAATAGATCCATTACTAAAATTGTCTTTGGTGTTCTACAATTTGTTGGCTTCAATTTTTTTATTATTGATTGTCCTTTCTTTGATATTGGGATTGCTTGCTCTAACCTTTCAATTGAAATTTGGATTCAGCAATTTTTTAAAGGTATACCAAAGTATGTGAAGATAGTTGAAGTTGGTCCAAGGGATGGGTTACAAAATGAGAAGAATGTGGTACCTACATCTGTGAAGGTAGAATTGATACGTAGGCTAGTTTCTTCTGGATTGTCAGTTGTTGAGGCCACAAGTTTTGTCTCACCAAAATGGGTACCTCAAGTAAGTTTGATAATGTTTTTTTTTTGCTTGAAAATGCACTGCTTTCATTTTTTTCCTGACTTCATGCCATACTTACTATGTGGGTGCACCATAAATTTGATGTGATTGGGAAGCTTTTACATATGCATCTTTGTACTCAAATGATAAATTTAGTTGGTGTTTACTAGCTAAATGATTAAACAATGGCATTTCTATATCTTCAACTTGATTTAGTTTATAAAAACAAATTCCGCATATGGATGATGAGACAACTGAAACAAAACTGTGGCACTAATCAGTTTCTTCCATCTTTGTTTCTTGTGACAAGGTAAAAACTTGGATTTGTTTGCGCACCAGTCCAATTGAGTTAATTTAGTTCTTCTTACCGTTTTCTTAATTAACATTATTGTTCTGCTTAGTAAAGGAAAAAGAGCTGGGTTACTAGTTCTATTCCTTTTTTCTTTTTCTTTTTCTTTTTTTTCTTTTTTGGGTATGCTTGCAGTGAAATTGACTAGCAACTCTTATTTCAATTTTGAGGTATCTAATTGAGTTCAATCACTGAAAATTTGTTTCCATTTTACACCCAAACCCTGAACTTTAGTTGTTTCTAAGAAGAGAATGTCTTGTGCCACTCGAGGTTTTAGGCAAGAGGGAGTGAGGTGACTTCCAATTGACTATCACGAGAAACAGTTGTCATTAGAAAGTTTGTGTTGAGCGCCAAACTAACATCAGACAGCATGCAATTGAGATCTCAGAAAACATTTTCAAGGTTTAAATTATATCAGCAGTGAGTTTCTTTCAGCAGGTTTATGCAATCAACACCCAACTAGGGTTTCTGCAATTTATGACACAATAAAAGATGCTCTTGGAATATTTAGGAAGAAATAAATTTTAGGGCCTTAATAGTTTTGACATCACTCCCTAAGCACATAACGTAACCTATTTGAAGGGGGAAAAAATGTGGTTTCCCGTAGTGGAATACTTTCCTAGCTTGTATTCTTCTAGGTTGTGCAGTTGGAGAAAGATTGGAACTGAAAAATTAACTCTTGTGTAGTCAAAATTAAAAATTAATTATCTCTTATGTCTGTGACTTTGCTTCAAACAGATAAGATCAATACAAAAGCTATCCCATAAGCCATGCTTCCAATGAAAGTATCTTAAGGGAACGAAATGTATAGCTATCTTTTAGAATAATTGTCTATTAATTTTTGGATCTCGAATGCAGAAGTTGGATCGTGAAGGTAGTACAACGTATGTGGTAACTTTTGCTTGAAGTTGATGCAAGGTGGTCATGTGGCCCGCCCAACCTAGCCCGATATTTTTAGGGCTTGGGAAAAATATTTAGCCATAGGGCCGGGTTGGGTTGAGATTTGTAGCCCATTTAATTTTTGGTCTGGCTTAGGATAAGGATCTCTCTGCCAGAGTTTTAAAAGGCTTTCTTGAGGCTCGCCTCGATGCTCGCCTCGTCTTGAGGCTAAGGTAAAACGCATCAAGGCTTTGATTTTTAGGCATTACTCCCCAAAGGCTTGCGCATCATAGTTTGAGACATGCGCCTTAAGTGCGCTTTTTACGCTTTCAGCGCATAAGCATGTGAGGAGTATGCACATGCAGAAGTTGCCTTGGGCATTTGTTAAGCTTAGTCTATTAGATTGTTTAAACATAAAAAATTAAAAAGAATCCATTTTTATAACTACATTCTACAGGAAAAATTAAGTAAATGATCAATCAAGAAAAACATAGTTAATGGTCAAGTGAGAAGCTCAATCACTGAAGTTAAGAATATCGATTTCTCTTTCAGTGAAGGAAAACTTCCTTCTATGCAGTAAAATGTTCAACGCATTAAAGCGAAAAGTATTTACATATTTATATTTAATTTTGTTTTTATATTTTTAACTATTTAAAAATATTTAATTTATTCAATAAATATTAAAATTTGAAATTTGAAATGCTTACGCCTCAACGCCCTGAGGCTTACGCCTCGCCTCATGAGGGGTAAAACGCCTTAAGGTACGCATTCGCCTTTAAAAACTTTGCTCTCTGCCCATCCCATTTATAAAATATTAATATTAACTTTATATTATTTAGTTACAAAATAAACTAAAAAAATAATAAATCATAAGAAAAATATATATTTTTCTTTTTAGGGCTTAAATTAAAACGTTTGTTAAAAGGCCATATTTATTTTACAATTGAATTTTGTTAATGTTCCAACCTAAAATAATTATTAAAAAAATCTAAAAAATTTAATAGCCCTTCAAGACAAGATAAAAATAAAAATTAATAGTCCATATCTATTGGGTTAAGTGGGTGGGCTTGGGATTTAGAAATTTTTTAGGATTGATCTTGGGATGGCTAGGTTAGGCCCAATGTTGAGTTAGTCTGGGTTTGGGATGACATATATGCGCTTACTATATAGGGCAAGCCTGGCTCAAACTTGGCTCGGCTCCAATGATAATACAGGTTGTGGTGGCCACAGATTTTAGGGAAGATTTATGAAAGTCAAGAAAAGAGGAAAGAAGGATAACAAAGATTCTTACCTAGAAACTACTAGGATTTGCGTTGGTTATTCCAATTAAGAAAGATAAACACATATTCACTGATTCATTTACAACCTTATGTTTTGCTTGTAAGACGCATAGCCTAGCCCCCATCTGGAAATACTGTCTTCTATGCCCAACCCAATAGCCAATATCATGGGTTTGTCCCCTTGGGTTCCAAATCGAAAAGATGCCTCCAAGATTGCAGTGTCTTGTGCTGTTTTATAAATCCATTTGAACATCATCCTCATCCAATGTGAATGCCTACATCCCCATCTCAGCGTATTCATGACCCTTGCTTTGATACCTTGTAAGACGTGCAGCCCAACCTTGACCTGGAAGTATTTTTCCATTATGGCCCAGTCCAACAACCAGCCTCACAGATTTGTCCCTTTGGCTCCAAGCCTAAATGGCCCCTCCAAGATAGAAGTGTTTTGCCCTATCTTATGAGTCCATTTTGGATACCGTTTGCATCCAATGTAGGATGCTAACATAGCCTAAGGGGGTTATTTGAGAGTGAAATATTTAAGAATGAAATAACGTATTTGGTGGCAAGGAGGTGGCCAGCAGGTGACAATTAGTAGTCTATTAAGGCTTAGAAAACTAAAGTCACCATAGCACCTGGTCTGATGGACAGTACTTTCTTTGTTTCTTGTGCTGTGTGTATCAAAGATGAGTGGCAGGTCTGGGGGGGCCCAAATTAAAATCTTTGCTTCCCCTCTGGTGGAAGAGTAAACTTCTGATGGACAATGCTTTCCAGTCAGGAGGTAAGGAAAAACATACTTCATATGCCTTTTCTGGTAATAAGTGTTGGATTCGAGATGAATATGCACAATGTGAGAAAAGGGGTATGTTTGGTAAAGTCATTTCCACTAGTAATAGACTTTACAATTTCATTTGCTGTATTTTGTGTAAGGCAGAATATCAATTGACTGGCCAGAGGCTTTGCCACTCTTTCATCCTACTCCCGTCTTCCCATTTCTTGATGTTGCATGTTTGTATGCAGTGTGAAGGGGTTGATTTTGTCCGTTTTCCTTGATTTTAAAATTGAACCTTGCATTTTTTTTCCCATTTAGCTGAAAAGTAACATGCTTTTAATTGTTCTCTCTTTGTTTTTTTTCTTCTTTTTCTTTTTGGTTTTAATAGCTTGCAGATGCGAAGGATGTAATGGAAGCAGTTAGAAATGTGGAGGGTGCAAGATTGCCTGTTTTGACACCTAATTTAAAAGTGGGTGACATTGTTTGGGAAAAACATGAGTTCAAATAGTGTCATAATTATGTGAAGGGAGTTTTCTAATTTGTTGTGCAAATCACCATCAGGGCTTTGAAGCGGCTGTTGCAGCTGGGGCAAAGGAAGTAGCTATCTTTGCATCAGCTTCTGAGTCCTTTTCAAAGTCAAACATTAATTGTAGCATTGAGGAGAGTCTTGCTCGTTATCGAGCAGTTGCTCAGGCTGCTAAAAAGCTATCAATTCCTGTTCGGGGGTATGTATTGTTTTCTTTTTTGTTGAAACTCTTAAACCAAATAGTAAGTCATATTCTCTCATGTTTCACTGCTAAGGCTTATTTGAGTTGTGTGCAAAGCATTGTCAATAAAAAAAACCTACATAACTTGAATCATACTAGTTTACAAATTTGCAGTCTTGCAATGGATGGGTTTATTGCAAAATTGTAGTTGCTAGTTTCTGTCAGCTAAGCTACATGACTGCTATCTAGTGCTTGGATTTTACATTGTCTTCTTGAACAGATTATCTGTATTTCACTGATTGTTAAGGAACTTAATAACCCCTTTTCTTTCCATTAGGTCTTTGGTACAAGCCTTTTCTTTCAGTACTCTTGTGCATGGTTCTATTCTATCATATTCAGTAGTCTTTTTTTTTCACATACTGGTTCTGTCACAAACACACATTACTGGTTCTGTCTCAAGTAATATGTTCCTGCAAGTGTCTTTATCTTCTTTGTGATGGTTTTGCTAAATTTTTAGTTAAGTCTTTTATCAGTTTTACAATCTCGTTTACTTTTAGTTAAGTTTTTATCTTCTTTGTGATGGTTTTATCAGTTTTTTAGTTAAGTCTGTAACCGTATTTCTGTATTCCATGTGCTTAAACAGATTTTAACTACAGGATGAGAATGGTTTACTTGCTTATTAACAATTTTCTGAGATAATGATTCCAGGGGCAACACTTTTGTTTATATTTTATGATTAAATGTTTCTTCAGTTACCAACAAAGTTAAGATACGACTTCTTTGTCATTGCTAACTGAGTTGGAAATTAGGTTATAAACTCTATAGATAGTCATTTGTTGAATCGAGTCAGATTTTTCATGCCAGTTACCATTCTGTTTTTGAATTTCAGAAAGCAGATTTAATTCATTTTTTCTTTAGTTGTATTCACATCTGAATACTTCACTAAAAGAAAAGCTATGTTTTGAATAATTGTAACTGTCACTAAGACAAAAAATTGGTCTCAAATTTTAAATAGGTATGTCTCATGCGTGGTTGGGTGCCCAGTGGAAGGAGCTATTTCTCCTTCAAAAGTGGCACATGTGGCAAAAGAACTTCACGATATGGGCTGCTTTGAAATCTCCCTTGGTGATACCATAGGAGTTGGAACACCTGGTAATGTTATATAATTAATTTATATTTTATTAAATTTGACCGCATGATTTGTCTGGATTGCATGACACATTTATAATTAGTCTATATCTGCCTCTGGAGTTTGTTTCCATTCAACAAACAAATAATGTAATCCTCTTGTGAACTGTTTCGAAGTGGTGATTCAGATGCATCACTTTTATCTGTTTTTATGAAAAGTAAATTTGTGTATATGTTTAAATACTATTTGCCTCCAAATAACCGTGGCTTCATACTCTTCTGATGTTTTTAAATTTCTATGATCTTCTCTTCTACCAATAATATAGTTTGCATGTGACAACATATGTATTTCTTTTCTTTGTAATTGAGTATCATGAATTTCCACACTTGTAAACACAAAGTAATCCCTAGGTAGATGCTTCTCAGGATCTGTGGTCATCACAACAAATCTGTGGCTGATCACAGTTTGATTCCAAACCACCTAATCGCTATATTGCTTTGATAGGCACACTTAGTTACTTCAAAATAGCTCGTATGTTACCTTTGGAACATCTTAGTTATTGATATCGTGCGTATTTGGATCACTCTCGCTACATGGCAATGAGTCAAAGCACAGGGAGCCCCTAGCTGTGGCCCAGAGCACTACTCGGCCAAGCTGAGGTACTCTCGCTCGACTAAGCCCACTCAACAACATCATGGCTTAGTACTCCCATGTCTTGGCCAGATGAGTCTTCCAAGTCATGACCTGCCATGCCTCGTTCCCATTTGGAATGGTTACTAGGATACCTTTGCTCAGTCACGCTTACTTGGTGGTAGCATGACCCTCATGTTGGGTCATGACTCCCTAATGCCTTCTACGTCCTTTTAGTTTGGAATTCACACTAACTATTACTATGTTACCTTAGGTTGGGAGCAAGGCCTAGGCATTCATCGTTTGTGATTGCTGGAACCCAAAGGTAGGCGTGATACCTCTATTTTGTTGAAAAAAGGAAGTTGGCCACATGTGTACCAGTGAGATGGCAACAGTTTATAACCTTATATTAGGGGGTCATCCATGCAACATTGATCACGACCTTCATCTTTTTGGCCCTCTTACTCCATCAATAGGTCTCTCTGCATTGCCATTCTCTCTCTCTCTCTCTCTCTCTCTCAGGCCACCTTGATTCTCTCCTCCAATGACTCCTTGGCCATTGAAGTGCCCACCATCTTCCAAGAAGGCTAAAACCGACCACATCACCAGTCACTACCCACAGAATTTTAATAAACCGCTCACCTTCAAATTTTTCAACTACCCTTTAACTTTGAGTTTTGCCACCCTAGATATCATCTTGGATTGCTTTACCTTTGAGGCCAAGGAAATGTTCTATGCTGCCATATTTGATGTATACCTTTTATAAGCTGTCATATATTTTCCATTGCTTACAACGATCTTTCAGTGATAATCTTAGGATTATCAATATATTGTTTCAACTTATTTGCCTTTTAATTTAATTGACAGACATATATACACATATGGCCAAGGATGTACATAAAAGTATCTCTGTCATCCATTACTAGTAATTTGAGTAAATTATAATGTTTATAATTTTTTGGTTCATCGAGCTCAAATTAAGGAAACATTATCCTACTTAACTGCCCCTTTTGGCAGCTAGTGTCCTTTGTCACTGTTTAGTTTTATCTACATGCAAATATATTTTTTATTTTTTGTTTTGTTTAAGTATTGGTTTTCATGTCTTTCTCCACAACCTTGATCCATGCCTTCTTTGTCATTCTTTGTTGCATTCCAAATTTTGTGATCTTTGGGCTTCTCATCATCGGCCTTCTTAGTGATGTAGGATGGCTGGAAAAAGAGAACAAAACTAAGAGCTCGTTTGGGAACTTGGCCTTTTTAGTGGCTTTTTGGGTTTTTTATGAGATGTAAATAGTTAGTGTGTTTGGGATAGTTTTTGGTTGAATAGATGGTTGTGAGGGAAAAAGTGATTGATTAATGTGTAAAATGTGACATTTTGGCTTTTTTTGGGACTTTTTGGCTATCTTAGCCAAAAAGCTTTATGCCAAACCCCCCCTAAAAGAAACGAAAAACTACACCTAAAGAAAATAAAAATAAACCTAAATTTCAATACTCAATATCTTAATTTCATAATCAAACCTAAATAATTTTGTACATAATGACCTATTTATAGGCAACTAAAGAAGACCCTAATTTAAAAGTTTCCAAAATAAAACAAGACAATAATTAATTTCTATACTAAAATCTAAACGACATTCTAATATTGTGGTGCGGGGGTGAAATCCGCAAGGTGTGTGATGGAGCTCCGAAACTGGTCTAGGTGGTCCAGACAAGAATTTCCTACAAAAAGGAACACCAATAAGTGTGTTTGGTTTGAGTTTTTTGGATTAAGTTTTTTGAAGACTAAGTTTTTTGGTTTTCGTGTTTTTTTGTTTTTAGTGAATGTTTTTAAAATTTTAAACATTTTTTTTACTTTTTTAGATGCACCTTACTTAGATGTATCTAAAAAGTAAAAAAATTGTGAAAAAATAGTTTAAAAAAATAATAAATACATAAAAAAACAAAAAATGTACTAAATTCTTGTTTTTTTTTTATTTTTTTGTATTTTTGGTATTTAGTGAATTTTTTAAAGGTTTTTTTCACAAATTTTTTACTTTTTAGGTATATTTATGTTAGGTCTGTCTAAAAAGTAAAAAAAAATTGTTTAAAATATTAAAAAAATTCAGTAAAAACAAAAAAACACGGAAAATACTAAAGTAGAATTTCTAAAAAGTGTTTTTGGAAAAATGGAACCAAGCAAAGTACCTGGCCGGGCATCTGGCTGAAAAAGCCCCTTCGATGCTCAGTTGGGAAACTGGTAGAGAGGAAGTATGGAAGCAAGAGTTGGGGTTTGTTCAGTACCTTGTAGCTGGTCTAAGGTCTCTGCTTTATAGGCTTGTCTCTCTCTCTCTCTCTCTCTCACCATGATGTCTGCCTGAGTATCTGCCATGTGCGCCTCCCATGGAGAGACTGGCTCTTCTGCTTTGATCATGGTCAGGATTGTTAAATTCAATGTATAAAGAGAGAAATACAGAGAGAATAAATTGTATGTATTATGATTGATGTAATCTGTATTGAATGTTATATCTTACAAATGGTGAGGGGCTCCTTTATATAGAGGAGTTACAAGCTTACAAGCCAAAAGAGAAAACATAATTATTAAAGCATACTAATTATTATATTAACCTAATTATTAAAGCAACACTTTACATATTATATTCTAACAGCCCCCCTCAAACTCAAGGAGGATAGGAACCAACCAACTTGAGTTTGGAGAGAGTAACAAAACAGAAAAATAAAATAAAATAAAATAAAATAGGATAGGAGACACTGTATGGTCGTGTCAGACCGTTGGTGAAGACACTGTATGGTCGTGTCGGACCGTTGTAGCAGCTAACCGGAATCAATGTCGGGACAGTTTACGGAGTCTTGCCGGACCCATGTAGAAGCTAACCGGAATCAATGTCGGGACAGTTTACAGAGTCTTGCCGGACCCTTGTAGAATATACTGTATGTTTGTGTATAGAGGCTGCCCAAAAGATATACATGTGTATATATATCGAGCCCTCAAAAGGCGCTCCCACTTCATCAAAAGTTGTGCCCAACAGAAATCGTCGAGCGGCGAGCCATCAAAAGTCGCGTCGGACACGCAGCGATGCACGTGATCGATAGAGCGTCGTGTCGTCCTCTTCGTCATTGTCTATATAAACCGAGGCGGAGGCTGTGCAAACCAAACTAGTCTGAAACCTCTGAACATCTTCGTTCTGAAACACTCTGCAACCAACCCTTTCTGACATTACCAGTCTTAAATCGCTGCTTCTCTGAGATAACCGGTGCGGTTGCCCTTGAACCTCAACCAAGCGCCCCTGGTTTTGCTCCGTTGAACTTTCCGATGCTGTCTGTGGAGCAAATAATGGCAGTGCAATCGGATGTTGAGGCCAATCATTATACATTGAAGTCATGTGTGGAGACCATGACTACGGTCATAAACTTGTCGCACCGGCTTCAGAGTAGGACAAATGAGGTGCAGCAGTTAAACGCCCAACTGGCTCTGCTCCAGCGCATGTATAAGGATGCGCAAGCAGAGATATGTGTGCTGAAGGCGGAAAACAAGGAGCTGAAACGGAAGGCCACCGTTATGTTCAGATTCGGAGGTCCGCCATATGTGGCATTTGAGGAGCAATGGGAAGTGAACGTGCTCGGCGGCGTGGGAAACACGGAGGCAGTGCCGTCAAGGGACGCCCAAGATCGAGGTAAGAGGAAAAGAGTAGTGGAAGAGGCAAAAAAGTAAGGCCGGTGTTTGGGATGAGATTTTTTTGTTTGTTTGTTTGTTTGTTTGTTTTTTTTTGTTTTTTTTTATTCGGTTGTGGTGTAAAATTGTGATCGGGGTTGATCTCGGCATGAAGAAATGACAAGTTTGTGGAATGAAAAAAGAGTTGGTTATGAATGGAGTTTTTTTTTTTTTTTTTTTTTGGTTGTGTTGTATGGAATGAAATGAAATAAAGAGTTGAAAAATCAGAAGTTGGTTGGAATCTGTGGGCTGGTATTTGAATATAATATAATATAATATATAAAAAATATGTGATGATGAAAAAAAAAAAAGAAAAAAAAAAAGGTATAAGATAAAATAAAGTTGGGGACAACATGAGAAGTGTGTATCTTAAAATGATAAATAAAAGAAAGTTGAAGACAACATGATAGCGGTGTGTATGGATGTGATAATGAGAGTGAAACAATCTTAGTGGATGTGATTAAATAAATAAAAAAGAATGGGTGTGGACTGTGAGAGGTTAGGAGAGAGGCACTGATTGGAAGTTTGGATAGTGGGAAATATAGGTGTGATTAAAGAAATAAATAAATAAAAAGGAAAGAAGAATGGGTTTGAATTGAACAGTATCACACGAAAGGTGTGAAATCCCATCATCAGGAGCAGTACCCATGACCACCCACTACCAACAATCCTATTGCGCTTGCAAAAGTGATGAATATTGCGCAAATGATGAAGGCAGAATGTTCATCAATAGAAGATTTTAGAGGGATTTCTCTTGAATATTTCACAACCCACACAGATTTGGTACGGAGGCAACAAGAAGCGATTTGGTAGGGGAAGGAGTGGACCGGCGAGGCCGGCGTTGGAGAGGTCGACCGAGCTGACTGAACTGGTGGCCGGGTCGCAGGTGATGCCGGTCCAGTTGCATGGAGTGGCGTCGCGGTCGTTCCAGTCGGTGAGGGCACCGTTGGGATCTGACAGACCGAGTTTGACTCGCAGGAGAAAAAGTCCATCTTGACTCAGTGAGAGACCCAGATGGGGTAGAGAGAGAAAGAAGTTTTGGTTGTAGCATGAGTGCTCCTCAGCTCCGGCGATCACGACGACGGTGGTGGTGCCATGGCCGGCCACGATGTCTTGAGATTTGGAGAGTTTTACGAGCATGGAAGGTGGGTCAATTCATGATATTATGCTGAAGACCAAGAAACTCCAGACTAAGGAAATTATAAGGATTGTTGCGGATGTGGCAGAAGGGATGAAGTTCATGAACGACCATGGTGTTGCATACAAAGATCTGAACACACAGAGGATCTTGTGGGAAGATGCAGCGGAGTGAAGGTATGCGTAGAAATCTCTAGCGGGCAGGGAAGGCAAAGTTGTCGGCTGGTTGCCCGCCGGTGAGAAAGAAATACAGGCCTAAATCTTATAGCTCTGATACCATGTTAAATTCAATGTATAAAGAGAGAAATACAGAGAGAATAAATTGTATGTATTATGATTGATGTAATCTGTATTGAATATTATATCTTACAAATGGTGAGGGGCTCCTTTATATAGAGGAGTTACAAGCTTACAAGCCAAAAGAGAAAACATAATTATTAAAGCATACTAATTATTATATTAACCTAATTATTAAAGCAACAAGGATGATGCGCGATAAACCCAATTCCCAGCTCCTTTGACTTTTCTCTAATGACCCCTGGCATGACCTGGTCACTTCTAGTCCACATTAGAACCAGTGTAGAGTCGCACAGCCTCATCTAGCTCAGGATGGCCAACGTCGGCCAGGGGCTGCTCATTTGGGCTCTCATCAAGCTGACCAAACCTTGCATTGTTGGGAACAATGTACATGCTCGGTCGTACTTGGGCTGCTTGGCCCAATTTGGTTGTTTGGTGTTGGCCCTATCATCTAGGACCCATAAGCATTCAGCCCTGTTCGGCTTGAGCCCTTTCAATTGTAATAATTCCTAAAATTCTAAATTTTCAAAAAGTTTTCAAATCTTCCTCAAGCAGTGCCTTTTTTGTCTTCGTCATGGACATTATCACCGTGTTTGTAAATGGGAATGCATAAGATATGTTATGCTTCAAATGCAAGTTAAGCTTCGAAGTTTTTAGTTTACTTATAATTATTATGGAGATATCCTTGTCTTAAAATAACTTTGATATATCAATATTTATTGGGCTTTGGCTCACCACTCTTCCCTATATATATATATATATATATAGGTGGTGATGGTTGCTTGAAGGCTTTAAGATTCAAGCTTTGTGAATATGTGAATATGATGTAAAGACTTGTGTGCTCTAGCCTCAGCATTTTGAAGTTTGTGTTTTATTTCCTTTTCATTTAAGATTGCACTAATGTAAAAACAACCTAGGTTGGCTTTGTAATAAGAAACATTTTTGTTTTATTTCATTAAATTACGCCCTTACTCTGAATGGATGATGGTGGGATAAACAGATTCAAGAATTGTGTGCTTCTGTTATAAAAACAGATTATATCCTAAAACTTACAGGAGTACTTCATATTTATTTAGTTAGGCCTTCTGTAGTCCATGACTACTAGCCGGTCACGACTTCATCTTAGTGTGGGTGGGATAGGATTGTGACATAATCTCTCTTTCTTCTTTTTCTTTTTTCTTTTTTTTAAATACTTGTTAAGTTGATATCATGTCACTTCAAGTTTCGCTGTCTACTTTATGGGCAACAACTCTCTCCTTCAGTTTCTTCTACATCTCTTAGTACATAACTCTGTGGGAAGTGAGGAATGAGCTGGTTGAGACTCTGTGAAAGCGGCAGACCAACAGAAGAGGGAGAGAAGAGAGCCAAGGACAACCTTAGTAGAGAGAGAGGATGGTACTGGAGAGCTGGTGGTCCAGAGAGCAAGATCGTTGTGCCATAGCCTACATGGAGGTCCCCATATATAGGGTGGTGAGCCAGGGGGAGGCAACTTAACTAAGTACATGTGGCGTGATCCCCTTGGCTAGGAAAAATGGAGGAAAACATGGCCAACATTGTAACCTCTATTGTTGGCCTGGAGGGGTGTCTCATATGTGGACAGGAAGTGTAGGTATGACACATCTATTTCTGGGCATGCTAGAGTGGTTTAGAGGTTGGTATGATACAATCATTGAGACCTCGGCTCTTGGTTAGAGCCCCCCTCTCTCTGAGACTACTTTGAACTTGCCTCATCTCCTGAGGGGAACTGGGTGAGCATCTGAACAAACCTTTGGCTCTAATTTTCAATCCACAAGTCCTCTGGTGGTCCCAAGCACGGTACTTGGACCCTACTCCTAGCCCAAATAATCGTGGTTGGAGCATCTGTTCTTTTAGATTGGAGATCTCACTTGGTGAGCTTACTGATGAGCCAAGTGATAGAGCAAGTTAGTGGCAAGTGTGGGGGAATCTGACTCGCTGAATGGGGCTACTCTTAGTTACACGAAGAGGGAGCGGGAGCGGGAGTGTGGGAGCGTAGATATTTCAAGAATCGTTGGTTGGGAGTGTTTGTATATATTTTATATAATATATAAAATATATTGTAAGATTATATTTTTTATGGAACTATATATGTTATAAATAAATAAAAAGTATAAAAAATCATATGTTAAAATATGCTAATTATATACTTTTATTAGAATTTTTTTCATTTATTTTAAAATATTTTTGTTAAAAATTATTTGTTTTATGTTATTTTCTTAAAAAAATAACATAATAACATTAATTCAATAAATATAATATATAAATAAATACACATAAATTTATAAAGGCAATATATAATATATAAATTAAAATAGCTATATATATAATTTATAAAGGTTATATATAATATATAAATAAAAACATATATATACATATATATGTATAATTTATAAAAACATAAATAAAAAAAAAAATATATACGTACATATTACATATATATCTTTATATTTATATAATCTAAGAAGAGAAGTAAGATTGAAGAGAGAGAGAGAGAGAGAGAGATAGGAGAGTCGTAATGCCTGGCGAAGAGGGAGAGAGAAGTTGTGAACCACTTGCAAAGAGAGAGAGAGAAGTTGCGAAGACCAGCGAAGAGGAGAGAGAAGTCGCGATGGCCTGTGTGCGACTTGTGAAGACTAGCGAAGAGGAAGGGAGAAGTCTGCAATGACTTGTGAAGGTCTTGTGATGGCCTGCGATGGAGCTCCAATTGAGAAGAAGACAGATTCGTGATCAAATTCGCGTCTCTCTCGCATCAAACTCGTGATTCTTCTACGAATCTGAGTCAGAAGCGCAGAATTGCTCTTCTGAGGAAGAATCGTGAGCAACTTGAATGATTCCTTCTACTAAGGAGCTACTGAGGGAAACGACCCTAGTGCGGGGGAACCTGGTGAGGCCAAGCATGGTCGAGGAGCTTGACTTGGTGATTGGCCCACTTGTCCACTGGCAGCAGATGCATGTGTGCAAGGCTTGTGGAGGAAGCCATGATGTGGATGATGTGGCATGGTGTCACATACCGGCAATGCGGAAGCCTTGTCAAGATATGCAAGTGTGTGTGGCGCTAGTTAACTCTCTTCACTAGCCCGCCAATGATGCTTGAAAGGTTTGCAAAGACAAGCAAACACAATATTAGTTGAGTTGATGAACCACAAGATTGGAGACAAGCCACAAAATAACAATCAAGAAGCTAAAATTGAAGTAGCAAAAATTGAAAGGTTATGCACAATGTAAAGGCGAAATGAACTTTTCATTACTCAAAAGAATTCATTACAATAGTTGAACAATGCACAAAAGTGCTACAAAAGTTGCCTTACCATAAACAAGGTTGGGGTACATTAAAGGCACAAGTGGTCTGGTTCAACACTTGGGTACTCCCTCCTTATATATAGGTTGTTAAGCCATTTTCTATCTAGCAGGAGGAAACATCCACTATGTTTGAGGAGTCATAATGGATTTTTAATAATTCTACAAAAATAGAAAAATTACAACTCTTGGACTCAAAACACCTTTAGTACTAAGGTATTTACATAAAAATTTACAAGGCAAAAAGATTATATTTGACCCTCTAAAAGTTGGCCTAAAGTTGTCACTTGGTGGCTAGCTTGCTTCATGGCATGTCTTGGATTGTCTTGCACTTTGCCTTGGGCCATTGCTTGCACTTGCACCAACAACTTCTTAGGCATGTCTTTGGCTCTCCCAAAGGGCACAAATGTGTGTGGCATCAAGGTGTTGACCCTTGGATGGGCGCACCTTGACACATGGCCAGGAGGTGCCATGTATGAGGGCTAAGACCCATATACTGACAACCTCAAGTATGACACATGCTTTTCTTGAATATTCTTCTTTGTTGTATTGATTTTATGGATGTATTAATAGCTGATTATAGGATTAGGAAAATCAGTAAGAGAGTCACTTTATGCATTGAACAATTTTTTCCATTCTAGTTGGATGTATATCTTAGAATATCAAATTTGTTATGCTTATTTATGTCCTTACCTTGTTTTGATTTTTCTTTGGTGCAGGTAATGTTCTTCCAATGCTCGAAGCTGTAATGGCTGTCGTTCCTGTTGAGAAGCTTGCGGTCCACTTCCATGATACTTACGGCCAGTCCCTTCCCAATATTTTAGTGTCCCTCCAAGTGAGCTGCCTTCTGTGAAATACAAGCGTGCACACATAAGCTATGCACGAGCGTGCGCACACACACATTGAACTAAATTGACTTTGTGATTTTTGTAAACAGATGGGAATTAGCACAGTCGACTCCTCTATTGCGGGTCTAGGAGGGTGTCCATATGCCAAGGGAGCTTCGGGGAATGTTGCAACGGAGGATGTTGTGTACATGCTTCATGGGCTTGGTGTGAAAACCAATGTTGATATATGGAAGCTCTTACAGGCTGGGGAGTTCATTAGCAAGTATCTGGGCCGCCCATCAGGTTCCAAGACTGCCATTGCCTTGAGCCGAGTTACAACAACCGATGCCTCTAAGATATAAAAATTGCACTTATATACTCTTATATATCGATTGGATTAATAATCATGGAAAAAGGGAAAAATTTAATTCTTATATGATTATCTGTACGCAGCTTCATATATATAGAAATATAAGAACTGTGACCTGCAGTTCCAGTAATAATAATTGTTGTGGAAACTAAATATTCATTGTGTTTAGATCTCAGTCCTCTTTGAAGGAAAGCTGATACATAAAGTTGAAATGAAAAATATGTTGTATTTTAAGTACATAGATTATAGAAGAATATGATGTTGAAGTGGGTTGAGTTCAGGTGGACAATCAGTGGAAGAGAAGAATGAAAATGCTATAAAATTGATATATGTTTCTGTTTTTTGTTTTTTGTTTTTGTTTTTGTTTTCATTTAAGGGACAGTATTAGCCTAATCTGTCGAATCAAAACTTGAGTGATATTTTGGCAGTTTATAGTCTTTGGACTGAAGTTTGGAGCTAGCATATCAGTCTAGGAATCTTATTAAAAATTATCTGGTGCTTTCGTTGGTGGGTAATTTCTAACCCACTATTGCTGAAATGGTGTGGCAAAGTATTTGTACTTTTACTAGAATTTCAAACATTTTTATTGTCGCTCTTCTATAGGATTTGGGGTTGACTCCATCTTTCTCCCTCTTGTGGTTTGCTGATCTTATGCTCATTCTTTAATTACAATTTTATCTTAAAATACTCTTTATCTTTTTCATCCCAAACCTTAGTCCCCAAACCACCACAGCCGCCTGCCTGCCTGCCACCACCCCATCACCCTTCCCTGTCATCGCCACCCTTCCCCCAACATTACCAACCCTCCCTCACCACAATCCAATAGATCACACACACCATTACCCCAATATTGTAACCCCACCATCTCTAGTTGCCACTGGGAAAACTATGGTTGAACCTGTGGATTTAGTTCGGTTTTCAACAATCAAATAGTTGAGTCTGTTCGATTTTTGACTGTTGAAGTGAAGTAGTTTAATTTTAAACCTCAAATAGGGTAGGTGACTTGGGTTTTGTGGGGTGCAACTTGTGGTGTTAAATTTTGAGTTTGGGGTGCAGCAGGGAGACCACAGTAGAGGATGGGGGCCTTCATGGGAAGGGTGCGGGAGGCAAGGAAAGAGTTGTGGATGGTAGAGAATGATGGGGAGAGGAGGTAGGTTGTGGTTACTAGCAGGAATGGTGATAGGTGGTGGCTAGGCGTGTTTAGGGTTAGAGTTTGCAGGTAGTGGCTAGCTAGGGTTAGGATTTGAAGAAGGTGAAAGTATTTTTGAGATGGTGGGTTATCAAATTTTAAAATCCTTTGTATGTATAGTAAGAGAATGTGTGCTAAGAATTTTTGGTATGTGAAATAGAAGCTCCCTAAAGCTTTTTAGTTAAAGTTACAAAATAGACGTTACATGGTAGGTTGTGCTGTGATGTAGCTTTTGGACATTTTCTTTTTGGGTAAATTAAATTTGAAAAAAATACAGTAAGTTTCTCGCAATCTGCTGTAAGTCTTGTCAAAATTAAATTTGGCAAGAACTCAAAAAATTTCATTCCTAACCGTAAGTTAAAACTATGGTTAAATTTTAGCATTGTCAAAACTCGCATCAAATTTGGCACAAAGTTTGACACTCGCTAAAATTTGGTAAAACTTATTTCTCTCTACATCTCTCGTGATGAGATCCACAATATTTTCATTTGAATTTTGAATTTTAGTGAAGAAAAATAGAAAAATAACATTTTGCACCATTATTGCTAGATTGTCGAATTGTAATATTTTGACAGTAAAACATCTCCAATGCATTGTCAAAGAAGCTGCTAAACTCAAAACATAGCACAATTGGTATTTTGTGGCTCTTCAATGCACTGCCAAACACTATAAGAGCATCTCCAATGCATTGTCAAAGAAGCTGCTAAACTCCAAAGAGTGGTGATTGAGACCCTTACCCTCACAAGACTCTCACAAATCTGGACCACTTATGATGTGGACTCCAAACATACATAAGTAGACCCCACACATACATGGAGGGCTAGGATGACTTTGGGGGCGTGGGGGTCATCCCAAAAGGGAGGCCCAAACATTTTCCAACTCGAAAATATACCACACTTCTTATTTTGTGATCTCCAATGTCCTGCAAAACAAGTTATCAAAATTTGACACTGCCAAATCTTGTGCGGAATTTAGCACAAGGTTCGGCTGCTATCATACTTGCCACATCGGCGTCATAAACCAATTTCAACCCCAACATAAATGCACTGGTGCATCTCAATCGCAACAAGGAATTGATGGGTTTCTTCCAATAGAGCACATAGGATGATTGGGTCAAATTTTGACAATTGTAACATTGAAGTTTAAGGGGTTGTTTGGGGTATCCTAAATAAGTGCACTTTTTATCTTTTTGAACTAAAAAGTTGAGGGAAAAAATATTGATATTTGGGTTAACTTTTTGACTTTTTATGAAAAAATGTGTATTAAAAAATTGTATAAAAAATTAGTGTGTAGAGAAAAATTAGGATTGAGAGTTGTGCAGCCGTACTTTTTGACTTTTGGTGAATCGTGATAACTTTTTAACTTTTTGAGTAACTTTTTGACTTTTTGACTTTTTTTCAACTTGCCAAATTTGGTCTAAATGCCAAAATATGATATTTTGGACACCATGGCTTGTTAATATTTGAATTTTGGATAGTTAAACATTTGGATCATCTCAATCGCTTTCTCACAGAGCAAATATGATGATTGGGTCAAATTTTGACAATTGTAACGTTGGAGTTTAAATGCCAAAATATGACATTTTGGACACAGTGATTTGTTAATATTTGACTTTTGGATAGTTAAAATAACATTCTGCATTGAAGTTTGCTCTAACCTACCAAAATTTGAGTTTGATATTATTTTTATAATATCAATGATTTGAAGACACTCTTGAGAGAGTGAAAAATTAAAGCTAGTTCACATGAATTTTATGTTTTTTTTTTATTTGGCAAGAATATGAATTTCACAAGTTGGAAGGACAATTTGGGAGCTCTTGGTGCTGCATGGGTCCCTAATAAATATCCTAAACTATGATTGAAAGATGGACATAATTTTGTTCCCATGAGAGTGTGAGGGAAAAAAAGAAATGGACTTCAGGTGTCACAGTTCATGGATGGAAACAGTTGAGATCCCAATGATGGTATGTATGGTAGCCCACAATAACTTTTTGACCACCCAAAACAAAAGTTAAAAAAAGCAAAGCAACATATTCTCATTGCTTTGCAAACACATATATTGTCAGGTCTTATGTAAATTATTCAGTGTCTTTTACGGTAATGTTATAAATTCATTTTTTACCTTTAATTTTTATGAGACTCATGTGGGTTTCATAAAAAATTAAAATCAAGATATCTTTCTGACATTATTACATATGTCATCAATAATACTAAATAATTGCTAGATCTTTTGATTGTTTTGTTGGTAAAAGCTATTTTGCACTCTCAAAGTGTTTTACAGAGCTCCCAATTTCTCTACTTAAGAGGAGTTTTGGGTGAGTCATCATAAGAAATGTAAGTTCATTTAAATTTTATTTAGATCTTGAAAAGTAATTTGTGGAGAAATAACAAAAGTGAAGGAAAATTGAATAAAATACGGAGTCGACTGAGGCATGGCTTCATGACAAAATTTTGTGAATTTTTTTTACAAAAATTCTTGGTGTCTGAAATTGAACTGTCTCAAATGGCTCCGATTTGTGTTTACCGGTCGATTAACTGGACGATCGGCTAAAACACTTGTCTACCGCAGTTGTTATCTTGTCGACCGTAGCTGTCAGTTTTTTTGCCGAACGACCAACAAAATGAAATTCAAGCCATTCAAGATAAATTCAAATTCGAGATCCGCTTTTTTATTTTTAATTGTCTCTGCAGTTTCAAATTTCTTATTAGGATAGGAAAAAAAATTATGCAAAAGAGAGCAGGAGATGAGAATGTGGGACCCCGAGAGGGTGGGACAAATTTATTTCTTTTCAACTGTTTTTGTTGATGGTTAAGAGAGTAATTATTATAAATATAAAGACTTAAATGGCCCACTCTCTATTGATTATTTTTAAAATAATTTTTTAATTTTTGAAATTTTTTTTGTAAAAAATAAAGAGAATAAATTGACAGCAACTTTTTAATCTTTTAATTAAAATTTTAACTTTTCAAAATCTATATAATAAAGTAGGATAGTTTTTGAATTTATCCTACACACATTTGTCCTTCTAGGACATTTGGACGGCTTAGATCTGTTCAAATTATAAAACAAACAATGACTGAGATATATTTTTCAAGAAATATCCTACATGTGCATTTCTATTTTCCCGCTTCTCTCTCTTACTTTTTCTTTTTCTCACCCGTCCTTCTATGATCCCATGATCCAAACCTTTCTCCTTTTTTTTTTCTTTTTTTTTTCTCTCGTTTTTATTTTTCTTTCTATTTGTTTATTTTTTTTATTTTCTCCTTTTTGTCCAATATATTTTACACATATTTTTATACAATGTATTTATGCTCGTAATACACTAGGACATTACGGGCATACATACAATTTCCGTATAATTATATAAGCAAAACCAATATTGTATATATGCTAGTGGAAATTGTGTGTATGCCAGACACATCTATCTATCTAGCTATATATTATATAAGTAAAAGTGAGTTTTCATGAAAAGTTTTGTGAGAACTCCAAAATTTTAAAATAAATTTGTGATTTTATCAAATTAAAAAATAAATTTAAATAGTGTTGGAATTACAATTATATTATAATCCTAACATTATTTACACCGTACCTTCAGACACGGGTATACGCTAGTAGGACTGTATCTCTACCTACCTCAGGCTTGAATGCCAAACATTAGGAAGAAGCAAGGCTCATTTGGGAATATAATTTTTTTTAGTAGTAATTTTTTAGTTAAAATATAAGATGAAAAAAATTATTTGAAATGATTTTTTTATTGAAAAAATGTGTAAAAAATAAAAATGAATAAAAAAAATTGGTCTCGTTTGGGAATATGCTATTTTAATAAATTTTTTACTTTTTATGAAAAATATATAAAAAATAAAAAGTAATGTAACAACTTATAACAACTTTTAAATTTTTTAATTAAAATATATAATTGATAAATAAAATTTTATTAATTTTTTAATTATTGTAATAACTTCTCTTTTTTTTTAACTTTTAGGTTAGAATCTGAATATGTCTCTCGTATCCGACACTTTCTGCAAGAAATTTATTTACAACTGGTAGGCACCAAAACCAATGCATTTTGACTCTCAACTCTCTCATTTGACCAAATAAGTCTTTACTTCTTCTTCACTCATCAAACTGTATCTAATATATGTAGTACAACACTCCTTTCCTTTTCTCACCTTTCTCTCATTGCCTTTTCCATTCCTACCTTTCCAAGGCTTGTTTTCAAACTTTGAAGCCTGCCTTGAGATCCAAAAGAGAAAAGTGGTTGCTTAATTGTCTTCTTCTCATCAGAAGAAGGTTTCCACTTTTTCCATGCCATGTTTTGGGTACTACAAGAGGAAGCAAATGGGGATCAATATGATGAGACTGGAGTTTGCCTGCCTTTCCTTCTCTGTCCTGCTCATCCTCATGTTTATACTAACAAACACTTCACATTGTGTTGATGGGTTTTCAAGATTTGGAAGCTTTGAAACTGGGTATGCTTCTCAGACTCAGACTCAGATGATTAGCTCTGTTGAATCAACTCATGGTGGTTTTGGAAGAAAAAAAGATGAAGATGGTAATGACAAGAGGAAAATTCCTACAGGTCCCAATCCCCTACACAACAGATGATTACATTTCATAAACAATTGCCTGTTTTCTCCTCTCTCATTTCAAACCATGATCTCTCTCTCTCTCTCCCCTTTTTGTAAGATTCTTGTATTTTGTTGTTGTTTTTTTTTTTTTTTGGTTTTGTTTTGAAGCACTTTTGCTTGATATTTGGATGTACTGTTGATAGGCATATGCTTGAGGCAAGCTTACAAATGTTGCATGTAAAATTCATGAATATGAGGTTATTTATTATATGTTAAAGGAAAATTTGCAAATAAGTGGTGTTTAGATAAAATATTTATAAATTCATGAAAAAAATTATAACTTTAATTATTAAAATAAAATAAAAAATTCACTTATTAGTAATTAATTTTCGTAGTGTTTTTTTTTATAAATTATGTAAGATACTTTGGGCCAATTTACATTGTAATTTCCCCCATATTAAATGTTAGGAAGAAAAGTTCAAAGGAAATTCTGTTCGTCATGCTACTAAGAATAATGTCAGAGGTATTAGTTAATGTACTAATTAGAATCTTAACCGATGATATAGTATAATTTTAAAAATTTCAGATATTTATAATTTATATAATAAATAAGATTAATAATAATAATATAATACTAATTGATACACTAATATATATATATATATTAATTGATACATGTAGCACCATCGTTCTAATTACTACTTTAACCATTAATGGTCTCTTGGCATTAATGGAGTAGTTGGCATGTGTCTACCGGTTGCTTTAATTGGTTGATTTATTTTATAGGAATGGCTGCTCTTCGGTTTAGTCATTCGATTGGACGATATTGTTCCGATTTGTGAGGCTTACATCCCGGGTGGACATTGATCGGTTGGTCTGTTTAATCTGTCCGGTTTAATTTTATTTTTTTATGGTTTAAAAATGTATTTTAGCACATGTGATCCAGTTAGGCTAATATTTTTAGTCCGAAATATTAATAGGTTGAGTTCGGAATTAATACTTTCAATTCAATCTTGCCCGTTATTAAATTAATTAATTATTTATTTATTTACATATTTATAATATATTAAAAAATATATTTTTTATTAAGATATAAACTTTATCTTTATTATTTTATCGAAACTTATATTTATGGTAATTTGTAATTGAATTTATTTAAGAAAATTTTTAATTCATACTCAAAATCTTTTAATATATAATGATGTCAATATATTTATTTAATAAATATAATATATAATTTAATTTAATTATGAAATGCTTTAATTTTTTTAACATATAGCTTGATAGGCGGGGTTGGGATTCATAATTATTTTTTGGATCGAACTTACATAGAACTTAGTTAGATATAGAGGTCTGATGTTAGGGTAGGACCGAACTTGGATGGACACAAAATCCCTTATTACGTAGTGTTGGCCCGGCCCGATGTTTGTCCACCCCTAGCTTACATGAGTTCTATTTTCTTTATTCTGAGTCCTTTTTTTGGATTAATTGTTGAAAAGTCCAAGTTAAGAAGGATATAAGACATTAGATCCAGTGAATATTTTTTATTGGTGAGAGATCCAACATTTGTAAAATAATTTGATGAGAAATCTTTTTGTTTGTTTTAAAAGACATTTTATTTTCAATTTTATCTCTTAATTTATACGTTGACTTTTTTTTATTTGTTGACTTTCGTTGACTATCTATTCAAAAAAAATTTATTTGTTCAAATTTTTCCTTATCTATTGTACAATTTTTTTTCATTGATTATCTATTTAATTTTTTTTCTATTTGTTCAATTTTTTTCCTTATCTATTCAAATTATTTTTTAGTTGTCAATTTTTTTGACTATCTATTCAAAATTTTCCTTATCTGTCAATTTTTTGACTCTTTGTTTTCAATTTTTTACCTTGTTTGTTCCATTTATTCTCATACTGTTGGCTTTTTGGCTTTCGAAGGTTACTTTTGTAATTATGAGCGTGCCAACAATGATCAATCAGTCCTTAGAGAAAATTAATTACCAACCAATTATCAGACGATTGTGTTTTAGTTCTTTCAGCCTCAATGAAGAGGACTTTTACTGGTGGCTTGATTTAGGAGAATTAAACAAATAACAATTAAATGAAGAACAATTGAAGCATTTCATTAAAATAAAAAACTTACAATGATCCAAACTCAGCCTCATAGAGGTTTACAGCAACAATCTACTTAAAACTACTCCTATGAACGAAGTGCAGTGCAGGAATTTTAAAACACAGAAATGTAAAGAACAGGAAATGTAAAACTGAAAAGGAAATAAAGTAGAATAAGACTGGTTTTTTGGATCTGAGTCTGAGGCTTTTTTCTGGGGGCCTTCTCTGTTATTTATACTTCTCAAGGATGACCATCGAACTGCATTTCCAACCGTCGAATTGCTCCTCCATGATCGCTGATCATGTTGCCTTATAATTAGCTCCACTATGCCATCATTTGCAGTTAGGCTTCCCTCCTAATTTTGAATTTGAATGTGAGTAACCGTTGAAGCCACATCACTTTGCATCTCTTTGCTGATCCAATGCTACTCAGATCTCGTAATAACCAATACTAACTGCCACGTGTACGATCATGATCGAAGACTTGAATAGTCTTCCTGTATTACCCTTATTCTGTCACGCGTCGAATTGTAATTGGCTTATACAAAACATGTAGCCAACATTACCCCCCGCACTAATATTGTGAAGACCCGACCCAACTTTTCGCCTTTTGTTTGACACCGACAATGAACACAGGTCACATCTCATATTTAATAAGTTTCTCAATGCCATTTTAATAACTGGGATCTATACTTCGCCATCCGGCGCGGACCTATAACAGAACAATAATTGATAATCCTCTTTGAGTGTGTCAAAAATGAAACTCTTAAAGATGTATATTTTTTTAGGCGAAACGGATCACACCATCGAACTCAGAATGTTAAAATTAGTCAACAGTGATTAAATAGGATTTTTAATGAACCGATTTTCGGACAGCCCGGATGTCCGTGCACTGCGTTTTATCCGAGTAGTGCAATTTGTGGTGGAAAATCAGCCACCATGGCTGGAATTTTTCGTGAGATGGAATATGCATCCACCTCACTCCCTTTTTTACCACAACATTCACCTTTCAATCTTAGCCTTAGGTTTTCTCCAAGATTTAATCCTAGCCATTGAACCTACCTACCCACTTTCTTCCTATATATATATCCTATATGTGTAAAAACTACATCTTCTTGCTGAAATTCTGTGGGTTTAAGAAAGAAAAATCAAACACTTCCATAATTGTTCATCAAGCTTCAAGTCTAGGTAACTCCCTCTCTATGTCTACTTCAATTCTATGAGTTAAAGCCTTCATTTCTTTCCTTTGATTTCATGTTGCAATGAACCATGAATTTAAGCCTTAAAATATAGTTTTAGACTTATTTCCTTCCATTGATATCATGTTGAAATGAGCCATGAGGCTAGAGCTCAAACTAAGGATTTTGACCAGCAAACAGTTTTTTTCCTGAACAGACAGTTTACTTTGAAAATTTTTCAAAAAATATTGAGGCCACTTTAACGGTTGATTTTTGGACGAGAGTTAAAATAAAGAGTTATCTTTTCAACCCAATTTGTTTCAACTCCATCCAACGGCTAGATTGTTGTAGAAATGATGTTTTAGAAATTGCAACGGATCTGAACTAGTTTTGTTTTACAGCCTTTTTACCCTGTTTCTGAGCATTTTTGGGAGGCGAGTCCTTCATGAAAAAGTTTCATAACATCTTGATTGATAACCCTGTAAAATTTTGAAATTTTTTTAAGTGTTTTGATTTGGATTTTAGCCTCTGATCTGGAGTGCTGCAAACTAAGAAGTTCTGGACCCTAGGAGGAGGACCCCTTTTTAGTTGTACTCTTTGGGTACTTTGGGATTATGGTTTTGAATATTTATTTCATGCTTAGAATTGGTTCCTAGACCTACTATAATGTAGTTTTTCATACGTTGTGTTTAGATCTCGGTTCCAGTCGACTTTACCAAACTTCGTGTACTTTTAGGTGAGTTCATACTTACACTCTTTACATGTATTTGAATATAATGACATGCTTTGATCCATGAATTATTTAGGAGCATGAGATTGCGCTGATTTATGAATAACTAGCAAGTATGCCTATGATTGGAAAAGCACCTTGAATACATTTTGAAAATCATGTTATGTTTTAGAAAACGTGAGCTAACGGGATAAGCTGACTCACATGTATTGCTTGTATACATATTATTTTTGAGAAGCCATGGTTAAGACATTGTTATAAAACTCTTGCAAATGTAATAACGTACATTCGAACGGAACATCCCGGACGTTGGGGGAAATTAAAGATACCAACGGGTGAGGCGTTATAAGGGTGGTTGTTGGGACGCGGCCATCGTCCCTTGGCATGATCATGATCATTTGATATTAGTATGGGTAGCTCCCTACTTCTCGGGCAACATATCCAATCGAATGGACATATGTACGTATATTTTGATATCTATATAAGAGCATTTATTTTGTCTTTCCAGCCATTGGGCTTTGAAGACTTGAAATATTATGTTTGAACCATGGCAAACTTGTAAATTGAGTAAGTATGTTCTCACAAGCTTTATAGCTCATGGGTGTGTTGCTAACCCATTTCAGGTAAGGAGAATGCTTAGAGGATAACCAAAGGCCTTTTCGTGATGTTTCGTGGCCTGGGATGGATTCTGGACCTTTAGTTTTATATAAGTCATGTATTACCTCTTTTGTTGGCATAGGGCCAAGTTATTGTGTAACTTAACTTTTCTTTATGACTTGTATGACTAATATAGCAGTGCTCTAGTGAAATGAACGCACCAAGTATTTGCGATGATTTATTTATTTGTTCTCTAAACTGGATAGTAGATAGTAGTAGGCCTAGGGTGCGAATCGAGGCGCTGGCCGGTCGCGATTCCGATAAGCCCCTAGTTCGGGTCGTGACAAATATACCCAATACTTGGTGATATTAGTGGATCAAGGTCTTTTATCCACGTCTTAGAACGTGTATGGGCTTTGCATTTTTCCAGAAATGCAACCGTCATTCATCATTTGCATTAAACTCTCTTTCAATCTTTTGAACACCCCCACCACCTTAGTATTCGAACAGACTGATACATTTTTATGGCCAAATCAATTTTCTCATCTATTGATCAAGCACACGAAGAGTCATCTGATGATGCTGTTCCTCCTTGAAAGAACCTCCATGCATTAATTAGCCACCTTTACCCACCTTTCTATATTCAAGTCATGGAAGCCTTTGCAAATTATCAACTCTTGGACTACGAACACATTGCCCTTAATTCTTTGATTCAGAGAGTGATAAATATGGACATGGGAAGTTCTTCTTCTGATTTACCCTTGGACTATGAACAAACTGCCCTCAATCCTTTGATTCAGAAAGTTGCAAATATGGACATGGGAAGTTCTTCTTCACAACCCTCTGCATGGGATAAGGCTGTGGCTTCTTCTTCCTCTGGGGCTTCTGACTGGGCAAGCTGGTCGGAACCTGAGGCCTGTGATTTAAGGGAGCGAATTAACCATCACTTTGTCGAGTTCACTGACCCTTTAGAGTTTCCTTCCTATGCGCGAAGCTCGGTGGTTTATCCTTACGTGCCCATCGACCGCCGACGCAGTTTAGAGGACAATCTGCTTGTAGCATGGTACACATCCTCCATGCCTACAAAGATAGTGCACGCTACCCGACGCCCAGAAGAGGCACAAGGGTACAACCCATCGTTCTTAGCCCAGAAGGCGAAGCTTTGCTCTTCTGACTGGCTCGATTATATTAATGCCCTTGTTCCTTCTGCCCTTGCTCCTTCTCCAAATGGAAGCTTCCATACTCTCCTCCGCCAAATCCTTGCTGGACAGAGAGACTGAGGCTTGCCCTCTCTGCGGATAAGGTCTTTCCTCCTTACAAGCCTCCACCTTCCCCTACTCCAGCTGAGCGGAAGCAAGCCCAACTTCTGCTTGCGGCCTTCTCTCACTTGCCTTTCAATGTTCTTGAGGACGATGTTCCTCTCAAGAACCTTCGATGGGCTTGTGATATTCTGACTCGGGGTCACGTCCTCAACCCCCTCGCCCAAGCAGAGCTTCACATGTTTTTGGACCAACTCCCATTGCTTCTTCACTGGCATCGGACTTCTGTGGCCACCACTCAATCTTTGGACCAACTCTCATCCCTTCGAGTTCATGCCCAGTACGAAGCAGAGAACCTCATTGAAGAATTCGATAACTTCAAGAATAAAGACTCTGCGTACTGGGATGACTTGGATATGGACGAGTTGGAACAAGGATTGAGAGAAACAGCGTTCGAAATAAAGGCTGAAGAGCTCTTTTATGAAGTGAGAGCACATCAACTTCAGCAGCCAATCCTAGAAGAAATAGAGGATAGAATAAAGAAAGAACAGAAATTCATTGATCATAGTTGGACCAAATTTCATGATCTTGTTATTTATTCTATTCCTTACTTTTATGAACTTGAATTTGTACCCAAAGAGGGCCATTCGATGTAATTGCTTTTGCTTTAATACAACTAAGACTTTTCTCTTTGTTTGGCATTGTTTGATCTTGTCCCGTTTGTCTTTAAAAGCAAATTTAGGGCTTCGAACTGAACAATCTTATCCTTCGAATCTGGACTCAATCGTTTTAAATGAAACACTAAAAAAACCAACATGAACTTTTCCAATTTATGGAATAAAGTTGACAGTTTTTGCTGATTTTCATTTAGAATCAGTGCTTCGAATTTAACAATCTTACCCCTTAAAGCTTGTTTTAATCATAACCAACATATGGTCATGGTTAGTATGATCAATCAGTTTTAAATTGACCATTTTTGCTTCGAACAACAGTCCATACTTTCAAAAATATGGAAACTCCTTTTGAGGGCTGCACTGTTTTAGTCCGAAAAGACAATCTCTTTCTGTATATATATAAACCAACTATTGGTTTTGATGTTTCGAACACCAATTCCATCCTTAAGGGGTCTCAAGTTTTGCTTCGAAGGACATTACTTTCATTAAGAAACCTAAAACAGGTCTTTAATCCCTTTGAAGTAAACAAATACTTGAGCATTCTTACATCTTTAGGTATGAAATGTGCTTCGAAGCCGGCTTCTCAGTTTCGAAGCCGTTGTTATTTGACTTTTGGCGCCAAAATCTAGTTTCGAAGCCAAATATTTTAATTCGAAGCTAGCATTAACATCTGGGATGTGTTTTTCCCTCCGAAAGTATCAATATTGAAGGAAACTCTTCGTATCTGTACTTTTAATACTTAATGAATTACGTGATATATTTTCCAGACACAAAGGTTTTTAAAACCCTTTTATTTCGTGTTATGAAATCACTCGCTCGCTTAACACATGTTAACTCTCTCTTCCTTGCTACTTGCTACCAATGGATTCTTCCTCTCTGAAAGTACTTGCTGGCGATCGTATAAGCCCAATCATGGCTTTGAAAAGATGTATTGATGAAGAGATCGCTAAGTTAACAGCTGATGGGTCAAGTGCCATAGATGGACACCTTTTTTTTCCTCGCCATAGCAACAAACAAGAATATGTCTTAGGTCCCATCTTTCGAGAAGCTCCTGCTCAACTTCCAGCTTTATACCCTCGCTTGGAGGACCACTTTCTTCTCTATGAAGGGGGCTCGACTAGAGAAATTGGAGAATGACCCGACCTCACCGTTGTTGGCCGACATTGAGAGCTGAATGGGAGGAATGGTATGATAGAGTTGTGCTTGCAAGAGAAGATGACCTGCAAGAGCTCTGTATTCTCGATGCCCTCCGTCTTTCTAGGTTTATCATTCCTGAAGACCCTTTCTTGATTCCTGCTGCTCTTTGCTTTTGGAACGTGGTTTTTAATTTTTTTCAGTTTCGGTGTGGCATGATGGCCCCACCGTTCTTGATATTTGCCATCTCTTAGGGCTTTCACCCCTTGGCACTCCTTTTACTCCCAGCTACCCAGACCTCTCTGTTAAGTTTCCTCTTCCACCCTTAAATTCCTCCTACAGTGACTTTGTAAAGGCTGAAAAAAAAGGGTAGGCCCCGTGAGAGATAGAGAACTCTTTTCCTTTATTTTATACTGGTTGTGTAAATTTCTCTTTTGTACATCATCTCAACGGATTATGCCTGAATTCGCCCCACTTGCGAAGGCCCTTGTTTTGAAGAAACGCATAGCCTTGGCCCCATATCTCTTAGGCCATGTTTATAGGGCTTGCTCCCAATTTTGTGAGAAACCTCTTGACATCAACCAAGGAGGCCCCCTTTGGGTGCTCCAACTCTGGCTCTTCGCTTACTTCACTGATTTGCATCCCAAATGCTTAAAATTCCTTGTTCAGGACCCTAGCACTTATGGGAGAAATATGCTAGAATTGTTCTTTATCCTGCTTCCTTTGCCTATTACCTCACCTTTTTTCACCAACTTCCTATTTCTCCATCTGCCACCTTCTTCTGCCCCTTTGATGCCAACAAAGGACTTACTTGGCTGCAAACATTCTTAGCTGACAAGAATGTTCCACCCCACCACACAAAGATATGTAGGCTTCTATTTTGCTACCGAGAGAGTTGTTCATTGGCACTTTAAACTCTCGAGCTTATAAGTGTATATCTGAGGTATACTGCCCTTCTCAGTTTGCCAGGCAATTTGGGTTTTCTCAGGGGATTCCCGTTCCACTTTGCAGCCTCTCGAATGTCCATCTTACAGCCAGAGACCTGAGAATACCCAAATCAAAACTAGAAGAGGCAACATTTAAACTGTTAAAAGAATTGAGTGAGTTCAAATTCGTCCCCTTCCTTCCTTCTGGCTTGGCTTTGAAAAGATTTCAAAACTGGTGGACAGCCAATATGGAAGTGCGCCTATCCGTACACCCTCATGATTTACTGATAGGGTTAGGAGTGCCTTCGAAGGCTAAATCAACAACAGTTGAGAACATTCCCTCTCTTTCCACAGCTGCCAAAACTGCTCCTGCAGCCTCACCCCCTCCTGCTAGAGTTACCAGAGCTGCTTCAAAAAAGGGTAAGTATTTTCAGGTTTCTTTTCTTTTAGACTCTTTTGTTGTTTCCTTTACATTCATATCTCTTGGTTCAGGATCTCCACAAGAGGAATCTCCTAAAAGAGCTGAAACTTTAGCTACTCTCAAAGACAAACAACAGAAAAAGAAAAGGAAGCTATTACTCTCCTGAAGAATCTGAATCTCAGACTGAAGAGAAAGAGATGGAGGAAGAGCAAGAAATACCATTACAGAGAACAAAGAGGAAAAGATGATTGTCTCTCTAATTTGGTCGAAGACCCTTCTCATGAGACAACTGCCAAAGCAGCAGAAAAGGAACTTACTCCTGAAAAGTCTGAATCCCAGATTGAAGAGAGAGAGACTGAGAAAGAGCAGGAAATACCATCACCGAGAAGAAAAGAAAGAAGATGACTGTCTCTCCTTCTGATTTGGTCGAAGACCCTTCTCATGAGGCGGCTGCCAAAGCAGTAGAGGAGGAACATTCCAGAGAAATAATTGTTTTTCAAAGAGCTGAGAAGAGACGGCAGCAGCAATTATTAAGAGATGAAGCTGCTGTTGCTGATGCAATCCAAAGGGAAACTGCAAGAAGGCAACACATTGCTGAGCACTATTCCCTTCGTAGCTCTCCCATTGTTGCTATCACTTCTGAAACAAGTAATTCTTTCATGCCTCTGCTCTTTATTCTTTTGTCAAATTCTTGGTATTAAGACTTGACATTATTTTGTACTTCTTCTTTTGCAGCAACAACTACTGAGCCTATTCTTCCAATAAGGACTCCCTCAGTTTCAGTTGAAGTTGATCAATTGCAAAATGTGAAGTCTATTCAGATAACACTCCCACTTCCTAGGCCTACATTCTCTACCCTCCTTGAGGCCAGTATTCCTGCTCCTTTCCCTTCTGGCTTAACTCCATATCTCCTTCATTTGACTTTTGATTTATCTCAATTTAATTCTCTTTCGAGCCTTGCTTTCCTCCTCCTCCTGAGGGAATTCCAGCTGCTGCTCCTTCTCTGATGGTAGCTGATTCCCCTATAGAGGGTGCTGGCAGCTCTCCAACTCATAGTTTTTATCTTCCTAGTTCCAGCCCTCTTCCCTCGACCTATTGGTGGCTAGAACTATAGAAACTGCTGAAGATGCTCCACCCATTTCTCCTATCCCTATGCGTCCTTTGTGCCTTCCACTAAAGCTCTTTCTGCACCCTTCATGTCCATGGATGAGGTAAACATCTTCGAAGCGAGACTAGCTAGTCTCTTCGACATACCTTCCACCTCTCCAATAGCTAATGATGAGACTGAGCCATTAGTTCTGGCTGATTCCTTGCTAGAAATTTTTGAGAGCTCTTCCACCAGTAGTAAGCCTTCTTCGCCTCTGATAGACTTGGACAGCTGCCTGGAGCTGTTGACATCCTTTTCGAGGATCCCTTTTGAGGCCTATAATAAGAAATGGCTTCCTTCAGTGCTGCAAAATCGTTGAGCAATCCGGCATGACTGTCTCAAGTCATTTATCTCAGCAGCCACTATTGACTTTTATCAACATTTGCCATGCTGCCAAGGCTGCAGAGGAGAAATTGGTTAGAGACCAGAGCTTTGTTTCCACAGTACATACTGAAGTATCAGAGCTAAAGGAACAACATTCCTCTGTCTCCCTTTCGAACTCAACTACTGGAGAAGAAAGCTCAACTTGAGGAGGAGCTATCTGCAGTTAACCAGGCTTAATCCGAACTGACACCAAGTTGCAGATTACCAATCAAGGACTGGCTGACCGAAAGCAGGAAATGACCACAGCCATCCAGTTGTTCTCATCATTTAAGAATAGAACATCTATTGTAAAAGAACAACTGAGACATTGTAATGACTTTTGGGCCAATTTATGGCAGAATGTATTCAACTCTTTATGAAAAGCAAATTCTTATTTATCATTTGAATATTCTCATGTTCTTTTACTCAACATTTATTCTATTCCTTGTGTTTCCCATATAGTTGGAAAATAAGGCTTCAAATATCTGCCATTAATCTTTTTGGAATGTACATATCCATTCAAATTTCTCAAATGGTATGCTCCAAAAGGCAGGACTCTATGAACTTGATATGGTCCTTCCCAGTTAGGTGACCATTTGCCAAACTTATGGCTTTTAATCCCTATTGGGAGTATTGTCTTCCATACCAAATCACCTTCATCAAAGCCAATGTGTTTGACTTTTTTATTATAGTTTTTGGCTGCTTTCTTCTTTTGGAAAAGAATGCTATTTAATGCCAGAATTCTAGCTTCATCTATGCTTTCTAACTCCAAGCACATACTCTGATGGTATTGCTCAAGATCTAACTGGTCTTGGCATCTTACCCTCAAGGACTTAACATTAATTTCCACAGGTAACACTGCATCATGCCCATATACTAAGGCATAAGGAGTGACTCCTGTGCTTGACCTTGGGGAAGTTCTATAAGCCCACAATACATCCAGCAATAAGTTATGCCAATCCCTAGGATTGTCTTCCACAACCTTTTGTATTCCTTTTTTCAAGGACTTATTGGATGATTCAGCTTGACCATTGGCTTGTGCATAATAGGGGTGGAATTAACAAGGCTAA
This sequence comes from Camellia japonica, assembly GCA_030407325.1. Taxonomy (NCBI): domain Eukaryota; kingdom Viridiplantae; phylum Streptophyta; class Magnoliopsida; order Ericales; family Theaceae; genus Camellia; species Camellia japonica. The sequence goes on from JAPPVO010000003.1 coordinate 118,991,927, forward strand.
TTCCAAACTCTGCCACAAAAGACTTTACCATTTTCCCATCAAATACAGTCCCATTATCAACAGTTATAGTCTGCGGGATACCAAATCTATGGATTAAATCCTTAATGAATCCAATGACCTCAGTCTGGTCTACAGCCTTGTATGGCTTAGCTTCGACCCACTTAGTGAAGTAATCAGTGGCCACTAAAATGAAACAATGATGCTTCGAAGAGGGTGGGTGTATTTTCCCCATCATATCCATGGCCCATCCTCTAAATGGCCAAGGCTTCACTACTGCATGCAGGTCAGTTATGGGCACATGCCTTATTGTGCCATGCTTTTGACATGCCTGGCAACCTCTTGCATATTCTATGCAGTCTTTAAGGATAGTTGGCCAATAGTAGGAATGCCTTCGAAGCAACCATCTCATCTTCACACCAGGCTGATGAGCACCACAGATGCCTTCATGAACCTCAGCCATAGCTGTCAATGCTTCTTTTGGGCCTAAACATTCCAGCAATAAACCATCTCCCCTTTTTAGAGAGCATTACCATACATCATGTATTGCATAGATTGCAATTTAATTTTTCTGCTGGCCTTTGAAGATGGGCCAGCCAGATACTGCATTATTGGATGCCTCCAATCTTGTTCTTGTAAGTCATTATGATTGACTTCCAGGACCACATTCCTTTTATTTAAGGGTGGTATTAATTTCTGATATGTTGTTTGGCTTATGTCCCTTTGAGCATTATCCCTTCTCTTGAAATTCGAAGCTTTCTGAGCCACATCATTAGCTCTATTATTCAAGAATCTTGGGACATGAGTTACATTTGCTATTTGAAATTGAGAAAGCAGATGTAATGCAACAACATAGTATGGCAACATGCTTATACTTTGACATTTGAAAATCCCTTTCACTTGGTTAACCACCAATTAAGAATCTCCAAATATGTCAACTGCATGAACTTGTAATCTAATAAGAATTTCCAGTCCCATTATTAAGGCTTCATATTCAGCTTGATTATTGGAGCAAGTAATTTCATCCACTCTGAAACCATGCGTGGTTTCTATTTTTTGTGATGACTTAATTACCGCACCAATTCCAATTAGACCATTGGCTTTTGATTCATCGAACCACATTTGCCATGATTCAACACTAGCCATACCAAGTTCCATTATCTCTTAGCTTTCTGTTTGAGATGGATGGTCTGCCAAAAAATTAGCTAAAACTTGTCCTTTTACTGCCTTTTGCAGAACATATTCTAAATGAAATTCTGATAAGGCTAGTATCCATTTGCCAATTCTTCCCCTCAACATAGGTCTAGATAACATATACTTAACCAAATCTGTAGTTGCAATTACCAAGACAGTTGTAGGCAAAAGATAGTATCTTAATTTAATTGCAGCAAAATACAATACAATGCAAGGCACAGCTTTTCAACAGCTGAGTATTTACATTCACAAGAATTTAGAAACTTACTAATGTAATAAACAGCTTGCTCCTTGCCTTCTTCATTGTCTTGGGCTAAGAAAGCTCCCAATGAATCTTCTGCTGCAGCTATGTACAACTTCAAGGGCTTATCACCCTTTGGTGGCATCAGCACCGGAGGGTTGGCCAAGTAGGCTTTGATTCCTTCGAAAGCAATTTGATACTCTGCTGTCCACACAAATTCATCTTCATCTTTTAGCTTTAACAAGAAAGAAAATACTTTAGTTTTCCCTGCAGTATTAGAAATGAATCTTTGAAGAAAATTAAACCGTCCAATGAACTTTTGTAATTCTTGTGTACTACATAGCCCAAGAAGTTTCCATATGATACGCCAAAAGCACACTTAAGAGGATTGAGTTTCAACTTGAACTTTCTCATTCTTTCAAAAGCTGCTTTTAAGTAAAACAGATGCTCTTCCATGGATTGAGATTTCACTACAATGTCATAAATATAACACTCTAAACACCCTCCAATGTGGTCATGAAAGATAGTGTTCATAGCCCTATGATATATAGCCCCAGCATTCTTCAGGCCAAATGGCATTTTAACCCATTCGAAAGTGCCAATATTCCCAGGATATCTGAATGTTATCTTGTGAACATCCTCCTCTGCAATGCAGATTTGGTTATAAGCAGAGTGCCCATCCATCATTGATAAAATTTGATGCCCTGCTGAACTGTCTACCAACAAATCTACTATAGGCATAGGATACTCATCTTTTGGAGTTGCTAGATTTAAGTTTCTGAAATTAATGCATATCCTCATTTTACCATTCTTCTTAACTACAGGCACAATATTGGATAGCCATTCAACATACCTGGCTGTCCTAATAAAACCTGCCTTGAGTAGTCTAAGAATTTCCTCCTTAACTTTCTGAATCACTCTGGACTCATTCTTCTTGGTTTTTGCTTGTATGACTTGAAATTAGGCCTCATAGGGAGCCTATGTTCTACTAATGACCTATCCAATCCTGGTAGTTCATTATAAGACCATGCAAAACAATCTTTATATTTCTTCAGAACAACCAACAACTGGTTCCTGTCAAGAGCATTCAACCAAACACTTATATAGATGGGCTGTTGTATAGAACCTTCCCCTAATTTACTTCTTCTAAGGGTCTTGTATCTAAGAACTTACTGAAGCTCCTTCTTTGATTCCTTCTGCCTTCGAAGCAATCTCCTTGCTTTGTTCTGCTCCCAGGTTCTTTGATTCAACATCTTTACCCTCCTCCTCATAGACAAAGTCTGTCCATAAGGCTTCTTCTTCCTGTATCTCTTGGACTTTTGTTTCAATGTCCAATGCACAGTATTTATCAAGGGCCAAAACTCTGGCCTGTTGCTGCTCCTGCTTGTAGCCAATTATCATGGCTTCTTTCTCTTGCTCTTACACTTTCTGGACTATTGATTTTACATCCAATATTGAGAACTTAATTAGAGCCAAAGACTTGGCTTCTTGGGCTTCATTTCTTTGTCTACAACCAGGCATCATTGTCATCCTTAACAACAACCTCTTCATCAGCACTCTCCTGGACTAAGTGCTTCAGGTGTGTCACTTCCTCATCAGCCATCACTTCGACTGAGCCATCAGGTTTTCTCAGTATACTGAGTGGTGTTACTCCCTCAACATACAATTTGGCCTTTGCGAAGTCTGCACAGGCTATGAAGGGTTGAGGATCTGCATCAATTTCCTCTGTCTCTTCATTGCTCATTGCCCAAGGCCATCATTATTTTTTGATGCAAAGAGGAAGGCACACACTTGTTAGTGTGAATCCAATCTCTACCAAGTAAAGCATTGTACTTAGCATTGCTGTCGATAACGAAGAATGCCGTCATGCAGTCCCTGGTTCCCACACTCATGTTGATGGGCAGAATTCCCTAAGCCATCTGTTTGTCTCCAGCGAAGCCAGCAATGGTTGTGCTGGTTGGGATTAACCTGGTGTTCCTTTTCCCTAGTTTCTTCAAGGAAGATTTCGGTAGTAAGTTCACTACTGCCCCATTATCCACCAAGACTCGGTTCAATTGTATCCCATCGAAGAAGGCCTTGATATACAAAGGCTTGACATGCTGTGTCATAGAGTTCGAGGGATACTCAAAAGGATATGAGAGGTTAATACTCACATCTTCTTCACTCTCGTATTCAGTTTCCATTGGGTTAGCCATTCCGGATTCATCTTGCACCATTCTCACTTGTAAGTCTTCACTAGAGACTGGAATTGGGTCAATTTCTTGACCCTCTTGGTTCTCATCTCCAGCTTGGAATTTATGGGGTAGTATGTGTACCATATTCACTGATACTAGAGGAAACGAGCCAAATTGGATGGCTGGCTGTGCCTGTTTCTCCTCTTGGCCACCTTGTTCAGTTACTTCAGAAGCATCTTCCATGCTGCATTCTGGCACTTCATTATTAACAAACTCCTTCGAATGGTCTTTTTTGACTGGCTTTTCAACCAAAAATGTATGTTCAGCCATGAAGGCTTCGAACATTTCTTCCTTAACCATTTCTTTCTTTTGGCCTAGGCCAACTTCTTCTTCTGTCTCGCCATCACTCTCCATCAAAGCCTTCTCTAATCCTGCTAAACTAGACTTCTCTCTGGCTTTTAGTTCAGAGTGAACTTTGGCCAATTGTTCTCTGTTACAACCCATTTTGTCTTGTAGAGTTGGTTTTGGAGTATGGTCTGACTTTGGATTCTTTTTTCCTTCTGTTTGGACCAATGAAAAGCTTTCTCCACTTTCTTTCAGGTCTTTCTGGTACTGAGTATACCTACGCTGAATCTTCCTCCTTTGTGATCTAGAAATTACGGGGACAATATCTGGTTCCTTTATTTTTGGGTGTTTAAGCAATACCTAATTGTTTGGAGCCACCAAAGGAGGTTTGACCATCCTACCTTGGTTTTTAACAACATCTCTTTGAGTAGACACTTCCCTAGGTTTGTTCTGCATCACAAACCAATCTAGAACTCCAGGTATCCACGAACTTACTGACTCAGCTGTTGAACTGTTTCTTTCCTCCTTCGAAGCCATCTTCGAAGCTGGCTGTGAAGGCCACTGCTTGGCCCTGACTTCATGTTTTGGGCCTAACTCAGGCCTTTAATGAAGGTAGCCACTTTCTGTCCTGTGTGAGGCTGGTCTAGGGGGCCAATCTCTGGCTTTGATCCCATAAACTGAACCCTTCTCCAGTCTCCTTTCAGGATGACTGCTCTCCATTCTGTAATAATTAGGTGGCCTGGACTCATATAAAGGCCTCTTGCCTTTAGAATGCATTCTATCGGCTGTTGGCTCAACCATTAATGGCTGCTGCCTAACACTAGTTGGGTATGGCCTTTTGTTATAAGCATTGGTTGGTTTAGGACACCTCTGCACATCCTTGTAATACTGCTTCCCATCAATTGGAAGCCCTTTCAACCACTTGTAGCTCAGTCTGCACCTGAGACACATCCTTTGCATTACAGTTGCCTCTAAAGAATCGTCATCCAGTGCATTTTCATCAGAGTCTTCCCTCTGGTGTGAGAAACCTCTTCCAATAGCTGATAGATTTCCAGTGTCTTTCTTGATAGTTGTCTGGTTGGCAACATGCATCTGCACATTGACTTCTTCCAATTCTTTCAAGGACAAGTTCTGGAAGTCTGGCATAATGACATTGGTTGCCACCTCTCCAATTTCTGGAAATGGATTACTGTCGATCCCTATGGCTTTATCTGCTTTAGCTGGGAATTTTAAACTTCCTTTTCCGAATTTGTTTTTGGATCCTATCTCGAAAAACAATACAGTTTTTAGTCGAGTGAGACCAATAATTATACCATTTACAATACACTTTTTCTTTAAGTTCATCTGGAGATGGAATTTTGACTCCTTTTAGTAACTTAAGGAAGTTGGCCGCAAGCAAATGATAAAAAATGTCATCTGCCTTAGTTAAATCGAAAGAGTATTTCCTATGAAGGTCTTTCTTTTTAAACTGCTGGTCAATTGTTGTATCCTTATGAATTAATGCCTCACAGATCACAGGTTCTTTCCCCACAATCTCTGCTGCATCAATCTCATAATTAGGATCTCTATAATATGTCTTGTACGATGCATTATTTCGATCTTGTTCTTCCTCTAGTAATGCTTCATACCTAGACACCTTATAAGTTAGTTCCACTAAGTCTCTGAACTCAGTCGAGTCAAACTTCTTTCGAAGCCTAAACTCTAAGCCATTTTGAGCCAATCTCACGAATTCTGGCTCTGGTAGGATGACCCTACATTTGTTTCGTGCTCTTTTAAATCTGGCAATAAACTGAGTAGCCTTCTCATCAGGCCTTTGACTCAATCTTGCCAAGTCTGCCATGGAAACCTCTGGCTCCGATTGGAAGAATTGGGCATGAAATGCCTCTTCATTTGTTGCCAAGTTTGGATAAGCCAGGTGTAAGGTTAATATACCATACAAATGCTCCCCAGTTAGAGAATTTGGGAATAATCTTAACTTCATATAGTCATTATTAGTGAATTCACCGCATTGCAGCAAACCTAGCAATATGCTCCACTGTTGACTGGTTTCCATTCCCATAAAAAAGGGCAAAATCTGGTATCCTGAAACCTCTTGGGTATTCATGTACCCTATCTACCCATTCTGGGTACGGTTTCCTGTACACAGGAGTCTGGACCCCCTGAGCCATCGGTCCACACATCTCTCTAACAATATCAACAATTTGGTCCCTAGGGACCATATTTTGTGCTTGCTGAACCGCTATTGGAGGGACAAACACAGGATTTGGTGGACAACCTTGTGCCTGTGGTCCTCTTGGTTTATAAGATGGTATATTTGGGACTGGTTGTCCCTATTGTGCAGGTTGCTGTTGGGGGTGTGGGTAACCCCTCTGAGCCTGTCCTGCGAAAGGACCTGCGAAAGATGCTGGAACAGGTGTTGTGTCTCTTCCATTTGTAGGAAAACCTTCCAACCCCTTGGGTATAAATTCGAATAAGGGATTAGTGAACCCCTTCGTGCCGGGTATGGCTTCAAACATGGGATTTGGAGCAATTCTTATGCCATTTTCTTGTACTAGGCCAGATCCACCAATTTGCATGGCTTCACTGTTAAGTACTAAGGCATTTTGACCTGCTATAGGCCTCGAAATAACCAAGACTGAGGTGATGGTCTTTCATAGTTTTGATTATTAGTTTGACCATTAAAATGTCCATTAATTTGCATAGGCTGTTTATCTCTAGTCAATCTTTGCTGAGGAACATTCAAAACTTCCTCTATGTGTCTTGCGTTTGTTAGTTGGTGGTTATTTATTCGATCCAAAAAGGATGTTGTCCACCTTTTTATCGTGTTCATTAACTATTGTCCCATGGCATCTACTAGGCCACCCCATGGATTTATTGGCTGAGTAGATGGAATAGTGGATAGTCCAATTCCTTAGTCTTGTCTAATATTATGAACATGTGGTACTAGTTCCGAAGTGCTGGTCTGTTCGACAATAGGTTCTGATAGAATTGGTGTCTCCATAGGATGTGTTATCACATTATCCTCTAAATTAGGTATTTCTACCTCTCTTTCTACGCCTTCTTCCAGGCGTTCATTTTCTCCTTGTCTCCTACGTCTAGTCATTTCAATTAGTCCCACTGGGCGTGCCAAAAATATATGTTGGCTTTTTGGCTTTCGAAGGTTACTTTTGTAATTATGAGCGGGCCAGCAAGGATCAATCAGTCCTTACAGAAAATTAATTGCCAACCAATTATCAGACGATTGTGTTTTAGTTCTTTCAGCCTCAATGAAGAGGACTTTTACTGGTGGCTTGATTTAGGAGAATTAAGCAAATAACAATTAAATGAAGAACAATTGAAGCATTTCATTAAAATGAAAAACTTACAATGATCCAAACTCAGCCTCGTAGAGGTTTACAACAACAATCTACTTGAAACTACTCCTATGAACGAAGTGCAGTGCAGGAATTTTAAAGTATAGAAATGTAAAGAATAGGAAATGTAAAACTGGAAAGGAAATAAAGTAGAATAAGACTGGTTTTTTGGATCTGAGTCTGGGGCTTTTTTCTGGAGGCCTTCTCTGCTATTTATACTTCTCAAGGATGACCATCGAACTGCATTTCCAACCGTCGAACTGCTCCTCCATGATCGCTGATCATGTTGCCTTATAAGTAGTTCTGCTATGCCATCACTTGCAGTTAGGCTTCCCTCATAATTTTGAATTTGAATGTGAATAACCGTTGAAGTCACATCACTTTGCATCTCTTTGCTGATCTAATGCTACTCAGATCTCATAATAACCAATACTAACTGCCACGTGTACGATCATGATCAAATACTTGAATAGTCTTCCTGTATTACCTTTATTCTGCCACGCGTCGAATTGTAATAGTCTTATACAAAATATATAGTCAACACATACATACACAGATAGATAGATATACTTTCCTTATCTATTTTTTTTTTCCTTATCTATTCAATTTTTTGAGTATTTGTTTTCAATTTTTTACCTTATTTGTTCCATTTATTCTCGTTCATACACAGACAGATAGATATAAGAGAGGTCCTACAATTTTATCTGTTCAAATTCTCAACAATGACTATCTGTTCAATTTTTTAAACGGGGTTTGATGAAAATCATGAATTACAACTACAAAAAAAGAAAAAGAAAAAGAAAAAAAAAAAGGAAACAGATCCTGAGAGAGACTATATGTATACAACACAAGTGTGTGTGTATGTATGTATTCAAAATCATTTCTCCAATCTTTAAGTTGGAGGAGGAGAGAGTGCATCTCCAGAAAAAATTTATTATCTGTTCAATTACCTTCCAGATCTGCATCTCCACACTACACTACTATAACAGAGATCTGAGCCATTTTTGAACAAACCAAACAATAACATATTTGTTTCAATGCTATTAGAGATTTGTTTCATCATCAACGACAACTGTTCACAAACAACAAATACAAAAAGAAAAAAAAAAAAAAAGAAAAAAGAAAAGAAAAACAGAACTAGGTACTCTAGGGAGAGAGGTGGGAGATCGAAACCCTAACAAATCTGTTATTGTTGCTGAACCAGATCTGTTATCGAAACTCTAACAAAACCAGGCACTTTAGAACCAGGTACCGAAGTGCTAAACCTAGAGAGAGAAACAGAGCCTCGTCTCCCACAATCGTCCGATCGCGATCTCTGTTTGAACCCTCAGCTCTGGACACCGGAGCCGAGGTCGTCGATCGACGACATCGTATTCCCGCGACGGCAAGGCGTTGCTTTCTCAGCAATTGCACCAATCTTATCCGAAGATGTCGACCGTGAATAACGCCATGGAAAAGAACTTTTGCGAAGAGGAATTTGAAAGAGTTAATCTTGAGGACGATGTGAATGAAGACATGCGCATCCGTCGCTAAAGCTCCTGACGGTGGAGGACGAAAGCCGCGCGACAGGTTGAGATCGACGAGAGATCTGAGATATGAGATCGGAGAGAGAAGATCTGAGATCAAATAGAGAAGAGAGAGATATTCTGATGAGATATGTGGCTGCCGACGGCGGTGGAGGAGAGAGAGAGAATTTAAACCAAGAGGATTGAGGAATAAAATATTTTAGTAATTTTTTGATTTTTATAAAAAGATGTATAAGAAAATAGAAAGAGTGATGTGACAATTTATAATAATATTTGTGCTAAAACGTATAGTTGACAAACGAAGTCGGAATGTGCGAAATAAAACGTGAGATAGGAAGGGGTATTTTGGTCATTTTGCGAGAGGTTGTCATTTTGGCCATAATATTCCGAGTCTAGGATCTTTGGGTAAAGAAAATCAAAAATTGAATTTATGTACCGAGTGTCCTTTATTTTTCAAGTCACTTTGGCCTGGTTTGGGATCCTTAAAATAATCCAAAAAGTCAAAAAGTTTCTAAAAAAGTTAAAAAATTATTACTATTCACCAAAAAAAATATAAAAAAATTAATTTTACACAAAATTATTACAAACTGAACTGACGTCCCACAGGCACGAGCTGACTTTTTGGAAAAAATTGCACAGGCGGGGTGCACAAACAATACGGTGTTGTTCGGCCCGTGTGGCTCATCACGGGTCCTGTTTTGATAATTTGAACCGTTCAATATGTACAACTCGTCGAGTACTATGTACCTGTAAAAAATTACGTTGATCGGATATCGCTAACTACATTATCAAATCAGTTTTGTATAAAAAATGTATGGTGTTATAGTTAACGGTTGAAAAAAAAAAATCCGATCAGATAACTATCGATATGTGATCAATGTGATTTTTTACAAGCATATAGTATTTGACGAGTTTTACACATTGAACGGTTTCGATTAGCAAAACGGGACTCGTGGTGGGCCCCAATGGGCTGAACAACACCGTTCATTCAATGCCTAAAAGGAGGGAATCATCTTTTTAGCCTATACACTACACGCTATCCCTTACCTCATCCCATCGTACAACCTACTTTATTCCAATCTTCTTCTATACACTAATTTATATAATATTTTTAATACACATTTTTTCGTAAAAGCCCAAAAAGTTATCTCAAATAATCATATTTTTTTTTCTCGACTTTTTAGTCCAAAAAGTCAAAAAGTGCACTTTTTTAGGACACCCCAAACAACCCCAAAGTGTAGATTATTCATACAAAAAATAAGTCAATTTGACATACGCAACTTTATATTTTATCACATTTGTCTTTAAAAAATGTATGGTCTATTTTTAAAATTATTCATGTCATTCAATTTTCGAACACAAATGTGATAGAATTATATAGTTACGGATATTGAATCAATTTTTGTGTGTGTGTGTGTGTGTGTGTGTGTGGATGATCTATACAAAGTGACTTCTGCTATCTTTGGCATAGGTTACTTTGGCTATTTTAGCTACAAAAAAATAAAATAGGCTAAAAAAAATTAATAAGACAAAATGTCACATCCAAATCATAATCGTTATATTTTTTCTCTTACAAAAGTCAAAAAAGCCAAAAGTTCATTCCAGATGAGGCTTTTTTGCCTCAGGCTAAAATAGCTAAAAAGCTAAAAAGCCAACCCACATCCCAAACGAAGACTTAAATAATGAATGATTTGAATGATCAAAGCGACACCTATAATGGTTTTCTGTTTTTTCCTTTTTATTTATTTATTTATTTTATGGTGGTTACGAATTTCTAAATATTTAGAATGATCTAAATAAGTATTGTTGGCTACATATTTTGTAAAGCCAAATCATAGTTTGACACGTGGCAGAATAAGGGTATTATGGGAAGATAATTCAAGTCTTCGATCCTGATCGAACACGTGGCAATGAACATTGGTACTTACATGATCTGAGTAGCACTAGATCAGTAAAGAAATACAAAGTGACGTGGCTTCAACAGTTACTCAATATTTAAATTCAAATACAGGAGGGGAAGCTCAACTGCAAGAGATGGCGTAGTGGGGCTACTTCTAAGGCAGCATGATCATCGATCATGGAGGAGCAGTTCGACGGTTCGAAGTTGCAGTTCGAAGGTCATCTTTGACAAGTATAAATAGCAGGAAGCCCTCAGAAAAAACCCCCAGACTCAGATCATACAAACCAGTCTATTTCATATTTTCCTTTCCAGTCTTACATTTCCTGTACTTTAAATACCTGCACTTTAATACCAGCACTGCACTTCGATTCATAGGAGGTAGTTTCAAGTAGATTCAAGTAGACTGTTGCTGTAAACCTCTTCGAGGCTGAGTTTGAACTATTGTAATGTTCATTTTCATGAATATACTTCGACTGTTCTTCATGTTAACTGTTATTTCTCTTAAATTCTCCTAAGTCAAGCCACCAGTAAAAGTCCTCTTCATTGAGGCTGAAAGAACTAAAACACAATCGTCTGATAATTGGTTGGCAATTATAATTTCTGTAAGGACTGATTGATCCTTGCTGGCACGCTCGCATTTACAAAATTACCCTTCGAAAAGCCAAAAAGCCAACATATATTTTTGGCACGCCCGGTGGGACTTGTTAAAATGGCTAGACGAAGACGACAAGGAGAAAATGAACGCCTGGAAGAAGGCGTAGAAGGAGAGGTAGAGATACCTAATCCAGAGGAGAATGTGGTAACACATCCTGTGGAGACTCCTATGCTATCAGAACCTTTGGTCGAACAGACCAGTACTTCTGGACAAGAACCATATGTTCATAATATTGGACGAAACCAAGGAATTGGACCATCCACCGTTCCATCTACCCAGCCAACAAACCCATGGGATGGCTTGGTGGATGCTATGGGACAACAATTAATGAACACGATGGAAAGGTGGGCAACATCCTTTTTGGATCGAATGAATAATCACCAACCAACAAATACAAGACACACAGAGGAAATTTTAAATGTCCCTCAGCAAAGATTGGCTAGAGAAAAACAGCCTATGCAAGTTAATGGACAATTTAATGGTCAGACTAGTACTCAGAACTATGAAAGACCATCGCCTCAGTCTTGGTATGAACCCATTTCAAGGCCTGTAGTAGGCCAAAATGCCCCAGTACTCAACAGTGAAGCCACACAAGGTGGTGGATCTGGCCAAGTACAAGAAAATGGCATAAGAATGGTGGCAAATCCTATGTTCGAAGCCATACCTGGCACTAGGGGGTATAATAATCCCTTATTCGAATTTAGACCCGGGGGGTTGGAAGGTTTTCCCACAAATGGAAGGGACACAATACCTGTTCCAGCACCTTTCACAGGTCCTTTCGCAGGACAGGCTCAAAGGGGTTACCCATACCCTCAACAGCAACCTGCACCACAGGGGCAACCAGTCCCAAATATACCACTTTTTGGACCAAGGGGACCACAGGCACAAGTTTGTCCACCAAACCCTGTGTTTGTCCCTCCGGTAGTGGCTCAGCAAGCCCAAAATATGGTCCCTAGGGACCAAATTGCTGATATTGTTAGGGAGATGTGTGGACCGATGGCTCGGGGGGTCCAGACTCCTGTATACAGAAAACCATACCCAGAGTGGGTAGATAGGGTACATGAATACCCAAGAGGATTCAGAATACCAGACTTTACCCTATTCTATGGAACTGGAAATCAATCGACAGTAGAGCATATTGCCAGATTCGCTGCTCAATGTGGTGAATTCACTAATCATGATTACATAAAATTGAGATTGTTTCCAAACTCTTTAACTGGGGGAGCATTTGTATGGTATATCAACCTTACACCTGGCTCCATTCAAAATTGGCAACAAATGGAAGAGGCATTTCATGCCCAATTCTTCCAATCAGAGCCAGAAGTGTCCATGGCAGACTTGGCAAGATTGAGTCAAAGGCCTGAAGAAAAGGCTACTCAGTTCATTGCCAGATTTAAAAGGGCTCGAAATAAATGTAGAGTCATCCTTCCAGAGCCAGAATTTGTAAGATTGGCTCAAAACGGTTTAGAGTTCAGGCTTCGAAAGAAGTTTGATTCAACTGAATTCAGGGATTTGGTCGAACTAACCTATAAGGTGTCTCGATATGAAGCATTACTAGAAGAAGAACAAGATCGAAACAATGCTTCGTATAAAACATATTATAGGGATCCCAATTATGAGATCGATGCAGCAGAGATTGTGGGCAAAGAACCCGTAATCTGCGAAGCATTAATTCATAAGGATACAACCATCGACCAACAGTTTAAAAAGAAAGACTTTCACAGAAAGTACTCTTTCGACTTAACAAAAGCAGATGACATTTTTGATCATTTGCTTGCAGCCAATTTCCTTAAGTTACCAAAAGGGGTAAAACTACCGTCTCTTGATGAACTTAAAGGAAAAGCATACTGTAAATGGCATAATTCTTGGTCTCACTCGACTAAAAACTGCATTGTTTTTCGAGACAGGATCCAAGAGCAAATCCGGAAAGGAAGTCTGAAGTTCCCAGCCAAAACAGAGAAAGCCATGGGAATTGACAGTAACCCGTTTCCAGAAGTTGGAGAAAGCGCGGCTAATGTGGTTGTACCAAACTTTCAGAATCTATCTCTGCAGGAATTGGGAGAGGTCAATGTGCAAATGCATATTACCAATCAGACAACTGCCAAAAAGGAGACTAGAAACCCGCCAGTTGTTGGACAAGGTTTCTCACATCAGAAGGAAAACTCTGATGAAGAAGTACTGGATGACGATTCCTTGGAAGCAGCTGTAATGCAGAGGATGTGTCCCAGATGCAGACTAAGCTACAAATGGTTGAAGGGGCTTCCAATTGATGGGAAGCAATACTATAGGGATGTTCAGAGACGCCCTAAGTCAACCAATGCTTATAACAAAAGGCCGTATCCGGCTAGTGATAGGCAGCGACCTTTAGTGGTTGAGCCTGCAGTAGACAGAATGCGTGATAAAGGCAAGAGGCCCTTGCATGAATCAGGCCACCTAACTACTACAGAATGGAGAGTAGCCATTCCGAAAGAAGATTGGAGAGGAGTTCAGGTTATGGGACTAAAGCCAGAGATTGGCCCCCCAGACCAACCTCACACAGAACAGAAAATGGCCACCTCCATCAAAGGCCAGAATCAAGCTCAAGGCATGCGATCAGAACCAAGCACTTACCTCCACGGCCAGTTTCGAAGATGGCTTCGAAGGTGGAAAAGGGTGATTCGACATCTGAATCAGTAAGCTCTTGGGTGCCTGGAGTTCCAGATTGGTTTGTAATGCAAAACAAACCTAGGGAATTGTCTGCCAGGAGAGAAGTTGGAATCACAGGAAGGATGGTCAAACCTCCTTTGGTGGCTCCGAACAACTGGGTATTGCTGAAACACCCAAAGACAAAGGAACCAAATATGGTTCCAGTTATCTCCAGATCCAAAGGAGGAAGATTCAGCGTAGGTACACCCAGTACCAGCAAGATCTGAAAGAAGGTGGAGAGAGTTCTTCACAGGACAAGACAGAAGAAAAGAAAACTTCGAAGTCAGACCATGCTCCAAAACCGACTTTACAAAGTAAAGTGGTTTGTAGCAGAGAACAATTGGCCCAAGTTCATTCTGAATTAAGGGCCAGGGAGAAGTCTAGTTTGGCAGGGCTGGAGAAGGCTCTGATGGAAAGTGACAGTGAAACGGAAGAAGAGATTGGCATGAGCCAAGAGAAGGAAATGGCAGAAGAAGAATGTTCGAAGCCTTCATGGCTGAACAAATTTTGACTGAAGAACCAGTTGAGAAGGATCCTTCGAAGGGATCAGTTATCAATGAAATACCAGAATGCAGCATGGAGGATGCTGCTGAAGACACTGAGCAAGGTAGCCAAGAGGGAAGAAGGTACAGCCAGCCATCCAGTTTGGCTCATTTCCCCCTGTATCAGTCAACATGGTACACATACTACCTCATGAATTCCAGGCTGAATGAGAGATCAGGTGACCAAGACATGGATCCAATTCCTGTCTCTAGCGAGGAGTCACAAGTGAGTATGGTACAGGATGCTCCTGAAATGGCTACTCCAATGGAAACTGAGTGTGAAAGCGAGGAAGAGGTGAGCATCAACCTCTCATATCCTTTTGAATACCCCTCAAATTCCATGACCCAACATGTCAAGCCTTTGTACATCAAGGCTTTCTTTGATGGGATACAGCTAAACCGAGTCCTAATAGACAATGGGGCAGCGGTAAACTTATTACCGAAATCTTCTTTGAAGAAACTAGGGAAGAAGAATCCCAGGTTGATCCCAACCAGCACAACCATTGCTGGCTTTGCTGGAGATAAGCAGATGGCTCAAGGGATTCTGCCTATTAATTTGAGTGTGGGGACCAGGGATTGTATGACAGCTTTCTTCGTCATCGACAGCAATGCCAAATATAATGCCTTACTTGGGAGAGATTGGATCCACACCAACAAATGTGTGCCTTCCTCTTTGCATCAGAAGATCATGATGGCCCTGGGCAATGGAGAGACAGAGGAGATTGATGCAGATCCTCAACCTTTCATAGCCTGTGCAGACTTTGCAGAGGCCAAATTGTATATTGAGGGAGTAACACCACTCAGTATACTGAGGAAAGCTGATGGCTCAGCCGAAGTGACGGCTGATGAGGAAGTGACACACCTGAAGCACTTAGTCCAAGAAAGTGCTGATGAAGAGGTTGTCGTGAAAGATGACAATGATGCCTGGTTATAGGCAAAAAAGTGAAGAGCGAGAAGCCAAGTCCTTGGCTTTGATTAAATTCTCATCATTGGACGTAAAAGCAATAGTCCAGAAAGTACAGAGGCAAGAGAGAGAGGCCATGATAATTGGCTGTAAACAAGAACAGCAACAGGTCAGAAGTTTGACCCTTGATAAATACTGTGCATTGGACATTGAAACAAAAGTCCAGGAGATACAGGAAGAAGACGCCTTATGGACAGATTTTGTCTATGAGGAGAGGGCAGAGATGTCGAATTAAAGAACCTAGGAGCAAAACAAGGCGAACAGCTTGCTTCGAAGGTTGAAGAAACCAGAGAAGAAGCTTCGATAAGTCCTCAGACGCAAGACCCCTTAGAAGAGGTGAATTTAGGGGAGGGTTCTGTGCAGCAGCCCACTTATATAAGTACTTGCTTGAATGTTCTGGACAGAGACCAGTTATTGGTTGTTTTAAAGAAATACAAAGATTGCTTTGCATGGTCTTATAATGAACTACCAGGATTGGATAGATCTTTGGTGGAACATAGGCTCCCTATGAAGCCCAATTTCAAGCCATACAAGCAGAAACCAAGAAGGATGAGTCCAGAAGTAATTCAGAAGGTCAAGGAAGAAATTCTTAGACTACTCAAGGCAGACTTTATTAGGACAGCCAGGTATGTTGAATGGCTATCTAATATTGTGCCTGTAGTTAAGAAGAATGGCAAAATGAGGGTATGCATCGATTTCAGAAACTTAAACCTAGCAACTCCTAAAGATGAGTACCCTATGCCTATAGTGGATCTGCTGGTAGACAGTTCAGCAGGACATCAAGTTTTATCGATGATGGATGGCCACTCTGGTTATAACCAAATATGCATTGCAGAGGAAGATATCCACAAGACAGCATTCAGATGTCCTGGGAATATTGGCACCTTCGAATGGGTTAAAATGCCATTTGGTCTGAAGAATGCTGGGGCTACATATCAGAGGGCTATGAACACTATCTTTCATGATCTCATTGGAGGGTATCTAGAATGCTACATTGATGACATTGTAGTGAAATCCCAGTCCATGGAGGAGCATTTGTTTCATTTAGAAGCAGCTTTCGAAAGAATGAGGAAGTTCAAGTTGAAACTTAATCCTCTTAAGTGTGCTTTTGGTGTATCATCTGGAAACTTCTTGGGTTATGTAGTGCACAAGAAAGGAATACAGATTGATCAGAATAAAGCTAAAGCCATCATTGAAGCTAGGCCTCCATCAAGTAAGAAAGAATTACAAAGGTTCCTGGGGCAGGTTAACTTTCTTCGAAGGTTTATTTCTAACACTGCAGGGAAAACTAAAGTATTTTCTTCCTTGTTAAGGCTGAAAGATGAAGAAGAATTTGTGTGGACAGCAGAGCATCAAAGTGCTTTCGAAGGTATTAAAGCCTACTTGGCCAACCCTCCAGTGCTGATGCCACCAAAGGGAAACAAGCCCTTGAAGTTGTATATAGCTGCAGCAGAAGATTCATTGGGAGCTTTTTTGGCCCAAGACAATGAAGAAGGCAAGGAGCAAGCTATTTATTACCTTAGTAGGTTTTTAAATTCTTGTGAATGTAAATATTCAGCTGTTGAAAAGCTGTGTCTTGCTTTGTATTTTGCTGCAATGAAATTAAGATATTATCTTTTACCTACAACTGTCTTGGTAATTGCAACCACAGATTTGGTTAAGTACATGTTATCCAGACCTATGTTGAGGGGAAGAATTGGCAAGTGGATACTAGCCTTATCAGAATTTCATCTAGAATATGTCCCTCAAAGGGCAGTAAAAGGGCAAGTCTTAGCCAATTTTCTGGCAGACCATCCATCTCAAACAGAGAGCCAAGAGATAATGGAGCTTGGTATGGCTAGTGTTGAGCCATGGCAGATGTGGTTCGATGGATCGAAAGCCAATGGTTTAACTGGAATTGGTATTGTGATTAAGTCTCCACAAGGGGTAGAAACCACACATGGTTTCAGAGTGGATGAAGCCACTTGTTCCAATAATCAGGCTGAGTATGAAGCCTTAATAGTAGGGCTAGAAATCCTCATTGGGTTACAAGTACATGCAGTTGACATATTTGGGGACTCTCAATTGGTGGTTAACCAAGTAAAAGGGATTTTCAAGTGTCAAAGCATAAGCATCCTACCATATTATGTTGTTGCATTACATCTGCTTTCTCAGTTTCAAATAGCAAATGTAACCCATGTTCCAAGATTCTTGAATAATAGAGCTAATGATGTGGCTCAGAAAGCTTCGAACTTCAAGAGAAGGGATAATACCCAAAGGGACATCAGTCAGACAACATATCAAAGATTAATACAACCTTTGAATAAAAGGAATATGGTCTTGGAAGTTAATCATAATGACTTACAAGAACAAGATTGGAGGCATCCAATAATGCAGTACTTGGCTGGTCCATCTTCGAAGGCCAGCAGGAAAATCAAATTGCAGTCTATGCAATATATGATATATGGTAACGCTCTCTACAAAAGGGGAGGAGATGGCTTATTGCTGGAATGTTTAGGCCCAAAAGAAGCATTAACAGCTATGGCTGAGGTTCATGAAGGCATCTGTGGTGCTCATCAGCCTGGTGTAAAGATGAGATGGTTGCTTCGAAGACATTCCTATTATTGGCCAACTATCCTTAAAGACTGCATAGAATATGCAAAGGGTTGCCAGGCATGTCAAAAGCATGGTACAATAAGGCATGTGCCCATAACTGACCTACATGCAGTAGTGAAACCTTGGCCATTCAGAGGGTGGGCCATGGATATGATGGGAAAAATACACCCACCTTCTTCGAAACATCATTGTTTCATTCTAGTGGCCACTGACTACTTCACTAATGGGTCGAAGCCAAACCATATAAGGCTGTAGACCAAACAGAGGTCATTGGGTTCATTAAAGACTTGATCCATAGATTTGGCATCCCACAAACCATTACTGTAGATAATGGGACTGTGTTCGATGGGAAAATGGTGAAGTCCTTTGTAGCAGAATTTGGAATTAGCCTTGTTAATTCCACACCCTATTATGCACAAGCCAATGGTCAAGCTGAATCATCCAATAAATCCTTGAAAAAGGTATACAAAAGGTTGTGGAGGATAATCCTAGGGATTGGCATAACCTTCTGTTGGATGTTTTGTGGGCTTACAGAACTTCCCCAAGGTCAAGCACAGGAGTTACTCCTTATGCCTTAGTATATGGGCATGATGCAGTTCTACCTGTGGAAATTAATGTTAAATCCTTGAGGGTAAGATGTCAAGATCAGTTAGATCCTGAGCAATACCATCAAAGTATGTGCTTGGAGTTAGAGGGCATAGATGAAGCCAGAATATTGGCATTAAATAGCATCCTTTTCCAAAAGAAGAAAGCAGCTAAGAATTACAACAAGAGAGTCAAACACATTGGCTTCGATGAAGGTGATTTGGTATGGAAGACAATACTCCCAATAGGAATTAAAAGCCATAAGTTTGGCAAATGGTCACCTAACTGGGAAGGACCATATCAAATTCATAGAGTTCTGCCTTTTGGGCCTACCATTTAAGAAATTTGAATGGGTATGTACATCCCAAAAAGATCAATGGCAGATATTTGAAGCCTTATTTTCCAACCATTTGGGAAACACAAGGGTAACATAAACATACAAAAACACAAGACTGCTCGAATGATAAGACAAAATTTGTTCTTTTATAAAGAATCAAGTACATTGCGCCACAAATTGGCCCAGAAATCATTACAATGTCTTAATTGTTTTTGTACAATAGATTTCCTACTGCTAAGTGCTGGAAACAGTTGGATAGCTGCAGCCATGTCCTCTTTTCGATCAGCCAGCTCTTGGTTGGTGATGTGCAGTTTAGTGTCAGTTCGAACCAAGGCTCGGTTTACTGCAGCTAGCTCCTCCTCAAGTTGAGCTTTCTTCTCCAGCAACTGAATTCGAAACTGGGAGGCAGAGGAGTGTTGTTCCTTGAGATCTGATACTTCAGTATGCACTTGAGAGACAAAACTCTGATCCCTAGCCAATTTCTCATTCGCAGCATTGGCAGCATGACAAATGTTAATGTAGAAATCAATAGTAGCTGCAGCCTGGGATAGATGACTTGAGACATCCATGCCGAACTGCTCCGCGATTTTACAGCACTGAAGAAACCCATTTCTGATGATAGGCCTTTGTAGAGCCTCGAAGGGGATCCTCGAAAAGGAGATCAGCAGTTCCAAGCAAGTGTCTAAGTCTATAGAAGGGGCAAAAGGCTTGCTACTGGTGGAAGAAGAGCTCTCAAAGATTTTCAGCAAGGAGTCAGCCAAGGTTAATGGTTCAGCTTCAGCACTGAAAGTTGGGGAGGTAGAGGATGTGTCAAATAGACTAGCTAGTCTTCCCTCGAAGATGTCCACCTCATCCCTAGACATAAAGGGCATAGAGAGTGCTGTGGTGGAAAACACAGGAGACTGCATGGGGATAGGAGAAATAGGTGGAGCATCTTTAGCAGCCTCTATGGTCTTTGCCACCAAGGAATCAAGAGAAGAGGGGCTGGAAGTAGGCACAGGTGATGAACCATGAATTGGGGAACTACCAGCACCCTCTATGGAAGAGTCAACTGCCATTGGGAATGAAGCAGCAGTTGGAATTTCTGAGACGGAGGAGGAAGAGCAAGGTTCGAAGAAGAAAACTGAGGCAGATCAAAAGTCAAAAAGGGAGAAATGGCTCTAAACCAAGGAAAAGGGATGCAGGGATGCTTGGACTCAAAGAAGGTGTGTCGAATATAGGCTTGGGGAGTGGAAGCATGATTTGGATGGTCTTCACATGTTGCAATTGGTCAACTTCAACTGAAATTGGAATAGGCCTCCTGGGGAAGATAATTGTCGCTGCAAAAGGAAGAAATGCAAAGCAATGTCAAACTTCAATACAAAGGCTGACAAAGGGAAAACAGTAGAAATATGAAAGAAATTACTTGTTTCAGAGGTATTGGCACTGATGGGAGAACTGCGAAGGGGAGGATGCGTTTGTTGTCTTCGTGCAGCTTCTCTGTGTAATGCATCAGCAGCAGCAGCTTCATCTCTCAAAAACTGTTGCTGTCTTTTCTTCTCGGCCCTTTCAAAAACAATTATTGCCTTGGGATGTTCCTGCTCTACTATCTTGGCAACAGATTCGTGAATGGGATCCTCAACCAAGACATCAGTCGAAACAGTCACCTTCCTCCTCCTTTCTATGCTTGGGCGATTGTTTCAGAATCAGAGTCTTCAGCAAAGTCAGAAGGAGAGACAGTAGTCTTTTTCTCCTCTTCCCCTTGGTGGGGACACTACTGGTTCCTTTTCAATCCCTTCTCTTAATCTGGGGTTCAGATTTCTCTAAGGTTAGTTCTTTCTCCAATACTATAATGTCTGCCTCGAGAGAAGGATGCTCAGAGGTATCAGAAGGAAAGGTAGCCACCTTTTGTCTCTTGTTCTTTGTAAGGCCTTCTTGCTCTTGTTCGACTGCTTCTTCTCCCAAAGTTTCAGATTCCTCAGAGGAGGATCAGCTTCCTTTTTTGTTTCTGTTGCTGTTCCTTTTTGAGAATAGCTGAAGTCTCAGCTTTTAGGAGATTCTTCTTGAAGGGACCCTGCACCAAAGAGCATAAGTATAAAGGAAACAAACAAGAGACTCAAAAGGAAAAAGAGAAGTTGAAAGTATATACTTTTCTTGAAGCAGCCCGAGTAGCTTTCGAAGGAGTTGAGGTAGCAGGGATGGACTGAGCTGTAGGAGGCACAGTAGAAGAAGGGACAGTCTCAGCTCCTTTGGGCTTGGACACATCTAATACCTCCAATAGGTTTTTAGGTGCAATGGCTAAATAGATTCCATATTATTGTCCCACCACTGTTGGTATCTCTTCAATGCAGTTGCCCGCAGGAAGAAAGGAGTGAATTCAAAATTAGCCAAGTCATCCATAAATTTGAAAGTTGCCTCCTCCACCTTGATTTCCTAACTTTCAGATCTCTTCTGGTAAGGCTCAGGTTGGTGTTGCTGCAGAGAGGTATTGGGACCCCTTGTGTGAAACCAAATTGTCTAGCGAATTGAGCAGGACAATAAGGTTCAGCTATACATTTATAAGCCCTGGGGTTTGTAGTCCCAATAAACAGCTCCCTAGGAAGCAGAAGGGAGGCCCATATGTCTTTATGAATGGCGAAGCACAGAGCCTGTCACTCAAAAAGTGACTCAACCAAGGTGGACCTATGTTGGTCTCGAAAGGACGGAAGCGGTGAGCAGGAAGTTCGGCTGGTAGTTGATGAAAAAAAGAGAAATAAAAGGCAAAAGAAGAAGGATAGAGGGCAGCATTGGCTAGTCTTATGCCATGGGTAAGAGAATGTGCCCCAGAAAATTTAAGACATTTGGATTGTAGTTCAGTGAAATAAGCAAAAAGCCAAAGCTGAAGGATCCAGAATGGCCCCCCTTGATTAGCATCTAAGGGCTTCTCACAAAAAAGGGAACAAACTCTGTATACATGACCAAGAATGTATGGGGCTAAGGCTACTCTTTTTTGCAAAACAAAGGCTTTGGCAAGTGGAGCAAATTCAGGCATAATTCTTTGTGAAGAAGTGCAGAAGAGGAATTTGCAAAGCCAGTATAACAAGAAGGAAAAGAACTCCCTATCGGTTACTGGGCCCTCTCTTTTATTTTCAGCTTTAACAAAATCGCTGTAAGATAAGTTAAGAGAGGGGAGGGAGAAAGAGACTGTTGAATCGGGGAAATCGGGTGTAATAATGGTACCAATGGGGGATACTCCTAGTAAATGGCAAATATCAAGAACAGTAGGAGCCATCATCCCACATTTAAATTGAAAGAAATTAAAGATAGGGTTCCAAAAGCATAAAGCAGCAGGGATTAAAAAGGGTCCTCTGTGATAGTTACCCTTGATAGTCGAAGAGCGTCGAGAAGGCAGAGCTCTTGAAGGTCCAGTGTCCTCGCAGGGATAACCCGATCATACCACTCTTGCCACTCTGGTCTCATCGTGGGCCAACATCGGTGGGGGCGATTGATCCTCCAGCTCCTCCAATCAAGACCACCTTCATATAGGAGACATTGGTTTTCCAGGCGAGGGTACAGAGCTGGGAGTTCAATAGGGATCTCCTTGAAGATTGGCCCGAGCACATAGTCTTGTCGCTCATGACGACGAGGGATAAAGACACGCCCATCAATGGCGCTTTTTCCCCCAGCCCTATACTTCTCGCACTCCACATCAATGAGCCTTTTCAAAGCTACGGATGAGCTCACACGTTCTATGATGGGAACTTCTGGTGAAGAAGAAGCCATGGATGGTACGATGTTCGAAAAGGAAAGAGGGAAGTAAAGAGAAGTGAAAGATATGAGGGTTTGAATGTTAAAAGAGCAAGTATTTCAGAAACACGAAGCAAAGGGTTTTAAAAAAGTTGTGTCTGAAATATTATGTAAGTCGTTAAGTACTAAAAGTACGAATACGAGGAGCCTCTTCCAATATTGATAGTTTTGGAGGGAAAAAGCACACTCCGGATATTGACGCCAGCTTCGAAGCAAGATATTTGGCTTCGAAATGAGATTTTGGCGCCAAAAAATCAAATAACAACGGCTTCGAAATACATAAGTCGGCTTCGAAGCGTACTACATAATTGCTAGAATGCTCGAATATTGGTCCACTTCAAAGGGTTTAAAGACCTGTTTGAGGGTTATTGGATCCTTTAAGGATGAGCACTGTTCGAAGCATTAAAACCAATTGTTGGTTTCCATATATACAAGAAGGAATTGCTTTTTGAACCTAAAACAGTGTGGATTACTCTTCGAAGCAAAATAGTCAATTTGAAATTTATTGGCTATATTAACCATGACCATATATATTGGTTATAGTTATTTTTGAGGAGTAATGTTGTTAAAATTCAAAGCGTTAATTCCAGATGATATCAGCCAGAATTGTCAATTATACTCCATAAGTTGGAAAAAGACATGTTGGTTTTTTCAGCGTTTCATTGAACAATTGAGTCTAGATTCGAAAGGTGAGATTGTTCAATTCGAAGCTATAAGTTGGCTTTTGAAGACAAAAAGGAAACAGAGGCAAACAATGTCAAATGCAAAGAGACTCTGTTTGTGTTAAAGCCAAGACAATTACATTGAGTATCCTCATTTGGGTACAAATTCAAGCTCATAAAAATAAGGAATAGAATAAATAACAAGATCATGGAACTTTGTCCAACAATGATCAATGAATATTTGTTCTTTCTTTATTATATCTTCTATCTCCTCTAATGTTGGCTGCATAAGTTGATGTGCTCTCACTTCATAATAGAGCTCCTCAGCCTTTGTCTCGAAAGCCTCTTCCCTCAAATTTTGTTCCAATTCATCTATGACCAAATCATCCCAATACGCAGAATCTTTATTTTTGAAGTCATCGAAGTCTTCGATGAAGTTTTCTGCTTCGTACTGGGCATGAATTCGGAGAGATGAAAGTTGATCCAAAGATTGGATGGTGGCCTTGGAATTCTGATGCCAGTGGAGGAGTAGCGGAAGTTGGTCCAAAAACATGTGAAGTTCTGCTTGGGCAATGGGATTGAGGACATGGCCCCTAGTCAGAATATCACAGGCCCATCGAAAGTTCTTGAGAGGGATGTCATCCTCAAGAACATTGAAGGGCAAGTGAGAGAAGCCGCAAGCAGAAGTTGAGCTTGTTTCCGCTCAGCTGGAGTGGGAGATGATGGAGGTTTGTAAGGTGGAAAAATTTTGTCCATGGGAAGGGCAAGCCTTAATTTCTCTGTCCAGGAAAGAGTGGGAGGAGAAGAAGGAGTAGATGGTTCTGCTTCAGAAGATGGAGAAGGAGTAGATGGTTCTGCTTCAGAAGATGGAGAAGGTGTGGATGCTTCTATTCCAGAAGGTGAAGAAGGAGGATTGGCACTGGAGCGGAAGGAACAAAGGCATTAATATAGTCGAGCCAGTCAGAAGAGCAAATTTTTGCCTTCTTGGCCAAAAATGAAGGAGTATACCCTTGTGATTCTTCCAGATGCCGGGCAGTGTGCATTGTCCTTGTGGGCATAGAGGATGTGTACCAGGCCACAAGCAGATTCTCCTCCAAACTACGACGAAGGTCAATAGGCACATAAGGATAGACCACAGAGCTTCGAACGTAAGAAGGAAAATCTAATGGGTCAGTGAACTCAACAAAATGGTGATTAATTCGTTCCCTCAAGTCCCAGGACTCAGGTGCTGACCAGTTTGTCCATCCGGAAACCCCAGAAGATGAGAAGTTGTAGCTTCATCCCAAGTAAAGGTTTGTGAAGAAGAACTTCCTAAGTCCATATTTGCAACTTGTTGAAGCAAAGGCTTGAGTGTAGTTCGTTCAAGTACAAGGGGAGTTTAGAGGAAGAACTTCTTGTATCTGTAAATTTGTAAATCGAAGGGTTAAGGGCAATGTGGTCGTAGTCCAAAGGTTGATAATCTGCAAAAGCCTCCATGACCTGAATATAGAAGGGTGGGTAAAGGTGGCTAATGAATGCGTGGAGATTCTTTCGAGGGGAAATAGCATTACTCAATGGCTCTTCGTATGCTTGATCAGTAGAGTGCGAAGTTGATTGAGCCATAGTCCGTTCGAATGCTGAAGGTATTGGGATGTTCGTTAAATTGAGAGTTAATGCGAATGATCATCAAATAGGTGACGGTTGTGTTTCCTGAAGATAGATCCCATGCACATTCCAAAAAGCGCGGGAAAAGCTTTTGATCCACTAATATTTCCAAGTATTGGGTATATTAGTGCGGGGGGTAATGTTGGCTACATATTTTGTAAAACCAAATCATAGTTTGACACGTGGCAGAATAAGGGTATTATGGGAAGATAATTCAAGTCTTCGATCCTGATCGAACACGTGGCATGAACATTGGTACTTACATGATCTGAGTAGCACTAGATCAGTAAAGAATACAAAGTGACGTGGCTTCAACAGTTACTCAATATTCAAATTCAAATACAGGAGGGAAGCTCAACTGCAAGAGATGGCGTAGTGGGGCTACTTCTAAGGCAGCATGATCATCGATCATGGAGGAGCAGTTCGACGGTTCGAAGTGCAGTTCGAAGGTCATCTTTGACAAGTATAAATAGCAGGGAAGCCCTCAGAAAAACCCCCAGACTCAGATCATACAAACCAGTCTTTATTTCATATTTTCCTTTCCAGTCTTACATTTCCTGTACTTTAAATACCTGCACTTTAATACCAGCACTGCACTTCGATTCATAGGAGTAGTTTCAAGTAGATTCAAGTAGACTGTTGCTGTAAACCTCTTCGAGGCTGAGTTTGAACTATTGTAAGTGTTCATTTTAATGAAATACTTCGATTGTTCTTCATTTAACTGTTATTTCTCTTAAATTCTCCTAAGTCAAGCCACCAGTAAAAGTCCTCTTCATTGAGGCTGAAAGAACTAAAACACAATCGTCTGATAATTGGTTGGCAATTATAATTTCTGTAAGGACTGATTGATCCTTGCTGGCACGCTCGCATTTACAAAATTACCCTTCGAAAAGCCAAAAAGCCAACAAGTATATTTTTTAACTTTGTACGAAAAGATATGCATAAAAATAGAGAGATAATTTGACTAAAAAAAGATAAAAATATAAAAAGTGTACTTATATAGTGTACCCAAACCAATAATTTATCCAAATTTTTTACTATTTATTAATTTTCTATGTAACATGATAACATTTATTAAATATTGTTAGTCTTACATACATATATATTTAGGGGTGTGCGTGGTGTGATTCAGGCGGTTTGAGAGTAAAATTACAAACCGAATCACGGGTTGGCGGATTAGCAGATTGACAAATTGCTGTTTGGATGGTTTTTGGTGGATTGGCGAATTGAAAAATATTCTAACTAATTATCATACATTTGCATAATATATAATACTAATTTGTATAATATTTTTTAGATATATAACACAAAGTAATTTTACATAATATGTTTCATATATATAACTACTAATAAATTTCACATCTTAAAAAATGTCACACTCATTTTTACATTAATATTTCATTAGAAGTTAAAAAATATATATGTATTAACTATAACGGAAGGAAGCAGTTCGGTTGGCGGATTATAAATTTTAAAGTTTAAACCGCGGTTAGCGGTTAGAGCAGTATGAATTGATATAGATCGATGCGATTTTAGCGGATTGTGCGGTATTTTGCACAACCAGATATATATACGTATATAACTTTTATTAGATCAATATATTCAAGCAATGAAACAAAATGATGAAATGAAACAGGTAACAAATAATATTTGTTCGACTTGATAAAACAAATATTTAAAAAAACAAAAATGTTTGAGAGCTCTAAAACAAGAGCTCTAGGGGGTGGGCCTCACCTATTAATGTGATGTTTTGTCTTTTTTTTTTTTTTCTTTCTCCGTCTATGATATCATTAAAATTCAATTAGAACTCCAAAATTAAGAAATGTATCATTGTTCTTAAAAAAATATTCAAACTCTCTTTTTTAACAAATGAATTTAGCTTAAACAAATTTAAAATGAGTTGACTTTGATGTATGTATGAAGAACTCAATTTGTGGCTTGATAAGCAATATGATGAGGTAAGACATATAACATGTTAATGTAATTTATTTTACGTTAAAAATTAATGATTAAAAAAATATTTCTCTCCCAACTTTATAATCATTGTAACAACCCTCGTACTGATTACCGAGAAAATGACTGAATTAGCTACTGGTTACTGCTAAACTGAACTGATAATGACTGATAATTGGACTGAATAAAGTATGGAACTGACTGACTGAAATTGAAACTGAAATGATTGAGTTTATCTATTGTATTGCATATTCTATCTGTCTGATCTATTTGATTATCTGTTCATACTGTATTTAAACTGCTAATTGAAGGCCTTATCGGCGGCCGAATTAGGAACCGTTAGAGTTTTGGGATCAGTAGAATATTTGTAATTTAATGGTATAATTATCTGAAAACTGATTAGGTGCGATTAAATTAGATTAATTTAAGCCAATTTAAGAGTTTGTTGTAATTACACTTTTGCCACCTAGTGGGGCCTTTGTTTAATCTTGTTTGAAGCCTTGTATGTGCATAATCAAAACATTTCCTCAGACCAAACTTCATTGTCCTTGCCGAAATTAGAGAGAGAGAGAGAGAAAAGTGAGAGAGTTGATTTCCATCTCATCTTGCTTGGTTTTTGCTTGGATTGTTGGAGGATTGAAGTGTGGTTGCTATTTGAGCCCATAGACCTTGAATACAAGACTTGAGGTAGGCCATTGAACCTCTTATTGTGGAGTTTAAACCTGTTCTTGCATGATTCATGCCAAATTTGAGAGTTGAACCATGATTTGGCTCTAAAATGTTGATTTGGAAGCCATTCCATGCATGCATGTGTATATTGAAGAGTTTGGGTTGATTTCTTGGCAAAATGATGCATGCATGTTCATGTTGATTGTTTAAGACCATGATTTTATCTTGTTTTCAAAAGATTTGAGCTCACTTGAGCAAGCTTTGAGGCTCTAAATTGGTTTGAAATTCATGCATGTCATGCTGGAGTATTGATCATGGAAATGGGTTTGAAATTGAGTTTGTTTGAAACATCATTGGGCTTTGATTTTACAAATTGAGCTTAAAACATGATATTCTATGTGTTTACAAGGATTTCCAGAAAATAGGCCCAAGGGGATCGAATTGGGAGCATCAAAGTTGAGTTTTTGAACTTGGAACACAAACCTGGATTTTCCAGATTTTGCAGTCCGCTCGAGCGGGGGAAGTGCCGCTCGAGCGGCGGAAATCATGCTCCCAGCACTTTCTTCGACTTGTTTTACAGTCCGCTCGAGCGGAGAAATGCGCGCTCGAGCGGAGAAAATCATGCATCCAGTACTTTGCATTGTTTATCAGACCGCTCGAGCGGGGAAATTACGCTCGAGCGGAGGATTGTGTGTCACGCTCGAGCGGGGAAGTTGGAGCTCGAGCGGGACCTTTGTTTCTTGTCCGCTCGAGCGGGGAAACCTGCGCTCGAGCGGAACCCTGTTTCACTGAATTTCTGAAAATGTTTTCTAAAGACATCTTTGCATCCTCATTCCATTTCTAGGCATTCTTAGGCCTAGTTTAAGACATCTTAATGAGGATTTAGATGTAGAACACACCGGGGCAAATTAGGGATTAAATGATTATCTCTCCCAACTGTGAAACTTAGAGTGTGTTCATCCTGTTAACTGTATAGGGTTGGCGACTGGAGAGACGCGCTCTAGCACACTGTAGCCAGAACTCTGTGAGGTAACAATTGTATAAAGATATGTTCAAAAATGATATCTGATTTCTTCTGAACTGTCTACTGAATGGAACTGCAACTGAACTGTTTACTGAGATGTAATTATTTACTGAACGAATGTATGTCCTTTATTTCTGAACTGTACTGTGGCATCCTTAGCACCCACTTTACTGTTACTGTTACAGAGATCTATGTCGGTTCCCTTGTGGAACCGTACTGTTTACTGAATGACTGGCCATCATTACTGTTCGGTCTTTAAGACCTACTGTTACTGTTATGCTAATGGATGTACCACATAAGACTGTATAACTGTTCTGACTGAAAGACTGAAATACTGTTTAATGAACCGTTTTCATTACTGTAAGGACATTACATTCTTAACCTCTTATACATTATGTATTCACTGGCTTTAGCTCACTGCTCATATATATATGTAGGTGTACAGGCACCGGATCAAAGCTAGAGGGGCGGGGTAGAGTCCCAGTTTTGTCAAGCCAGCCAATGTGCCTCACTGCGAGGTTCCGAGCCTGTTATGCTAAGGCTTAGGGGGTTTTAGTATTTCCCCTTTTGTACTGTCTCACTGTTTTGTAATGACCGAACGGATTGTATAGACTGAACGTTTACTGTACTTGTTATCGAGGGATTAGGTCCCCGTACTGAATGTTTGTATATGATCGTATAGATGGTATATTAGACTGTACTGTTCTGAACTGTATGAATGCATGAAAAAATGTTTTTGGCATACAGATTTTCACAGCTCGATGGACACTAGTTATTTACTGTATTGGCTTCCGCCAGGCCCTGTACTCTGATTTACGGATTACTGATAAGCAGGCCTTCGGTAATCTCGGATTATGGCGGTTACGGTGCTAAACCCATAGGGCCGGGTTTGGGTCGTGACAGAGTGGTATCAGAGCGATACTTAACACGAGTTATACCGCACACACGTGTCCAAATGAGCTATAGGGTGTCCTAGAAAAGTAATTAGGGCATCTCATGAATTTGAAAAGTTGTGTGCTTATGACTGACTGATTAAGTTGTTAAAAGGTTAAACCGCTTATAATGATAACTGTTATAAACTGCTATATGATTGAAACTGTTATAACTGTTTATAGAAAAATGGATAATGCCAATGCTGCTAATGAAACTGAACCATCATCCTCTGAGGGTAGAATGGCCAGACTTGAACTAATGATGGGACTGATAATTGAAAGACTAGATCAACAACCGAACCAACCGCCCCCACCTCCTCCTCCTCCTGTGCAACCGGAACAGAATGTACAGAATGTGAATGCTAATGAGGTGGACATTATTACACTGACTCATAAGTTCAGCAAGTTGAAACCGCCATCCTTTCAGGGAGGCCTTGAACCATTGAAGGCTGAAGCGTGGGTTTTGGAGACTGAGAAAAAACTAAGTTTTCCGTGTTGCAAAAGTAAAGTATAGCAACCTTCACCCTTCAGGAAGAAGCAAGAAGGTGGTGGATGTGACCGCGATGCAAAACTACTATGACTTGGGCTCAGTTCAAGGAGTCCTTCTTTGAAAAGTATTTTCCCCAGTGCATCCGAGACAGAAAAGTAACGGAGTTTGAACAACTGAGACAGGGCAAAATGTCTGTTGCGAATATGAGAAGAAATTCACCGAAACTTGCTAGGTATGCACCGCACATGGTGGACACCGAATATAAGAAGGCCAGAAGGTTGAGGGAGGCCTTAGTGTTGCTATACAGGACCGAATAAATGTTTGAAAACTACCGACTTTTGTGGTGTTCTCGACCGGGCATTGATGGCCGAGACGAATATTGCAGCAGTGAAAACAATCTGAAACACCAACAACTGAGTGGCAAGGTAAAAGGCAGGGTTTCAAATTCAAGAGAGGCAAGCATAACCCAGCAAACAAGAAACAGAATACGGGGTCGACGACTAGCCCCAGCCAAGGGAGTGGATTTACTCCACCCTGCTCCATATGTGGCAACAAGCACAAAAGGGTTTGCTATCAGATTTCTGGAGCTTGTTTCAGGTGTGGCAAGGTGGGCCACAGAATTAAAGACTGCCCTTCTGCTCCACCAGTTAGTGGTAAAGCTACACCGAACGCAACAGCATCAAATGTGGCACCGAAGCCTAACCCCAAAGCTACCGGGAAAGAGCCTATGAGGCAGGGCCGAGTGTTTGCCCTAGTACCGGAGACGTGCAAAAACACTGAGACTGTTGTGTCAGGTATCCTCTATTTGTGCTCAAAATGCATATGTGTTGATTGATTCGGGGTTACACATTCGTATGTATCGTATGCTTTTCGCATAAATTGAATAGACCCTTAGAACCCATGAACTATCTGCTAGCTGTATCATCACCCGTAGGAGGATCCATGACATGTGCATATATGTATCCTTCTTGTGAGATTATTGTTGGGGATATACATCTGTTTATTGATTTACTGCCATTGAACATTGACCATTTTTGTTTAATATTGGGATGGATTGGTTACAAAAAATATCATGCCACCATTGATTGTGTGACCAAGCAAGTTGTTTTCCGTCCACCTGGCTTACCTGAATTTGTGTTTAACGGGGTTGGAGTAGTACCTCCACCGTATTTGATTTCTTCTGTAAAAGCTGTTAAACTGATTAGAAAGGGATGTAAAGGATATCTATGTTCTGTGCTGACTGTGCCTACTGATGATAGTGTTAAAACTGATATGAATTGTATTTCTATAGTCAGAGAATTCCCAGATGTATTTCCAGATGATTTGCCAGGGGATTTGATCGACAGGGAAATTGAATTTACTGTGGATGTGATTCCGGGTACACAGCCGATATCTAAAGCTCCTTACAGAATGGCTCCAACTGAACTGAAGGAATTGAAAGTACAATTGCAGGAACTGTTAGACAAGAAGTTTATCAGACCCAGTACTTCACCGTGGGGTGCACCTGTTTTGTTTGTGAAGAAGAAAGATGGATCACTGAGACTGTGCATCGATTACCGTGAATTGAACAAGGTAACCGTAAAGAATAAATACCCATTGCCACGTATTGATGATTTATTTGATCAGCTACAGGGTGCACAATTGTTCTCCAAGATTGATCTTAGATCGGGGTATCATCAACTGAAAGTTAAACCAGAGGACATCGATAAAACTGCTTTTAGAACGAGGTATGGCCATTATGAATTTTTAGTTATGCCATTCGGAGTCACGAATGCCCCTGCTGCATTTATGGACCTTATGAACAGAATTTTTAAACCATACCTTGATGATTTCGTTGTGGTATTTATTGATGACATACTGATTTATTCTAAGACTGCTGAAGAACATGAACACCATCTAAGACTTGCCCTACAGACCTTAAGAGAACAGAAACTGTATGCTAAACTGTCTAAATGTGAATTTTGGCTTGATCATGTGATGTTTTTGGGGCATGTATTAGCAAAGATGGAATTTCTGTTGATCCGCAAAAAATTGAAGCCGTAGTGAACTGGCCTAGACCAACGAATGTAACCGAAGTCCGAAGCTTTTTGGGATTGGTGGATATTACAGATATTTGTCAAAGATTTCTCCAAGATTGCCCTTACCACTGACTCAACTGACACAGAAGGGGACATCATTGACTGGACTGACCAGAGGGAATTAGCGTTTCAGGAGTTGAAAAACTCGACTTGTGACTGCACCTGTCTTACTTTACCCTCAGGTACGGATGGTTAACACTGTATTTTAGTGATGCTTCTCATAAGGGTTTGGGATGTGTTTTGATGCAGAATGGGAGAGTTATTGCTTATGCTCCGACAGTTGAGACCGCATGAAAAAGAATTACCCAAACCCATGATCTGGAACTTGCTTGCTGCTTGCAGTGGTATTTGCATTGAAAATTTGGCGTCACTATTTGTATGGGGCAACATGTGAAGTGTATACTGACCACAAGAGTTTGAAATACTTTTTCACTCAGAAAGAACTGAATATGAGGCAGCGGAGATGGCTTGAATTGATCAAAGATTATGACTTACAGATTCTGTACCATCCGGGAAAAGTTAATACCGTTGCCGATGCTTTGAGCCGAAAATCGATTGGGAACTTAGCCTGTTTGCTGACTGGACAGAAAGAGTTGCTTTGTGACCTTGAAAAGTCCGAGATTGAAATTGTTTTGAAGGAACAAGGTGGAACCTTAGCTGCTATTTCTGCTCAACCAGCCTTGATTGAAGAGATTAAGGAGAAACAGCAACTGGATGATTTCTTGAAAAAGATCATCGAAGAAGGAGATTCAAAACCGAGACCGGGGTTCAAATTTGAAAACAATGTACTGAAGTTTCAGGAAAGACTGTGTGTACCAAATGACACTGAATTGAAAAGAAGAGTTCTGCAAGAAGGCCACAATTCGAAGTTTTCGATCCACCCGGGGAATACGAAAATGTACCAAGATCTGAAACAGAATTTCTGGTGGCCGGGAATGAAGAAAGAAATCGCTGAATTTGTGTCTAAGTGTCTCCATTGCCAACAAGTTAAAGCGGAACATCAGCGACCCGCAGGCTTACTGCAACCCTTACCCATACCAGAGTGGAAATGGGAGCATATCACGATGGATTTTATCATTGGATTGCCTCGCTCAGGAAAGGTATGGATTCTATTTGGTTATTGTTGATAGACTGACCAAATCTGCTCACTTTCTTACCTGTCAAGACAATTTATAATGCGGACAAAATGGCTGTTATCTATATTGATGAAATTGTTAGACTGCATGGAGTGCCTGTGTCTATTGTTTCTGACAAGGATTCGAAGTTTACATCGAGGTTCTGGCAAAGCCTTACAGACTGCATGGTACTGAATTGAGGCTGAGTAGTGCCTATCATCCTCAACAGATGGACAGTCAGAAAGGACCATCCAAACTTTTAGAGGATCTACTGAGAATGTGTGTCCTTGATTTTCAGGGAAACTGGGAAAGTCATTTGCCATTGGCCGAATTCGCCTACAACAACAGCTACCATTCGAGTATTGGTATGGCGCCTTTCGAGGCATTGTATGGCAGAAAGTGTAGATCTCCAATTTGCTGGGCAGAAGTTGGAGATGGGCCTTTGCTTGGGCCCGAGATTGTATATGAGACGACTGAAAAGATTAAACTGATACAGCAGAGACTGAAAACCGCACAGAGTAGACAGAAAAATTATGCGGATGTCAGAAGACGAGACCGAGAATATGAAGTGGGTGATCACGTGTTTGTGAAAGTGACACCAATGAAAGGCCAGACTCGTTTTGGAGTCAAAGGCAAGTTAGCGCCGAGATATGTCGGGCCGTATGAAGTGATTGAGAAAATCAATCCGGTGGCGTATCAAGTTGCGCTTCCTCCTGAAATGGAGCATAATAACGTCTTCCACATTTCGATGTTGAGAGACTATCTTCGAGATCCGTTTCATGTGATTGAGCCTACTCGAGTAGTATTGAGTGATGACTACACTTACGAGGAACGGCCTATACAGATTGTAAACCGACGGATCAAGAAACTGAGAAACAAAGACATCCCGTTAGTGAAAGTTGACTGGCAGAACCATGGTGGTGTGTATGCCACTTGGGAAAGGGAAGATGACATGGCTAAAAGATACCCAGAACTGTTCCCGCTGAATCCTGTTTTCTTCCAGAATGAAGGTAACTCGAGTTTAGAGGACTAAACTCCTTATAAGGAGGGGAGACTGTAACAACCCTCGTACTGATTACCGAGAAACGACTGAATTAGCTACTGGTTACTGCTAAACTGAACTGATAATGACTGATAATTGGACTGAATAAAGTATGGAACTGACTGACTGAAATTGAAACTGAAATGATTGAGTTTATCTATTGTATTGCATATTCTATCTGTCTGATCTATTTGATTATCTGTTCATACTGTATTTAAACTGCTAATTGAAGGCCTTATCGGCGGCCGAATTAGGAACCGTTTAGAGTTTTGGGATCAGTAGAATATTTGTAATTTAATGGTATAATTATCTGAAAACTGATTAGGTGCGATTAAATTAGATTAATTTAAGCCAATTTAAGAGTTTGTTGTAATTACACTTTTGCCACCTAGTGGGGCCTTTGTTTAATCTTGTTTGAAGCCTTGTATGTGCATAATCAAAACATTTCCTCAGACCAAACTTCATTGTCCTTGCCGAAATTAGAGAGAGAGAGAGAAAAGTGAGAGAGTTGATTTCCATCTCATCTTGCTTGGTTTTTGCTTGGATTGTTGAAGGATTGAAGTGTGGTTGCTATTTGAGCCCATAGACCTTGAATACAAGACTTGAGGTAGGCCATTGAACCTCTTATTGTGGAGTTTAAACCTGTTCTTGCATGATTCATGCCAAATTTGAGAGTTGAACCATGATTTGGCTCTAAAATGTTGATTTGGAGCTCATTCCATGCATGCATGTGTATATTGAAGAGTTTGGGTTGATTTCTTGGCAAAATGATGCATGCATGTTCATGTTGATGTTTAAGACCATGATTTTATCTTGTTTTCAAAGATTTGAGCTCACTTGAGCAAGCTTTGAGGCTCTAAATTGGTTTGAAATTCATGCATGTCATGCTGGAGTATTGATCATGGAAATGGGTTTGAAATTGAGTTTGTTTGAAACATCATTGGGCTTTGATTTTACAAATTGAGCTTTAAAACATGATATTCTATGTGTTTACAAGGATTTTCCAGAAAATAGGCCCAAGGGGATCGAATTGGGAGCATCAAAGTTGAGTTTTGAACTTGGAACACAAACCTGGATTTTCCAGATTTTTGCAGTCCGCTCGAGCGGGGGAAGTGCCGCTCGAGCGGGGAAATCATGCTCCCAGCACTTTCTTCGACTTGTTTTACAGTCCGCTCGAGCGGAGAAATGCGCGCTCGAGCGGAGAAATCATGCATCCAGTACTTTGCATTGTTTATCAGACCGCTCGAGCGGGGAAATGTACGCTCGAGCGGAGGATTGTGTGTCACGCTCGAGCGGGGAAGTTGGAGCTCGAGCGGGGACCTTTGTTTGCTTGTCCGCTCGAGCGGGGAAACCTGCGCTCGAGCGGAACCCTGTTTCACTGAATTTCTGAAAATGTTTTCTAAGCACATCTTTGCATCCTCATTCCATTCTAGGCATTCTTAGGCCTAGTTTAAGACATCTTAATGAGGATTTAGATGTAGAACACACCGGGGCAAATTAGGGATTAAATGATTATCTCTCCCAACTGTGAAACTTAGAGTGTGTTCATCCTGTTAACTGTATAGGGTTGGCGACTGGAGAGACGCGCTCTAGCACACTGTAGCCCAGAACTCTGTGAGTAACAATTGTATAAAGATATGTTCAAAAATGATTATCTGATTTTCTTCTGAACTGTCTACTGAATGGAACTGCAACTGAACTGTTTACTGAGATGTAATTATTTACTGAACGAATGTATGTCCTTTATTTCTGAACTGTACTGTGGCATCCTTAGCACCCACTGTTACTGTTACTGTTACAGAGATCTCTGTCGGTTCCCTTGTGGAACCGTACTGTTTACTGAATGACTGGCCATCATTACTGTTCGGTCTTTAAGACCTACTGTTTACTGTTATGCTAATGGATGTACCACATAAGACTGTATAACTGTTCTGACTGAAAGACTGAAATACTGTTTAATGAACCGTTTTCATTACTGTAAGGACATTACATTCTTAACCTCTTTATACATTATGTTATTCACTGGGCTTTAGCTCACTGCTCATATATATGTAGGTGTACAGGCACCGGATCAAAGCTAGAGGCGCCGGGTAGAGTCCCAGTTTTGTCAAGCCAGCCAATGTGCCTCACTGCGAGGTTCCGAGCCTGTTATGCTAAGGCTTAGGGGTGTTTTAGTATTTCCCCTTTTGTACTGTCTCACTGTTTTGTAATGACCGAACGGATTGTATAGACTGAACGTTTACTGTACTGTTATCGAGGGATTAGGTCCCCGTACTGAATGTTTGTATATGATCGTATAGATGGTATATAGACTGTACTGTTCTGAACTGTATGAATGCATGAAAAAATGTTTTTGGCATACAGATTTTCACAGCTCGATGGACACTAGTTATTTACTGTATTGGCTTCCGCCAGGCCCTGTACTCTGATTTACTGTATTACTGATAAGCAGGCCTTCGGTAATCTCGGATTACTGGCCGGTTACGGTGCTAAACCCATAGGGCCGGGTTTGGGTCGTGACAATCATAGCCCGTGTTGAACACACAAAGAGCATATTTGGTACGATTAAATGAAATAACATGGGAATAGAATGAGAGCAAGTGGGTGTTTAGGAAATGGATTTTTATGTAGGTTTTTTTAGTTGTAGGATATTATTGGATAAAATTTTTTTAGTGTTTGGGAAGATAGTTGGGTTTTTTTTGTGGTTGGATGTGATGTTTGTGAGAGAAAAAATGAAATGATTATGGAGTTGGATGTGATATTTTGTTTGTATTTGTTTTTTTTGGTTTTGTAAAACCTTTGTCTTTTAGTGGAAAAAATGAGAAAAAAATATGGGAACTTGGTTCCCAAATAAAATACAAGGTTGAATGAAATGGAATGTCTATTCCCATTTCATTATTTGGTTGCCAACATCGAATGACATGAGAATATGATGATAATTCTCATTCTCATGTTAGGTTATACCTATTAAATTCATGAAATGAAATAAATTTTTATTATTTATTTATTTTACTAACAAGTTAGTAACAAATAAATTAAAAATTTATATAAATCATGATAACATTAATAGTTGTGAAAGTAATGGTGTGAGTCGTAGTAACGACGGCGGTAGCGGCATCGGTGGCGTGGTGATAGCAATGATAACTGGATGGTGGTATTAGATTGTTGTGACCTTACCTTACCACCACCTTGTGGTTGTGACGGTATTGGTGGCGGCGGCCAATGGTAGTGGTGGTAGCAGTAGTGGCGACATTGGTAATATGATGGTGGTAGTATAGTGGTGTGGTGGTTGTGGTGACGACCGTGGTGGTGGTGGTAATGGTGGTTGTGGTGGCAATAGGGTGGCGGTGGCGGTAGTGGTGGCGATAGGGT
Organism: Camellia japonica; assembly: GCA_030407325.1. Classification (NCBI taxonomy): domain Eukaryota; kingdom Viridiplantae; phylum Streptophyta; class Magnoliopsida; order Ericales; family Theaceae; genus Camellia; species Camellia japonica. Next base: position 119,029,766 of record JAPPVO010000003.1, read on the forward strand.
GGTAGGAGAATGGAATGGTGGTAATAGTGAAATAATAATATTTTTTTTAAGTGCCAACAAAAAAAATAATAATAAAATTTTATGATAATTCCATGATGGAATAGAATGACCATTCCTTAAGTTAGAGGAAGGAATAGATATTCCCACATTTTGTTTAAATAAGACATATCAAGCAAGAAAAAGAAAATGTAAAGCTCTAAAATGAACATTCCATTTTAACCCATTATGGGTTCGTTTGGAATGTGGGTTGACTTTTTAGTTTTTTTGGCTATTTTAGCCAGGGGCTAAAAAGTCTCGTTTAGGATAAATTTTTTAGTTTTTTTGACTTTTGTGAAAGAAAATGAAATGATTATGGTTTGGATGTGACATTTTGTCTTATTGATTTTTTAGTTTATTTTATTTTTTGTGACTAAAATAGCTAAAAAACTAGACTTTTTGACATGCCAAACGAAGGCTATATTGTAGCAAACGTGCTCAAAATAAAAAATAAAAAAAAAAGCTTGAAAGCAACTAATCTCTTTGTTTCTCTTTTATACCCTCTTCTGATTTAAACTCAAAGCAACTCCAAAAAATAAGCCAATTGTAGTGGTAGGCTGTTGTATAGCATGATAACCGAAACCAAATCCCTAGCAGTGTTATTGTTATCTTAGTATCAGGATCCTCTAGAGTGGAACCCTAAAGTGATCTCCTAAAGTGAAAGAATCCAACGGTTGAAAATAAAACTAACCAAAACGGCGTCGTTTTGGTTACTAATTTGAAAAAAAAGAAGAAGAAAAATTTAGCTTTAATTCAAAATTCCCTCCATATACTCGCAGGTATGGCAGAAGCAGAAGATGGAAGTATGAGAGAGAGAGAAGAAGAGAAAGAGAGAAGAGATGCAGGAGTGCCACTGTCCAGTCGTCGCCGCCGTCCTGCCTCCGCTGAGTCCCTGCTCCAGCCGATTGAAGAAAAAATATAGGTATTTACAGTCATCTTCTAAACAAAATACAATAGCTTGTTTGAACCCTCATCTTCTATTACAATAGCTTGTTCTTCATATACTACATGTGGATATTTTTCATTTAAATAATCCTGCCACTGAAGAACAATATATATGTTTGTTCATTGAACAATATATTGCATTCTAAACAAAATACTTAAGAAGTTCACTGTTATGTCTTTTTTTTTTATTTATCATTATTATTATTTTACAGTGAGATACCTAATTTTATATTTTGTTTGTGAACAATGCACAATGTTGTAATGTTGTTTCTGAATTCAGAGATTCCTTTATTATTATTATTATTATTATTTTTATTTATAGTGAGATACCTAATTTTTTATTTTGTTAATGTTGTTACCGATTGGGTTTTGGTTGTTGCTAATTTCTGTTTTTGTTTGCTTTTTTTATTTTGTTTGTTTTTGTTGTTTAATTTTGATTTTGTATGTTCACATGTTGATTATAAGAAATTTAAGGGATTTGGGTTCTGGATCATTGAAAACATAATTTTATTGAAGGGATTTGTTTCCCTTTGTTTTTATCTAATATAAGGTCAATTTGTAGTATTTTTCAGTTTTTGTATTATTTTGCCATTTTATAGTTTTTATGCTAATATTGAGCATTTTTTTAATTTTTTAAGTGATTTGGCACATTGATATGGAACTTAACAATGTTGAGAATGACGGGGTGGATTGTGATTGGAAGCCTAGAGTTCACATGACATTTGATACAAAATAAGAAGCATCTGATTTCTATAATGCTTATGGAGGAAGGTTGGGCTTTAGTATTAGAAGGGGTTATGTAAACAAGAGCAAGGATGGGCAAATCACTTCAAGGCTATTTGTTTGTAATAAGGAGGGGTTTCGGGTTGTCGACAACCGAGATCCATTAACAAAAAATCCTAGGCAAGAAGTGAGGACTGGTTGTCAAGCCTAACTTATCATTAAGTGGGATAAGAATATTCATAAATTTTTCGTTGGTGATTTTGTTGAACAACATAATCATATCTTTGTACCAGCAGAATGTACGCATATGTTACCATCCCAAAGGAAGATATTTGCATCACAGGCAAACGAAATAGATTTAGCTGAAAAATCTGGAATCCATCTTAATGCTGCATTTGAGATCATGGGTAATGAAGCTGGTGGAACGGAGTTGCTTGGGTTCATAAAACTGGATCAAAAAAATTATTTGAGAACGAAGAGACAAAAGATTTTAGTATTTGGGGAGACAGGTAGCATTTTGCAATAGTTTCGTGAGAAAACATTAGAGAATCCATCTTTTTTTTTACTCGGTTCAATTAGATAGCGAGAAGCAGATTACAAAAATATTTGGGCCAATGCTCAGATGATCATGGATTATGAGCAATTTGGTGATGTTGTGACTTTCGACACTACTTACAAGTTAAATAGTACACATAGACCATTTGCGTCTTTTGTCGGATTTAACTATTATAGGGAAATTGTTATGTTTGGCGCAGCTTTGATGTATGATGAGACTGCCGATTCTTTTATATGGATTTTTAGAAGATTCTTGGAGGCAATGTCAAGTAAAGCTCCAAAAACAATTTTTACGGATTAGGATGCTGCAATAGCTAAGGCCATACCTATTGTCATGCCTAACACAAAACACCGTATTTGCACTTGGCAAATTTATGTACGACATTGAGGATAAGGATGAGGATGAGTTTATGTAAAATGGGAGGAAATGCTTGAGAAGTATAAAGTACGAGATAATCATTGGTTGAAGTTAACATTTGGGGTCAAGGAAAAATGGGATTGGCCATATGTTAGAAATGCATGGGGTGCAGGCATGAGTAGCACCCAACTTAGTGAATCTTTTAATACATTCTTGAAAGATTTCATTCAGTCTGATCATAACTTAATGCAATTTTTCATGCATTTTGATCCAGTTCTTTGTGAGAAGAGGTACAAAAAGTTACAAACCGAATATGCTTTATGCCAAAAGTTGCCAAGGGCGAATATTAAAATCAAGATTATGGAGCAAACTGTAGATGTTTACACAAATAAAATTTATGAAGAATTCCAGGATGAGTATGTCAAGTCCCTTGAAGTAAACATTGAAGAAACTGAACAAGATGGTGAGAGTACCGTTTATACGGTTTTTGATAGTAATGGTGTAAAGGTGAGAAAGGTGAGAGTGGAGTGTGATGGTTCACTCACTTGCAATTGTAGGAAGTTTGAAATGAAGGGCATTTTGTGTAGTCATTATTTGAAGATCCTTAGAGACACCCTCAAATTCAAAGAGATTTCTTTCCAATATATTCTCAAGAGATGGACTAAAAAAGCAAGAGCTGAAAATGTGAAAGATATGTGTGGGCATGATCTTAAGGTTGATGTAAGATTGCATCAAACTTCACGCTGTAGATCATTGATGGCAATTTTCAGAGCAGTAGCGTGTAAAGCTTCCGAAAGTGAGAAAAAATGAGAAAATATATAACTTGACGGTAGAGAAAGCAGATGAATTAATTGCAAACATTGAAAGCATGTTAAGCGTAAAATTCAATATGTCTTTTTCAGATACTATTGAACAAGAAAGCCCTTTCGACACATGCCTCAAAAACTTTGAAGTGGATGGTGTAGCAGATACAAATGTAGTTCAAGCAAAATGACTCAAGACAAGAGAGTGCATTAGTAAGGGACAAAGGCGAACAAAAGGTGGTTTGGAGCTTGCGTTGGCAAAAAAAAAATAAAACAAGCTCACATAATGCTTTTCAAACTCCCATGTTTGTTGCTTCTCAACCTCCTCCCTTATTTTCGGCGAGTGCTCCTGAACCACCTCCCTTATTTTCACCAAGTATTCCTCAATTGGCTCCTTTATTTTCAATAAGTGCTCTTCAACTTCCTCCATTCTCGATGAGTGTTCCTCAAGTTAATGCTTCTTCGTCTCAATTTATGTATCCCGCCTATGAAGTAAGTTAGTTTAATAAGAAGTTTTATTATGTTTATTTGTAAGTGACTATTACCATTTTAAATTGATATGTGTTTGTTATTGTTGCAACCAAGTTTTTTTCGTCACAATATGCCTTTTTCAATGCCATCGATGTATTCCGTCCATGGAAGTTATCAAGCATTATTTAACAATGCAAGTGGTTATGACTTGCAAGCCTCGAATAGTCCTGCATGTAATCAAGTAATTTATTTTTCACCTTTCTTCTTTTATTTTGCCATTCATTCATTGAAAGTTCCATTTTATTTTATGGTTCCTTTGATATAAGAGTATTTTCTTTTTTTTTTAGGTACTACATGGGCATGGGCATGGCCATGGGCATGGCCGTGGGCATGTGGATCACACGTCAATATCTTAGCATTGATTTTTTTTTTTTGTTGGATATGGTGTTCGCGTATGTAATATTGAAAACTTTTCATGTGGATGTAGAAAATATGGTTGTGTTCTTTGATTATGGGGCATTTTGAGTTGTATTTCTCTTGTTTTGAAATGACAATACAACTGAAATGGTGTTGAATTTTTGGTGAAATATTGCTCAAACATGTTGCTGAAATGGTGCTAAATTTTGGCTGAAATAACGCAGATTTTGTTGCTGAAATTTGTGCTAAATGTTAATGGAATTTTGCAGATTTTTTTTTCCCTAAAATTTTGGTTGAATTGTTACTAGAATTTTTGGTGAAATGTTGTTCAAACATGTTGCTAAAATAAAAGCTGATTTTGTTGCTGAAATTTGTGCTGAATGTTGATGGAATTTTGTAGATTTTTTCCTGAAATTTTGGTTGAATTGCTGCTGGATTTTTTGGTGAGATGTTGCTCAAACATGTTGCTAAAATGGTGTTAAATTTTGGTTCAAATGTTGCTGAAATGAAGCAAATTTTGTTGCTAAAATTTGTGCTGAATGTTGATGAAATTTTGCAGATTTTTTTTTGAAATTTTAATTGAATTTTTGCTGGACTTTTTGGTGAAATGTTGCTCAAACATGTTGCTGAAATAGTCCAAAATGAAATTTTAAGTATTCTACGAAAGCCTCCCTTCACTGGAGATATATATAAGCCTAAGATGCATCGAAGAACCTAAACAAACAAACAAAACAACCATTCTTTCAAAGCACCTTTTTATATATATCAATTGAGCACTTCAAAAGGTCTATTAATACAATCTAACCCAGATATCAAAATACTGGTTTCCACAATCAACATTACAGCATTGTGCATTTCAAGTCAACAACCAACTTAATTTACACTTAATATTTAGTTCACAAAAGAAGAAGTCCAAATCCGAACTTAATTTACACTTATTTAAACAACAAAAGAAGAAGTCAAAATCCAATTAATACTATTACAATGGCGTAGTGCAACTTTTCCTGAAGTTGTCTAATCTCTACAACCATTTTTTTACTTCTTTTTTAAACTTTGTAACCATCAAGAACAAATACCCTTTGCCCCGGATGGATCTTTGAGATTGTGTATAGACTACCGAGAACTAAACAAAGTGACTATCAAGAACAAATACCCTTTGCCCCGAATAGATGACTTGTTTGATCAACTTCAGGGTGCCCAAGTGTTTTCCAAAATTGACCTCAGGTTCGGGTATCATCAATTAAAGGTTAGGACTGAGGACATAGAGAAAATTGTATTCCGAACTAGATATGGACATTATGAATTTTTAGTAATGCCGTTTGGGATGACCAATGAACCTGCAGCTTTCATGGATCTTATGAATAGGGTGTTTAAATCATATTTGGATGACTTCATTGTTGTATTTATTGATGACATTTTGACTTATTCTAAAGACAGGGAAGAACATGAGAACCATCTGAGAACCACCTTGCAGGTTTTGAGAGAAAAGAAATTGTATACTAAATTGTCCAAGTGTGAATTCTGGCTTGACAGTGTGGCATTTTTGGGTCATGTAATCAACAAGGATGGAGTTTCTGTCGACCCTCAGAAAATTGAAGCTGTTGTGGATTGGCCTAGACCGACAAATGTGACAGAAGTCCGAAGTTTTCGGGACTTGCAGGTTACTACCGGAGGTATTGTGAAAGACTTTTCCAGCTTGCTTGCCATACCATTGACTCAGTTAACTTAGAAAAATGTGCCATTTGACTGGAATGAACAAAGAGAGGCAGCTTTCCAAGAGTTGAAAACTAGGTTAGTGACTGCACCAATCTTAACCTTACCTAATGGTACTGATGGGTTTCAAGTGTACAGTGATGCTTCCTATAAAGGCTTGGGGTGCGTACTAATGCAAAACGGAAGGGTGATTGCCTATGCTTCTAGACAACTTCGACCTCATGAAAAGAATTACCCAACACATGACCTTGAATTAGCGGTTGTGGTGTTTGCTTTGAAAATATGGCGTCACTATTTGTATGGGGTAACTTGCGAGGTGTACACAGACCACAAAAGTTTGAAATATTTCTTCACCCAAAAGGAATTGAATATGAGACAGAGACGATGGTTAGAACTAATCAAGGATTATGATTTGCAAATCTTGTATCATTCAGGAAAGGCTAATACCGTAGCGGATGCCTTGAGCCGAAAATCCAGTGCGAATTTATCATGTTTGTTATCCAACCGAAAAGAATTGTTGACTGACCTAGAACAAGGTGGGCTATTAACTGCTATTGCCGCTCAACCTACAATTCTTGACGAGATCAAACAGAAACAGTGTGAGGATGAATACTTGAAAAAGATCACGGAGGAATTTGATTCAAAGCCGAGGCCAGGATTTGTGTTTGAGAATGATGTGCTGAAATTTCAGAACCGTCTTTGTGTGCCCGATTTGTTATGATTTGAGGAAACGTGTTATGACCGAAGCTCACAGTAGTAATTTGCTATGCATCCGGGGAACACGAAGATGTATCATAATTTGAAACAGAATTTTTGGTGGCCTGGAATGAAAAAGAGTATTGCAGACTTTGTGGCTAGATGTCTACATTGTTAACAGGTTAAAGCTGAACATCAACGACCCGCTGGTCTGCTACAACCACTCCCAATACCGGAATGGAAATGGGAGCACATTACCATGGACTTCATTGTGGGATTGCCTCGTTCTTCTCGAGGTATGGACTCTATCTGGTTTGTAGTTGACCGTTTAACTAAGTCTGCCCATTTTCTGTCTGTCAAAACTATTTATAACGCTAATAAATTGGCCAATATCTATATGACTGAAATTGTGAGATTGCATGGAGTGCCAGTATCTATTGTGTCTGACAGGGACTCAAAGTTTGTATCGAGATTTTGGCAGAGTTTGCAACAGGTTTTGGGGACTGAATTGAGACTGAGCAGTGCCTATCACCCACAGACAGATGGCCAAACTGAACGAACGAACCAAACTCTGGAAGATATTCTCAGAATGTGTGTGTTAGACTTCCAAGGGAATTGGGAGACCTACTTGCCATTAGCTGAATTTGTGTACAACAACAGTTACCATTCAAGCATTGAAATGGCTCCTTACGAAGCTTTGTATGGAAGACAATGTCGTTCTCCGATATGTTGGACTGAAGTAGGTGGTAGACCTTTGTTGGGACCGGAACTTGTGCAAGAAACAACCGAAAAAGTGAAACTGATACAGCAGCGTCTGAAAACTGCACAGAGTCGGTAGAAGAGCTATGCCGATGTTCGAAGAAAAGAAAGGAAATATGAAGTTGGGGACCACGTGTTTATAAAGGTGACCCCAATGAAGGGTCAAACTCAGTTTGGTGTTAAAGGAAAATTGGCGCCAAGATATGTTGGACCTTATGAAGTCCTCGAAAAGATCAATCCGGTATCGTATCGGATAGCCTTACCTCCAGTAATGGAACACATGCATAAAGTCTTTCATGTATCGATGCTACGAGAATATTTGAGAGATCCACTCCACGTCATCAAACCGACACATGTGCTTCTGAAAGATGATTACACTTATGAGGAAAGACCTATCCAGATTATGAATCGTCGGATCAAAAGGTTGAGAAATGAAGAAATACCATTAGTAAAAGTTGATTGGCAGAATCACGGAGGAACCTATGCAACTTGGGAAACCGAGGAAGACATGAATAAGAGATATCCGGATTTGTTCCCTTTGGATCCAATGTTGATTCCGAATGAAGGTAATTCGAGTTTGGAGGACCAAACTCTTTTAAGGGGGGAAGACTGTAATAACCTCGACCTCCAATAAATGCTAAACCATGATTAATTATGCTTAACAGTAATTTAGAAGGAATCCGGAATTAATTTGCATGTGTATTGCATTATCTTTGTATTTCTATCTGTTTGCCATAAAATGATCTGTTCATGTTTTCGACTTTGAATTGGAATTGAAAGCCTTATCCAGCGTCCGAATCGGAAAATTGACTTGATTTATGTGCTAGTTAGGATTTATAGAATTTTATATGGTATGTTTAATTAAAATTCGGTTTCGGAACGATTAAATTAGATAAATAACGTTACCTCATTAGTTAGTTAATTACCAACTTGCCATTGAGTGGCCATTCCTATACACTTGTTTGGGACTTAATTAGCACATTCCATACATCATTTCCTCAGCCATTTTGGGACCAAAACAAAACATAGGAAAGAGTGAGAGAGGAGAAAAATTTGAGTTCAACAAGAGACTTGGCTTGGAACTTAAGAGAATTGAAGAGGCTTTGCAAATTTGAGCTCCTAGACTTGGAATTCAAGGTTTAAGGTAGGAGATTTCCCTTTCAATTGTAAATTTAAGATTAATTCTTGCATGGTTGATGAGACATTAGTGATCTAAGTCATGAATTGGTTGAAAATGTTGAATTGAGGCATAAATCTTGCATGCATGTCTACATTCTTGAATTATGAGGTTGTTCTCATAGAATCCTCACATGCATGTCCACATTTTTGTTATAGTCCCATGAATTCATCCTACTTAGCTTAATCTTACTTTGGATAATGTTTTGGAGCATTAGAAGTCATGAAATCCATGCATGTTACATTTAAGTTTTGTTCTTGAAGTTTTTAATTTGAAATTGTGTTTAATTGACTCACCCTTGGGCTTTGATTTTACAAATTGACCTTTGAAACATCTTATACTATGAGTTTACAAGTGTTTTCCAGAAAATGGGCCCAAGAGGTCGAGTTTTGAGGTGTTGAATACTTGGTTTGAGCTTGGGAGGCAAATCTGGAAATTCTGGAATTTGGCTTCCTCGCTCGAGCGAAGGATTCCATGCTCGAGCGACCATCGTTTGTTCAAAGCTCCGCTCAAGCGAAGGGATGGTGGCTTGAGCGTAAATTGCAAGCTCTCAAGTTTTTTGGTGCACGCAGACGCACGCTCGAGCGAAGAGCTGTGTTTCACGCTCGAGCGAGCATCGAGAGAGCATCGAGCGTAAAATTTCAATAACCAGTACTTTTGCATTTTTACAGACCGCTCGAGCGAAGGAGTCTACGCTCGAGCGCCATTCTGTTTTGGCAAGCTCGCTCGAGCGAAGGAAGCTACGCTCGAGCGAGACCCCTGTTTTCAGCAAGTTGAAAATGTTTTTCCCAAGGCATCTTTGCATCCTCATTCCATCCTAGGCATTCCTAGGCATATTTAAAGACTCTATAGTGAGGATTAAGGGTTAGAAACACATTAAGAGCCAACGAAGTAAGTTTTGTACAATAGAACGTGTGTTTCAAGTGTGTGTCCGTTATGTGTTATGTAGGTCACGTGCCGCGTGTCGTGTGATCAATCTGCTACGTCTGTCTGTTTCAAGGCCAATTGTGAGTAATAATTTAGTAAAGTTATGTTCAACTGTATCTATTTTTTGTGTGATAAAACAAGATCTGTTTTCCGAAATGATATGTTCTGTATTGTTCAATTTTTGATATGTATTCGTGACATCCTTAGCATCATGTGATATATGTTGGCTGTTACCCGGTATCGAAGGTTCCTTTATGGAACTTATTTCTATCTGCACTTTGTTACCCGCACTGGAGGCCCTGTCACGGGGGCTCAGCTTCTGTTCTGTTACCCGGATCCAGAGGTTCCTTTATGGAACTGGTTATTCGTAACCTCACATGTATACGTTCTGCTCTGTTCTGTTAATGCTAATGGATGTATCATGTAAACTTAATCATGACTTATGATTTCTGTCTGTATATGACCTAGACAAATGATGAATTTGATACAAATCTGAATTATGATTTCTGAATCTGTACGAACTCATTCATTAAAAACCTTTACTCTCTTATTATTCACTAGGCTTTCGCTCACAGTTGATATTATGTATGTAGGTGAGCCGGCACATGACCAGGGCTAGAGTTGACGACCTTCTGTTCTGTTTTTTTTTGTCAGCCAACCGTTGTGCCTCCCGAGGAGGTTCCGAACGAAGCCTAATGCCATGGCTGTTTTTGTAATCATGCTAGTCTTTGTGTTTGCTCTGTACAGTCAGGTCTTGGGAAGTACATTTTGTAAATATTGTGTATCTGGACTGGCATGTTTATGTACGTATATAAATAAATTTTGAAATGTTCTGTCCCATGTACGTTATCACAGCTCATTGGACCTTGTCTATTTTGTATTATTGCTTCCGCAGCCCCTTATTATTTGCTAATCTGGTCAGAGGCCTTTGGTAATCCACGGATTACTGGCCGGTTACGGTGCTAAACCTACAAGAGCGGGTTTGGGTCGTGACACATATGAGGAAACAACATTGAATGAAACTCACATGATTGATTCTATGACCACAAAGAAGTCAAAATGAAATGGCAAAAACTGGCTCTGGAGCATTTATTGCATCTTTCTATAGCCAATGGGCAAGTCAAAATATATATTTAGTTGAACACTTTTTCATATGACCACATGGCTTGCCCATTGGCTATAGAAAGATGTAACAAATGCTCCAGAGCCAGTTTTTGCCATTTCACTTTGACTTCTTTGTGGTCATAGAATCAATCATGTGAGTTTCATTCAATGTTGTTTCTTCATATGCTTGGTGTCAATATAGGACATTGTCAAATAGGAAAAAAGAAGATAGAAAAAGGTACTTGGGTGAGTTTTATAGGACATTGTTGAATAGGAAAATATAAGGTAGAAAAGGCCTTTGCTTTGGTGAATTGATTGCAACTTGGGTTGCTTATTGAGCACAAGACATCGGCATTTGTTTTGGTGGCTTAATTGATTACAACATGGGTTGCTTCTTTCTTCTACCTTTTTCTATTTGAAATTTTCCTACAGCAGAACTGGGCTTGGGAGTTGATGTGTTTTCTAGATGGGTATAATATGTTTGCTATATAGTTTTGGTACTCTCTTGGTGATTTCGTAAAACATTGTTGGAAAAATATTTCACCTGAGTTGCTGCTTTATTGATTGGTAAGGGAAAATTATTTACATGATTTATTTAAAATTTATTCTTAGAGAGCCGATTTGAGTCCTCTCATTGTTGTCTTTATTGTTGTTAAATTTGTTTGTTTTATTCACCCAAAAAAATCTGTTTGTTTTATAAATTTTCAATTCAATGCCTGTAATTGTTTTGTTGAAAACAAAAAGTTTATTATATGTTTTATTATACTGTTTGTATATTAGAATTATGTTTTGTACAATATTCTTGTTTGATATTTTCTGACACTGTTGGGTTTAATTTTTTTTTTGTTTTTTACATACTCCAATTGTGAAATTTATAAATTTCAGTGCACTTGTAGTTAAACAGATATTTGTGCGCGTGTTAAGTTTTTTGTTACAAACAAAAACAAATTTTAATTTTGTTTATAGAGTCATGTGTAGATATTGTCGTTCCATTGTTGTTATTTCAGGTAAAAAAATGTCAACATCAAATGCATCTATGAGTGATACTAGTGAAATTTAGTTTAGAAATAAAAAATGTCGTTGCAGGGCGAGGGCAGCATTCAGGATTTCAAAGTCAAAGGAAAATCCAGGGATGGTATACTTTGCTTGTACTTTTAACAACACAAATGGATACGGCTTCTTTGAGTGATGGATGTCTTTACATAAGCAGCGTCAATGGTTGAAGATGGTAAGGGAGGAAAGCGACGAAAATTGTAATACCAACCCTTTGGTCAACGAACTGATTGTATCCAATGATAAGCTGAAAGAGATGGTTACAAAGTTTAGAAAAGAAAATAAACAAATAGTTGTAGAGATTAAACAACTTCGGGAAAAGTTGTACTATGCCATTGTAATAGTATTAATTGGATTTGGACTTCTTCTTTTGTTATTTAAATATTAAGTGTAAATTAAGTTCGGATTTGGACTTCTTCTTTTGTGAACTAAATATTAAGTGTAAATTAAGTTGGTTATTGACTTGAAATGCACAATGTTGTAATGTTGATTGTGAAAACCAGTATTTTGATATCTGGGTTAGATTGTATTAGTAGACCTTTTGAAGTGCTCAATTGATATATATATATATATATATAAAGGTGTTTTGAAAGAATGGTTGCTTTGTTTGTTTGTTTGGGTTCTTTGATGCATCTTAGGCTTATATATATCTCCAGTGAAGGGAGGCTTTTGTAGAACACTTGAAATTTGATTTTGGACCATTTCAGCAACATGTTTGAGCAACATTTCACCAAAAAAATCTAGCAACAATTCAATCAAAATTTCAGAAAAAAATCTATAAAATTCCATCAACATTCAGCACAAATTTCAACAACAAAACCTACTTTATTTCAGCAATATTTGAACCAAAATTCAGGGCCATTTTAGCAACATGTTTGAGCAACATTTCACTAAAAAATCTAGCAATAATTCAACCAAAATTTTAGGAAAATCTACAAAATTTCATCAACATTCAGCATAAATTTCAGCAACAAAATCTACTTTATTTCAGCAACATTTAAATCAAAATTCAGCACTATTTCAGCAACATGTTTGAGCAACATTTCACCAAAAATTCCAATAACAATTCAACCAAAATTTCAGAAATTTTTTTTTGCAAAATTCCATCAACATTCAACACAAATTTCAGCAACAAAATCTGCGTTATTTCAGTTAAAATTCAAAACCATTTCAGCAACATGTTTGAGCAACATTTCACCAAAAATTCAGCACCATTTCAGCTGTATTGTCATTTCAAAACAAAAGAAATACAACTCAAAATACCCCAATGATCAAAGAACACAACAATATTTTTTACATCCACATGAAAAGTTTTCAATATTACATACACGAACACCATATCCAGCAAAAAAAATCAACGCTAAGATATTGACGTGTGATCCACATGCCCATGCCCATGGCCACGCCCACGACCACATCCATGCCCATGTAGTACCTAAAAAAAGACAGAAAATACTCTTATATCAAAAGAACCATAAAATAAAATGGAACTTTAAATGAATGAATGACAAAATAAAAGAGGAAAGGTGAAAAATAAATTACTTGACTACATGCAGGACTATTCAAGGCTTGTGAGTCATAACCGCTTGCATTGTTAAGCAATGCTTGATAGCTTCCATAGAGGAAATACATCGATGGCATTGAAAAAGGCATATTGTGATGAAGAAAACTTGGCTGCAACAATAACAAACACACATCAATTTAAAATGGTAATAGCCACTTACAAATAAACATAATAAAACTTCTTATTAAACTAACTTACATCACAGGCATGATACATAAATTGAGACAGAGAAGCATTAACTTGAGGAACACTCGTCGAGAATGAGGAAGTTGAGGAGCACTTATTGAAAATAAAGAAGTCGATCGAGGAATACTCGACAAAAACAAGGGAGGTGGTTCAGGAGCACTCACTGAAAATAAGGGAGGAGGTTGAGGGGCAACAGACATGGGAGTTTGAGACATAGTTCTAAATCGCGGTATCGGGTAACGTAACGGTATTGATCGCGGAGTATCGGTATCGGTAGTATCGACCAGTACGTATCGGGTATCGGTCGTCGCAGTTGTGAAATTTCAAAAATCATTAGCAATCCATCTAAAACTCAATTTTATGCATTTTTTGACTCTTTTAGCATTAATTTATCACATTTTAATCAAAATTTTGATATGTAGAGGCACTTTCTTGACAATTAAACCTCTTTAAAAAAATCTGACAGATTAAACCTCTATAAAAATAATCTGATATAAAAATAATCTGAAATAAAAAGATTTGACAGATTAAAAAATCTAAAATAATAAAAAAAATCTGAAATAAAAAATCTGATAGATTAAATCTCTTTAAAGTATATATAAAAAATATATATATTGAGCATATGTGCATTTAAAATTTATATAAAAAATATTCTTATATATAAAAAATTATATATATAAAAAAATATTATAAAAATATTATATTATATATAAAAATATTATACATGACTTCTTGAGTCAAAATAAAAATATCATACATGATTAAATCTCTTTAAATTATTATATATAAAAATATTATATCCTATGCTGGTAATATATATAAAAAAATAACTATGACTTCTTGAGTCAAAATAAACCTCTATACATATTATATTCTATTCTATGCTGATAATACATATACACAGACTCACTATAATTATATTAAACCTCTATAAAAAAATAACCATAGAAAAAAAAGAAAAAAATTATAAACAAACTGAACCAAACACAACTTAAAAAGCTATGACTTCTTGAGTCAATAAAAAACAGAGCATCATATTATGGTGAGAGAACAAACAGAGCATGATGACTCGATGAGTGAGAGAACACACCTTGAGCGAAGAAGCTTCAAATCGGTGATGGATTTGGGTTCGATTCAATGCTTCTCCCTGCAGGCTACAACACTTTACAAGATCAATGCTCCTAGGAGATGGATTTGGGTTTGATTGAGGAGTTGGGTTTTGGTCCGATTGCGTTTTTCTTCAGAGGTTTGCAATACATTTATGGTGAGTCTGATTGCGTTTTTCTTCAGAGGTTTGCAACACATAAAAATATTTCCTCAGGTGCTTTGCTTTGCTCAGTAGCCACACTCATACATACACAAGACACCGTTCTTTGCTCGTTTTTCAGCCGTATCGGCATGTATCGGAAAGAAATCGCTTGCGTATCGGATTCAGCCCGATACGTATCGGGAATCGACCGATACGGCCGTGAAATTCAGTCTCGCCGGTATACCGGTGAGTATCCGACTCGGCCCTCCCATTTTCCGGCACGAACCGGCCGGTACGGCACGTACCGGCCGATATTTAGAACCTTGGTTTGAGAAGCATTATGTGAACTTGTTTTATTTTTCTTTGCCAACGCAAGCTTCAAACCACCTTTTATCCGCCTTTGTCCCTTGCTAGTGCACTCTTTTCTCTTGAATCCTTTTGCTTGAACTACAGTTGCATCCATTACACCATCCATTTCAAAGCTTTTGGGGCATGTGTCAGGAGGGCTTTCTTGTTCAATAGTATCTGAAAAAGGTATATTGAATTTTGCGCTTAACATGCTTTCAATGTTTGCAATTAATTCATCTGCTTTCTCTACTGTCAAGTTATATATTTCTTCCCCTCCGGAAGCTCTACACGCTACTGCTCTGAAAATTGCCATCAATGATCTATAGCGCGAAGTTTGATGCAATCTTACATCAACCTTAATATCATGCCCACACATATCTTTCACATTTTCAGCTCTTGCTTTTTTAGTTCATCTCTTGAGAATATATTGGGAAGGAATCTCTTTGAATTTGAGGGTGTCTCTAAGGATCTTCAAACAATGACTACACAAAACGCCCCTTATTTCAAACTTCCTACAATTGCAAGTGAATGAACCATCAAACTCCACTCTCACCTTTCTCACCTTTACACCATCACTATCAAGAACCGTATAAACGGTACTTTTACCATCATGTTCAGTTTCTTCGATGTTTACTTCAAGGGACTTGACATACTCATCCTGAAATTCTTCATAAATTTTATTTGTGTAAACATCTGCAGTTTACTCCATAATCTTCACTTTAATATTCACCCTTGGCAACTTTTGGTATAGAGCATATTCGGCTTGTAACTTTTTGTACCTCTTCTCACAAAGAACTCGATCAAAATGCATGAAAAATTGCATTAAGTTATGATCAGACGGAATGAAATCCTTCAAGAATGCATTAAAGGATTCGCTAAGTTGGGTGCTACTCATGCCCGCACCCTATGCATTTCTAACATATGGCTAACCGCATTTTTTCTTGACCTTAAATGTTAACTTCAACCAATGATTATCTCGCACTTCATACTTGTCAAGCATTTCCTCCAATTTTAATGTAAACTCATCCTCATCCTCAATGTCATACATAAATTTGGATAAAAACGCTCTTCATCCCCTTATCCTTCACCTCTTTATCCTTGAAGATAGAATTTGCATGCCTTAATGCATTTTGCATCAAATGCCAAGTGCAAAGGCGGTGTTTTGTGTTAGGCATGACAATGGGTATGGCCTTAGCCATTACAGCATCCTGATCCGTAAAAATTATTTTCGGAGCCTTACTTGACATTGCTTCTAAGAATCTTCTAAAAAGCTATATAAAAGAATCGGTAGTCTCATCATACATCAAAGCTGTGCCAAATATAATAGTTTCCCTATGATGGTTAAATCCAACGAAAGACGCAAATGGTCTATGTGCACTATTTAACTTGTAAATAGTGTCGAAAGTCACAACATCACCAAATTACCCATAATCCATGATCATCTGAGTATCGGCCCAAAATATGTTTGTAATCTGCTTCTCGCTATCTAATTGGACCGAGTAAAAAAAAATGGATTCTCCAATGTTTTCTCACGAAAATATTGCAAAATGCTACCTGCCTCTCCATATGCTAACCTCTTTTGCCTTTTTGTTCTCAAATAATTTTTTTGGTCCAGTTTTGTGAACCCAAGCGACTCCCTTCCACCAGCTTCATTACCCCATGAGCTCAAATGCAGTATTAAGACGGATTCTAGATTTTTCGGCTAAATCTATTTCGGTTGCCTGTAATGTAGGTATCTTCCTTTGGGAAGGTAACATATGCGTACATTCTGCTAGTACAAAGATATAATTATGTTGTTCAACAAAATCACCAACAAAAAATTTCTGAATATTCCTATCCCACTTAATGATAAGTCGGGCTTGATAACCAATCCTCACTTCCTGCCTAGGATTTTTGTTAATGGATCTCGGTTGTCGATAATTTGAAACCCCTCCTTATTACAAACAAATAACCTTGAAGTGATTTGCCCCTCCTTGCTCTTGTTTACATAACCCCTTCTAATACTAAAGCCCAGCCTTCCTTCATAAGCATTAGCTTTCAATCACAATCACCCCCGTCATTCTCAACATTGTTAGGTTCCATATCAATGTGTGGCAAGTCACTTAAAAAATAAAAAAAGTGCTCAATATTAGCATAAAAACTATAAATTATGTTTGCAAAATAATACAAACTGAATAAAAACACTACAAGAATTGACTCATATTAGATTATATAAACAAAGGGGAACAAATCCCTTCAATAGTAAATTATGTTTTCAATGATCCACATTTAACCCAAATCTCTTAATTTTCTTATAATGAACATGTGAACATACAAAATCAAAATTAAACAACAAAAACAAACAAAATAAAAAAATAAAAAAAGCAAACAAAAACAGAAATTAACAACAACCAAAACCCAATCGGCAACAACATTAACAAAATAAAAAAATTAGGTATCTCACTATAATAATAATAATAATAATAAAGGAATCTCTGAATTCAGAAACAACATTACAACATTGTACATTGTTCACAAACAAAATATAAAATTAGGTATCTCACTGTTAAATAAAAAAAATAATAATTAAAAAAAAAGGCGTAACAGTGAACTTCCTAAGTATTTTGTTTAGAATGCAATGCATATTCTTCAATGAACAAACATATATATTGTTCTCCAGTGACAGGATTCTTTAAATGAAAAATATCCACATGTAGTATATAAAGAACAAGCTATTGTAATAGAAGCTGAGGGTCCAAACAAGCTATTGTATTTTGTTTAGAAGATGACTGTAAATGCCTATATTTTTTCTTCAATCGGCTGGAGTAGGGGCTCGGCGGAGGCAGGACGGCGGCGACGACGATTGGACGGTGACACTCCCGCCTCTCTTCTCTCTCTCTCTCTCGCACTCCCACCTTCTGCTTCTGCTATACCTATGAGTATATGAAGGGAATTTTGAATTATAGCTGATTTTTTTTTTTTTTTTTTTCAAATTACTAATAAAAAATGACGTCGTTTTGGTTAGTTTTATTTTCAGCCGTTGGATTCTTTCACTTTAGGAAATCACTTCAAGGTTCCATTCTAGAAGATCCTAATACATCTTATCCATGCTTTCTTCTAAGAAAGACCATATGGCTCTCTAGAAAACCAATAATTGTGCGGCCCATTAACTTATTTCGGGATTCATTTTAATAATTTGAATCGTTCACTTTTTAATATATAATAAATAAAATATAATTTTAAAATATTAAATTGATCAGATATCGAAAGTCTTTTTTATCAAATTATATTTATATTTAGTTCTATATTTTAAATTATATTTATTATTATTTTTTAAAATACAAATGCAATATCGATATTCAATAAATTTAATTTTTCACAAATATGTTTTACTCGATATATTTTAAAAATAAACTATTCAAATTATTAAAATAAGTCCCAAAATGAGCCTTATGCGCTGCAAAATAGTGGCTAATGTCCCTTCCACACAACAATGAGTCCAAGACACCCATCCCAATTTTGGCCTATTTCAGGATGTAGGTTAAAAGCTCGGTTTTTAACTTTTTAATTTTTTTTTTTAAAAAACGTGTAAATAATAAAAAGATGATATGATAAAAATAAAATAAAATAGAAGGCTAACTTTTAACTAACTCATCAAAATAGAATCTCTCATCCCACATCTTATTTATAAATTTTTTCTTAGAGTTTATGGATAGGGGTGTTGAATGTTGATCTTGTTTGAGATTTATTCAAATATCAGTTTTGATTTTTTAATTTTTTCAAATAGTTTTTAAATTGACATTAGGTATTTTTTTTTGGAAGGGAGGGGGGGGGGATTTATTTGATTTTTGAGTAAATTACACTCATTTTCTATTTTTAAAAAAAAATTATAATTAGTTCTATATTTTGACATAATTATATTAATACATATATTATTTTTTTTCATATAACACCTAAGACTTTTTTCATCAATAACTTATGAATCAATGAAAAAAATAATATTATTATATTATTTCTAGTAACATGTTGATAAACTTTTGTTTATTTATGTGTACACACACTAAAATAAAGGTTACTCTAATTATATTAAATTTATAAAATTAATATGTTTATCAAATTTTAGAAAAGTGAGAGCTATTTTGAGAAGATGATTATAATTAGTTTTTTGATGAAAAATTACTTATTAACAACTTATAAACAATTTTTTTGTGAGAAAGGAAATGAGTTATAATCTGAGAAGTCACTTCCCAAAAATAGGCCTGAGTGTAATTTATTTATGATTTTTTAACCGATCCGTCCATTGTGAGAAATTATTCGTTGGTCCTAGGGAACAATCATGTGTTTCAGGTGTGTTCTGATTAGTTGATGATGAAATTTACAATTTGTGTTGAATGATAAGAAAATAAGAAAAAATATGAGAATTTGTGATTAGTTAAGGACATGGCTAGGGATGTTTGGGAAGGAAATTTTTCAGTTTTTGTGATTTTTTACACTAAAAGACAAATTAGTTACAAAATTAAAAAAAATCTAATCCAAACAAAATATCACATCAAATTTCATAATCATTTTATTTTTTCTTTTATAAACATCACATTTAACCACAAAAAAATCTAACTATCTTTCCAAACATAAAAAAAAATTTCTCCAATAATATCTTACAACTAAGGGGTTGTTTGGGATGTTCTAAATAAATGTACTTTTTGACTTTTTCATGAAATATGAGTTGAGTATGGGTTGAATTTGAAGTAATGTGATAGAGAGGTAATATAATTTAAATAAGATAATATAATTTAAATAAAATAATGACTTTTTAACTTTTTTAATATATACCAAACAAGACCTAAAAAAATTACAAAAAAATCCACTTCTCAAACAACCACTATGTGATGCCACTAAACCAATTAATAATTTTTCCACATGTAGTGTGTATAGTAACTTTTGTGCAGCCCTCTACACTAATCAATTCTGAAAACCCTATCTGAGCAAAGAAGCTACCCTTCCTCATTGGAGATCGTTTCAAACGGCGCCTCAAACTCGACTCGCTTTCTACTAATCTCTCTCCCCTCTCCCCCTCTCTGGGTCATAGAAGCATCAGATCTCTCTCTCTCTCTCTCTCTCTCTCTCTCTCTCTCTACGTTCTTCATCTTCCCTCAGACTCATCCAACCGTTGCATCGTCCTGTCAATCTGGTGTCGCCTCCAAGGTACTATGAAGTTGATTTTGTCACATTTTTTTTTAATGATTATTGGAAGTTGTTTATATTCTCAGATTTACAAATTTTTTTGTTTCACACCGCCCCCCTCTCTCTCTCTTTCGCTCTCTCTCTCTCTCTCTCTTTTTCTCTCTCCCCGCGCCAATCTCCTCCTCTCCCTGCCGATCTCTCGTCGATAGCCTTCCTCCCGTCTCTCTCCCGGCCGATCTTCCTTCTCTACCCGCCGATCTCCCGCCTCCTCTTCCTCAGTTCGACCACCGATCGAGACCCCCCCTCCTCTCCAAACTCTGCTGCAAGCACAGCCCTAAGAGTCTGGCCACGGCGGCTCTGTTGGGGCTGATGAGGAAGAGATGTTCGGCTGCCATTGTTGACACTCGTGTGCTTGTTCTTGACCCCTCTCTCTCTCTCTGTGAATGTTTCAAATTTTTTATTTTTTATACGTGTGCTAGATGAGTGAAATGAAGATTATTGGTATATGATGTCATGGTATATAGATGAGTGATCGGTGAATGTATACTTCTTTGCATTATTATTATTTTTTTTGATCGGATCGTTCTTTGCACTATCAATATATGATTTGCACTATTGATCTGTGAATGTTGAAACAGATTTCGATCGGGGGAGTTTCGGGGTCGGGGAAACCCGATCCCCGTTGGGGCCGGGGATGGGGACAGTCATAGGCTCCCCGTCGGGGATCGGGGCTGGGGCCGGGGCCATTTTCGCCATCGGGGACGGGGAGGGTGATCCCCGCCCCGCCCCGTTGCCATTCCTATGCCTGATCTGTGTTGAAAAAAAGAAAAAAAAATCATATTTTGATTTCCAAATTTTAATCACATCAACAGCCTAAATCCTAACCCTAAATCCTAAACAGCTGATATTGTTATTTTTTGGGTTTTTTTCACAGCATTGGTTTGTTTGTAAGTAAGAATTTAGAATTTATCTTGTTGTTCTGTTAAGAAAGAGGACCAATAATTCAGAAAAGATAAAATCTTTTGCTTACTTCATCCACATGAGACCTTAGTTTAGCTTATTACTGCTTGTCCTTGCTGTTGAACATTTGGAATTAGGAAAATGTTGGTTTTAGTTTTTTACCATGCTTTTGACAGTTATCATGTGCTTGAATAGTTTGTCTTCTGTTGTGCCTTGTGTTCCCTTGGGATTGGACCCTTGTTTGGGATTTGTTAGTGGCTTTAGGATCTCAACATTGATGATTTAATATAAATTGTTATTTGCTTTAGGATGTTATTGTTTTATGTTAAATTGTTTCCATGAAAAGTGTTGGTGGCTATGTTTTTTTTTCTTCTTCTTCTGAGTATTGGGTATGTGTACAGAGAGGCTGCTTCCTCCAAAAATGGAGAAAGGAGGAAGAGAGAGAGAAGGACCAATATTCAGAGATATAAGGCGATACTACTGCAAGTATTGTGGTATCTGTCGCTCCAAGAAGTCTCTCATCACCTCTCATGTCCTCTCTCACCACCAGGTTTGTTGCTTATACATGGACACGTGTATACGTACTTGTTATTCTTCAATTCTCGTATCATGGATAATAAAAAAAATTACATTTTCAGTTCAGTTTATGTGGTTGATCATCAACCGATCCATGTTTTTTATTTTGTCCAAATCCAAACAAGTGTCAATGATCTAATAACCCATTACTTTAATGACCCAAATTTATTTATTTTTCTCCCTTTTTTGTCCGGCTGATTCAATTTGATTTGATGTGAGTTGATAATTTTTGATCTCATATTTGTTAATTGACTTCGTTATTTACATTTCCTGGGCTTCATTTAGGATAAAATTGAAGACAATGATGGTGTTGATGGAAATGGGGAAAAGAAGGAAGTGAAGTCAAATCATACGTGTGAACAATGCGGCACAAGTTTTCAAAAACCTGCACATTTGAGGCAACATATGCTAAGCCATTCACTCGAGGTATTCATAATTATTGTTGTTGGTTTCACATGTTTGTATATGCATTAATAGCATGCCTTGATATCTCTTTCTTGCTCCATGGTTGGTAAACGGCCCACCTTTATAGCTTGTAGTTAATGATTTGAGATTCAGTTTTTTCTTTCCTAACTTTGTTGGGTTGGGTATATTGTTTCTTGTTCCTTATTGTGGGAGATCTTCTTGATGTTTAATTCTGGAATGTGCTGTTACTTTCTTGGCCATTTGAGTAATATCTAACAATCCACTCATTGTTGTTGAATAGTCAAAATGATTTTTTGGTTGCACAGTTAACCTGTTAATTTGTTATACCAATAATTTTCTGTTATAGTTGCAATGTTTTATAATATTTTTATTTGTACTAGATGTACACCAAGAAATATGCAACAGTGCTATGGTAGAAGCTGGCCTTATTCCTTTCAAAGGGAAGAATTTTTTGAATTTCAATTGTTCACTAAGTGCCTTAAAATGTTGATCCATAAATTACTAAATTTTGTGCAAGTATGAATATATAAGTAGATATACATTTTCAAACATGTATGATTAGTTAAATTGTTCAGATCAGATCTAGTATATATGTTATACCTATTTTTGTCCGGGAATATAATTATGTTTTTCTACATCCTTATGGATGATGAAGTTTTAGCATGTGCTTTGGTTGGTTGAATGTACAAAGCTTATGTTTCTGATTTTTTTTCTTCCCTAATCACAACTTGGCATCTGTTCAAAATAAATAATTGTGCAGGGCTAAAAGTTTTAAATGATTGAAATAATATGACAAAACCCATTGATGTTGTTGTGTGAAGCATTGGATCCCAAATAAAGAACTCCAAAATGCGAGAGGCAGCAGTCTCTTCCTTGAATGGATTAGTACCAGGCAGGGGGACCTCCTGAGAAGCTCCATCAAGTAAGCCTCAATCACGCACTGTTCCATTTTAAGGTTTGACAGCTTCTTCATTTGTGTATTGTAATTGAGTTCATGAAATATATGAAATTTGAGCTTTTAGGTACTTGACAAATACTATATATTGTATTGCAGAGGCCATTTACTTGTCCACTGGATGATTGCAATTCCAGCTACAGAAGGAAAGACCACTTGATGCGACACCTTCTTCAGCATCAAGGGAAACTTTTTGAGTGCCCTGTTGAGAATTGCAACAGTAGGTTTGCTTTTCAAGGTAATATGAAGAGGCATGTCAAGGAATTTCATGAGGAGGAATCATCTTCTTCCAATGGCGATAATGGTCCAAAGCAGTACATCTGCCCAGAAATTGGGTGTGGGAAGGAATTTAAATATGCATCAAAACTGCGAAAGCATGAAGCTTCTCATGGCAAGTTGCTTTCTTTTGAATTTTCATCTTTTTTGTTATTATTCTTCTATTTAAGTGGATGATTAGTGGAACAAATAAGCTCTCCATTCTTCTATAATAAGAATTTGTAATTTGGAAAGCCCCCCCCCTGATAAAACCCTCCACAATTGCAGTTGAGTTGGTTACAGTGGAGACATTTTGTTCAGAACCAGGCTGTATGAAAAATTTTACTAATTTGCAATGCCTCAAGGCCCATCTCCAGTCTTGCCACCGACATATTACCTGTGAGGTATGTGGGACCAAACAACTGAAGAAGAATATCAAAAGGCACCTCCGGACCCACGAAGCAGGAGGTTCATCTGAGAGAATTAACTGCAATTTTAAGGGTTGCCAACACACGTTTTCAACTGTAAGTTGCCGCTAGCCTTTTGATAATTTCATATATAATTTATCTAGCTGTTTGGTGAGGTTGTAAAGCAATTTTTTATTCTGCAAATGTAGAATGCTGGACAAATGATGCATTACCCTTTTAATCTAATATCATTTAATTAATTAGCTCATTAGTATTGTATATTGTATTAGTTTTAATATTTCTTTACTTAATATTTACTTTTGTCAGAGATCAAATCTCCATCAGCATGAGAAAGCTGTGCATCTTGAACTCAGGCGTTTTGCTTGTAGCATTCCCGGTTGTGGTATGAGATTCACATTCAAACATGTGAGAGATAAGCATGAGAAATCTGGTTGCCACGTTTATACCTATGTAAGCTTTGTGCACCATTTGGGCTTTTTTTTTCCCTTCTCCAGGTAGGGTGGTGTAGTGAACTGATTTCATTATTTGCTTTGGGTTCAGGGGGACTTTGAAGAGTCTGATGAACAGTTCCGATCAATACCAAGGGGTGGGCAGAAAAGGAAGTGTCCAACTATAGAAACTCTCACACGGAAGAGGGTTTGCCCGCCAAGTGAATCGGATTCTATTATGAATCAGGGTCCTGATTACCTCTCCTGGTTGCTCTCCCCTGAAGCTGATGATGATGGCCACCAATGAGTTATGCCCATTAATTTTAGCGCCATCTAGGTTCAATTTTGATCTCTTAGTTGTATTTTCTTCCTCTTTGGGGTTCTGTTATAAGCTGTGTGTTTTACATGCTGTATAGAATTAGATACGAATGGTATGTTGAATTGTGCGGGTCTTCATGTCCTCTGCATCTACTGTCCACAATGAAGCCATGTAATATTGAGCTAGGGTTTATGTTGCTGTGTATAGTGTGCTTATTTGTTCCTTGTTTTTTTAATGATCAGGCAATCTGATTTTTGTCCGATTGAAAATATCAAGTATGTTTTGCCCATTTCTATGAATGATATGTCAAATCTTTTGTAGTCCACAATTGTTGGCATGAATTGTAAGGTGGGATGTGGCACCTAAAGAAAACACACAAAAATAAATAAATAAATAAACCTAATCAGCAGAAGCAGTGCAAGCTGTTATTTTTGTTAAAAGTGCGATGCTTCTATAAATTTCTCTAAGCTCCTCAGATCTGTAATTAAACCTGCTCATGATTGGGCTAAGATGATGACTAGTAATGATAAGATCTATTTATACGTACTAGTTGGATCGCCTGTGTGGGGTTGCATGTGATAACTACGAGGCAACACGTAGTTAAGAAGGTATATGTGATTTAATAAGTATTTTATTTATTTATTTATTTTGGAGAAAAGATAAAGAGCAATAATATAGAAATATATGCAAAAGAATGTCACAAAACATTGAGAAAGTATGTCAGCCCCTTCTAGAGGCTGCCTTTGCTACTTCATGGGTACCTTTCACTACTTGCCTAGATACCTTATTTACACATACATAATCAAAACATTTACAAAGATAACTAATATCTTGGACAGCCAAAACCAAAACCAAAAGCCAAAACTCAGAAAGAAGAAAATAGAGGGAAGAAAAAAATATGTTGTGAATCAAAAGAAGAGCCAATCGAACAGTTTGTTCAGCAAAACAAAACTAACAGTACCTCACTTGAGGACTGTTCTATGGCTAGAGTTACTTCCACAGAAGACACAGACCCTGCTACTTGTATTGCTTTCCAGTTGAATGATGCACTACTATTACCTGAAATTCAACAGCTATGCTTAGTAACTTCAAGTCATATTCTATTGACATGTAAACAACATGTAATTGAGGGTGGAACGAAAAAATGACAAGTATCTTACCTCTTGAACTTGGTTATGGAGTTTTCTTCTCTTTGATTGCACTTCACTGGACTTGAGATTCAGATGATTGCACTTTGGAACTGTAAAGTGATTCTTTGAAAATTTGTAATGCCGACTTTGGATGCCAAGTTAAAAGAGTTTACTTAATTATTTCCAAGATATAGCTTAATAAATATAGGCCAAGTGTTAGCACCTTCTACTTGAAGGCTGCGTGGTTGGCATTGGCGACACCTTGCGCCTATTGGTGGTATGCCAAGACAGCAAAGTGAGACTATGACAAGTGCTGTGGGGCAGCAGCACTCAACCCTTGGTCAAAGTATGGGTAGCATTGCACAGATGCAAGACATTAATATGACCTGAATGTGGGTTGCAGCATACTTGGGGGTTGAATACAATCAGTGGGCAAGATTTGGTCTGGTGGCCAAGACAACCAATTTCGTGGCTGGTTTGATGGGGCAGACTACAAGGCAGTTATTAGTACTTATGCATGTCTGTTGGAAACAGTTACCTTTGTTGGGGCAAAGACAAGACAAGCTGGAAATCAGGAAACAAGGCTGGAAGTCAAGAGCAATTACTGGCAGTTAGCTCTAGAATTAGTCCTAAGTTCCTAGGCAGGTGGGGGTGTCAATTGCCATGCCACTTGGCATGCTTTCCTTGTATTGCTGGTTGTATTTTGTAACTGATTGTAAGCCTATATAGGGCATGGCTATGGAACTCGAAATTTAGTCAAGTAATTGTAAGAGTTTCCATTGGCATTCCTTTATAATGTTGGTGCAATAATAAAGGTTGGGAATTTCCTATAAATTTGTGTTGCCTTCTCTCTTACTTGTTTTAACTCATTGTGTGAGTGTGTGTTGGAAATTGGCTGAGACTAAGTGTTGGAATTTAGTGCCATCACAAGACTAAAATTTGTACTCCAAAAAAGTGTTGTGACAATTGGTATCAGAGTTAGGGTGCTCGTAAATAGTGTTTGATATGGATGCTTTAAAAGAGAGAGTGACTCGTTTGGAGAATCTGGTGAGGGCGCTCGCTGAATAAAGTCGCTCGCTGACAGATCGATTGGATGTCGTGGCTTCTGGGTTCCTTGCCCTTGAGGCCTCGATGGCAGATCGGTTCAAGGGAGTCATGGAAGACATGTCTACCATGGCTCACACCTAGAAAGACAAGTTGTAGAATGTGGAAGACGAATTTTATATCCTCAAGAAGGCTGTTTGTGGGCATTCAAACAGTGGCGAGCCCACTCATTCCAAGATCAAAGTTCCTGACCCTAAGGTATTTGGCAGTGCTTGCAATGCCAAGGAACTTGAAAATTTCTCATGGGACATGGAACAGTACTTTAAGGCTGCTTATGTTCCTAATGCAGAGAAAGTGACGATCACTAGCATATACCTTTCTGGTGATGCTAAATTATGGTGGTGGACTTGAACAGAGGATGATGCTTGTCCAGTGATTTAATCATGAGAATTATTGAAGAAGGAATTGAAAGAACAATTCCTTCCTTGCAACTCGTCTTGGGTTGCAAGAGAAGCGTTAAAGCAATTGAAACACACCGGTTCTGTACGGGATTATATGAAGGAGTTTAGTTTGTTGATGCTTGACATCAAGAACATGTCGGAGGAGGACAAACTCTTTAACTTCATGTCGGGCTTACAAAGTTAGGCACAGTTAGAATTACGTCAACTGGGGGTCAAAGACTAGCCGCAGATATGGTTGCCGTTGATGGGCTGCTTGACTACAAATTGAGCAAGGATTTTGTGTTAATGACCAGTAAATCCAAGAAGAAAGGGAATGAGAAAAGTGGGGAAAAGAAGGTTGGTTTCAAGAAAGGGAAATACAAGTCCAAGTACAAACAGAAAGGGGAGTCTTCTTCACATTCACAGAATGATGGTGGAAAGTCAAACAAAGGATGCTTCATATGTGATGGACCCCATAGGACGAAAGATTGCCTTAAGTGGGAGAGATTGAATGCTATTGTGGTAGTAGACGATGTGGGGGACACAGATGGTGATAACCCAACTCGGGTAAATCCCTTGCAATTGTTAAAATGCCATTCATACGGATAAGGCCCTTTTGACCGGTTTGATGTACATTCAAGTAGTGCTGGGTGGTGGGGATATTCTGGCTATGATGGACACCGGAGCCACTCACAACGTCGTTTTAGAAAAGATGGTGCAGTCCTTCGATTTACAAGTTTTTGAAAGTCCAAGCCGAATCAAATCCGTAAACTCTGCTGTACAATTGGTACATGAAATAGCTTCTAAAGTGCATAATAAAATGGGGGAATAGGTTGGACAAATAAACTTGATGATGGTGCCATTGGATGATTTTGATATCATCCTCGGAAATGACTTCTTTGTGACTGGCAAAGTGGCACTAATGCCTTATCTTGGTGGGTTACTTATCTCGGATAAAGATAGACCTTGCTTTGTTCTTGGTTATGGCAAACCAGACAAATGCAAGGGCATGAAGAGGAAAACAGAGACACTGTCAGCAATTCAAGTGCACAATGGCTTGAAGAAAGAGGTTGAGACCTATCTTGCAGCCTTAATGGAAATCAAGCCTGATGTGATGATGGAAGTGCTTGATGAAGTTGCTGCAATCTTGAAAGAATTTGAGGATGTGATGCCTCCAAAATTGCCCAAGTCTCTGCTACCTCGACGTGTCACAAATCACAAAATTAAGTTGGTCCTTGGTGCAAAGCCTTCAGTAAAGGCACCTTATAAAATGGCTCCAATAGAGTTAGTAAAATTGCGCAAGCAATTGATGGAATTATTGGATGCTGGACTGGTTTATCTATCCAAAGCACCTTACGGTGCCCCAGTGTTGTTCCAAAAGAAGCAAGATGGGTCCATGTGGATGGTGTTAACTATCGTGCCTTAAACAAAGTGACAATCAAGAACAAATATCCAGTCCCTTTGGTGCCGTCTGTGCAAGGCCACTTACTTCACTAAGTTGGATCTACGCTCCAAGCACTAGCAAGTCAGAGTGGCTGAAGGGGATGAGTCCAAGACCACATGTGTTACTAGATATGGGTCTTACAAATTTATTGTAATGCCATTCGAACTCACGAATGCGCCTGCTACATTTTGTAACTTAATGAATGATGTTTTTTTTTCAGATTATGTTGATCGTTTTGTTATTGTCTATCTTGATGATATTCTAATTTATAGTGAATCTTTGGAAGATCACTTGTCCCACCTTCATATGGTGTTTTCTTGGTTGAAGAAACACCAATTGTATGTAAAGAAAGAGAAATGTGAATTTGCCCAGCAGGAAATCAAATTCTTGGGGCATATCATTAGCAAAGGCTATGTGAAGATGGATAGCAAGAAAGTCCAAGCCATTCAAGATTGGCCTACTCCCAATAATGTTCCTGAGTTACGTTTCTTTTTGGGTCTTGCCAACTATTACAAAAAGTTTATTGAGGACTACTCTAAAAAGACCACACCACTCACTGATTTGCTTAAGAAGGATGAGAAATGGAACTGGAATGAGAGGTGTCAAGTGGCCTTTGACAAATTAAAAGTTGCGGTGTCAACTGAGCCGGTGTTGCAGTTACCAGATTTTGAACATCCTTTTGAAGTGCATACTGATGCATCAGACAAAGTTATTGGCGGTGTTTTGGTGCAGAAAGGGCACCCAGTTGCCTTTGAAAGTCGCAAGTTAAATGCTATAGAGAAAAACTATTCAACCTACGAGAAAGAAATGACAGCAGTGGTACATTGTTTTCTCATCTGGAGGGTTTATCTGTTGGAGACTAAATTCTAAGTCCTAAAAGACAATGTGGCGAATACTTTCTTCAAAACGTAGAAAAAGTTCTCCTAGACAAACTTGATGGCAAGAGTTCTTGGAGGAGTATAACTTCAAGTGGAAACATAAGCCTAGTTGGCACAACCAGGTTGCAGATACATTGAGTATGAAGGTGGTTGAGGAATATGTGGCTGCCATTTCAACCATCAAGTCAGATCTGCTAGACAGAGTTAGAGAAAATCCTGTTGGGGATGCCACTTATCAAAAGTTGGTATAACAAGTCAAGGAGGGGATTGTCTGCAAATATTGGTTGGAAGATGACCTTCTCTACACCAAAGGAGATAAGCTGTTTGTCCCTAACAATGGGGAACTTAGACAGGAATTAATTCAAGAAACACATGATCCGCAGTGGGCTGGTCACCCCAGTGTGAAGCGGATGTTGGCCATTTTATCTCGTTCTTATTATTGGCTAAAGATAGAGGATGACATTGAAATGTATTTTAAGACATGTTTGGTCTGCCAACTAGACAAAACAAAACGCAATAAAGAAACTGGTTTGTTTTAGCTGTTTCCTATTCCAACGAGGCCATAGGTTTCTGTTTCCATAGATTTCATATTAGGATTGACTAAGGTAAACGGTATGCGTTCAATTTTTATTATTGTTGATAATGGTTTCTGTTTCTCAAAGTATACGATTTTTATTGCTGCACCACATGCATGCCCAATGGAGGTGGCTTTGTTTGTCAAAAATATAGTGAAGAACTTTAGGCTGCCAAAGGACATTATAAGTGATCGAGATACTCGGTTCACCGGATGATTTTGGACAGTGTTGTTTGGGTTAATGGGATCATAATTGAAATTTTCCATAGCAAATCACCCGCAGATAGATGGGCAAACAGAATGCATGAATGCTTTGATAGAGGAATATTTAAGGCACTATGTCACAGCAAGTTAAAAAAATTTGGTGGACTTGTTGGATAGTGCACAATTCTGCCACAACATGCATCAGTCCTCAACAATCAGCCTTAGTCCGTTTGAATTGGCCATTGAATATTAGTCCCTCGCTCCTCATGAGGTGGCCAAATAGAAAACAAGGGGACGTTGTCCCGCAGCATATCGATTTGCAC